>JAGFNQ010002045.1:592040-727856 GCA_024364735.1 Boesenbergia rotunda | reverse complement strand
ACTAAGAAGACCCAAGAATTGACACCCTCCACTTGTACTCTTCCTATCTAACTTGCAACCCGCATAGTCCGAGTCGGTGTATCCAATTAGGTCAACATTTGGGGTTCTAGGATACCAAAGTCCGACATTTAGGGTTCCTTTCACATACCTTAGGATCCTTTTGACTACAATAAATGGGACTCTTTGGCACAAGATTGGTACCTTGCACACATACCTACCGCAAAAAGTATGTCGGGTCTACTAGCGGTTAGGTATAGGAGGCTACCAATCATGCTCCTATATTGTTTAGAGTCTACCATTTTGCCTTCAAGTCACTATCCATTTTCACATTAGTTCCTATGGGTGTAGATGCTTCCTTAGCATGTTCTAAACCAAATTTCTTTAGCATCTCCTTAGCATATTTGGTTTGAAATACATGTGTACCTTCATTAGTTTGCTTAACTTGAAGGCCTAAGAAAAAGGTTAACTCTCCTACAAGACTCATCTCAAATTCATCTTCCATACACTTGATGAATTCTTGTAGGAAGTCATTATTTGTTGACCCAAAAATGATATCGTCTACATAGACTTGGGCAACAAATATGTCCTTATCCTTAGATTTTAGGAACAATGTAGGGTCAATTGTTCCTCTCCTAAACCCCTTAGACACCAAAAATGAAGAAAGCCTTTCATACCAAGCCCGGGGAGCTTGTTTCAATCCATACAAGGCTTTCTTAATTTGAATACATGTCTTGGAAAGTTAGGTCCTCAAACCCGGGGGGTTGTTCTACATAACTTCTTCCTTAATGATCCCATTTAAGAATGCTGACTTCACATCCATTTGATGAAGTGTGAAACCCATGTGAGTGGCATAAGCTAATAAATTCTAATTGATTCTAACCTAGCTACGGGGGCATAGGTTCATCATAATCCAATCCCTCAACTTGGTTAAACCCCCTAGCTACCAATCTAGCCTTGTTCCTAGTGATTTTACCTTGGTTATCTATTTGTTCCTAAAGACCCATCTAGTGGTTACAATGGTACAATCAGTGGGCCTAGGAACTAACTCCAAACCTTCACTCCTTTCAAATTGTTTAGCTCTCCTGCATGGCCAACGACCCAATCAACATCTCCCAATGCTTCATCAATGGTCTTTGGTTCTAATTGGGAGATTAGAGCTATTTGGCTAGTCTGATCCCTAAAGTATGACCTAGTCCTTACTCCTTGAGTTACATCACCTACAATTTGGTCAATGGGATGATCATGATGATGTCTCAAGGGTCTAGAGGATGTAGGTTTCATTTACTCCTTCTTCCTCATCCTCTAGGATTACTTCTTACTCCCCCTTGATCATTTGCCCTCCAAATGTAGGTCTTGAAGTCTTTGGGCAAGGGGTTGTACCTTCTTCATATCCTTATCAATTGAGGCCTTCTAGGGTAGGTACTAGTGTTTCATCAAATTTGACATTTGAGGACTCCTCAATCACTTTTGTCCTCTTGTTGTACACTCTATAACCCCTACTAGTCAATGAATACCCTACTAAGATTCCTTCATCGGCCTTTGACTCAAATTTTCTTAGGTCATCTTTGGTGTTTAAGATGTAAGCTTTACATCCAAAGACCCTAAAATAGTGGACTTGGGGTACCCTTCCATTCCAAAGTTCAAAGGGGTTTTTCCTAAAAACCTATGTACCAATACTCGGTTTTGAATATAGCAAGCGGTGTTAACCGCTTCGGCCCAAAAGTAGCTAGGAAGAGAGTATGCATTAAGCATAGTCCTAGCGGCTTCTTGTAGGGCTCGGTTTTTCCTCTCAACTACCCCATTTTGTTGAGGAGTCCTAGGGCATGAAAACTCATGCTTGTATCCATTTTCAACACAAAATTGTGTGAAGTTAGCGTTTTGGAACTCCCCACCATGGTCACTCCTAATTCGATTTATTTTGGTATTCTTTTCATTTTCTACCCTTTTGCTAAAGCCTATGAATAAATTTAGAGTATCGTCCTTATGTTTCATGAAATGAACCCAAGTGAACCTAGAAAAGTCATCTACTATCACTAAGCAATACTTACTCCCTACAAGTGATGGAGTACTATGACAATCAAATAAATCTATATGTAAAAGTTCTAAGGGCAAAGAAGTAGTACTTAAAGTTTTACCTTTGTGTGATGCTTTTGATTGCTTACCCTCTTGACATGCATCACATAGCTTGTTCTTTTCGTACTTGATCATTGGGATCCCCTTCACCAATTCTTCCTTGGCCACTCTTGTAATGTTCCTCATGTTGATGTGTCCAAGTCTTCGGTGCCATAACCACCCTTCTTCTTCTTTAGACATGAGACACTTAACAACATTGTTAGTAGCATAAGATAGATCAAGATAATACAAGTTTGCTTCTCTAAACCCTTCTAACATGATAGTGTTTGATTCACATTGTTTTATTACACATTTCTTATCATGAAATTCTACTCTAAACCCGGCATCACATAATTGACTTACACTTAATAAATTGAACTTCATATCCTTAATCAAAAGTACCTTATGAATTGAAATAGTGGGAGATACCTCAATTGTGCCCCTACCAATGATCCTTAACTTTCCACTGTTCCCAAAGGAGACCGTCCCTTCTCTTAGGTAGCTAATAGTGGTGAACTTGCTCACATCCCCGGTCATGTGTCTTGAGCATCCACTATCTACTATCCACAAGGTTGGGGCCTCCTTCACCTTTACCTAGACAACATGGAAAATATATTCTTTTGGTACCCATATCTTAGATCCATAAACATCATTTAAAAATTTCTTAGGTACCCATGCCTTCTTGGTGGTTCCCCTAGCCTCTAATCTCCTAGTTGCACCAATCCTACCGGTAAGTGAAACAAAACTACTTCCTTGGTCTTAGGCCTATAACCAATCCGGCCTTGTTGTATACAGCCCTTTGACTGTTTATGATCATGTCAAGGTTACTTGATCCTACTTGAAATTTTCTAAGTGCTTTTGTGAGGTCATCTATTTGTTTCCTTAACTCCTTATTTTCATTTTCAGCATGTGAGACATGTGAAGAAGTAGAGCTAGCATGCAAATCCTTAAGTTTAATAGCTTCTACTTTAAGCATGACAATTTCTTCCTTAAGATCCTTAATTTTGCTTCTAGCCTTAGCTAAGTCCATGTTAGTGCTAGTAATAATTTTCACTAAAGTAGAAGAGGGTAAGCGATGTACCTCACTTACCGAAGCTTCTGACTCTGATGATGATGAGGTGGAGGAGCTCTCATCTTCACTGCTTGAGCTCCGTTCATCGTCTGAAGAATCTGAACCATCTTGTGCCATAAGAGCGAAGTGGGAGACTTGCTCTTCTTCTTCCTCTGAGGATGAGGGATCGTCCCAGGTCGCCTTGAGGTTCGTGGCACTCTTCTCCTTTCCCTTCGACTTCTTCTTGTCATTCTTCTTCCTTTCTTCTTTCTTGTCCTCCCTCTTCTTCAACTGGGGACATTCGTTCTTCATATGTCCCTCTTGGTGACAGTTGTAGCATATGATCTCCTTGGCCTTACCCTTACCTTTGGCCCCTTTCCTAGCATATGATTTGTTAGAAAAACTTTTAAATGCCTTACGAAACTTCCTTACCATAAAGGCTTCTTGGTCACTATCTATGGAGGCGCTTGACTCCTCTGAGTCCGAGGATGATGAGTAGATCACCTTCTTCTTCTCCTTTCTCCTCTTCTTCTCTTTCTCTGCAACAAAAGCAACACCTTTCTCTTTTGCCGAAATGTTAGCTTGTTCGTGCAGTTCAAATTCACAAAATAATCGTCCAATTTAACTAAAGATAAATCCCTTGATACCTTGTAGGCATCAACCATGGATGCCCACAGGGTGGTTCTCGGGAAGGCTTGTAAGACATACCTGACGATATCCCGATTTTCGATTTTCTCTCCAATTACATGGAGCTCGTTGATCACTTCCTTTACTCTTCCATGCAGTTGACTAACTGTCTCGTTGCTCTTCATGGAGAGTGATTGCAGTTGGGCCACCAACAAGTCCTTCTTGGCTCTCCTGGACTCGTTTGACCCCTCGTTCAGTTCTACCAACTTGTCCCATAGCTCTTTGGCGCTCTTGAATGGCCCACTTTGTTCAGTTGCTCCTTAGAAGCCCGCACTGCAATGTAGTGGTGGCCTTGCATTTGATTGCGCCCTCTTCATCACTTCTTTGGACCATGTCCTCATGGGTGTAGGATCTCCTCTTTCATCGACGGGCGCCTCGAAGCCATCTGCAACACTTATCCAAGTTTCTATGTCATTCATAAGATAGTATTGCATTCTACCTTTCCAGTACGCGAAGTCGTTGCCGTCGAAGAATGGTGGTCGTGCGGTGGAGTATCCCTCTTGAAACGCCATTTCAGATGTTCTAGTTGATTGTTAGATCTTCCAAAATGCACTCGCTCTGATACCTACTGAAGGATCGATGTGGCGTGCAGAGGGGGGGGGTGAATGCACTTTTTCGGATCGTTGAACTCTACACAGATGTTAGCACAGCGGAAATAATATGCAAAAGACAAATAACAATGCTAACACTTTCAGTTACTTGGTATCCACCCAGATGGGTGACTAGTCCAAGGATCCACGCCGCAAGCACCACTTTTCACTATAGAAAAGTCTCCTTTAGGTGGAGAAACCTTCACAGCAAGAGCTTCCTCTTTACAGATGTAGAATTGAGATGGAGGAAGCAATGAATCACTTTACAATTCGGCAGCACTTCGTTACTGTACGGAATGGTACAGACACGTGTAATGAGGCCTCCTTTTATAGGTGAAAAGGACAGATTCGCAGTCTGTCCAGACGCCCACCAGTCGATTGCCCCAAGGGCAGTCGACTGGCCCGGTATTAAATGCCGACCAACGGCTAGCCAACGGCTAGTTTTGGGGTATACCAGTCGACTGCCCCAAGGCCAGTCGACTGGTCCGAAGCTGCGAACTCTCTGTGGGTTTTGGCAGTCGACTGCCTTCGGGCCAGTCGACTGCCCTGCCTCCCAGCTCAGCTCCAGCCACTCCGAACCCTCTCCTTCGCGTGTGCCTTCAGGTCTGCTCCCTTGGCTCGCCCCTTGAAGTCCTCTTCCTCTGGCTATCGTCCCTCGGATGCGCACACAAGCCTTCCCTTGGCTTGCCTCCATGCCACCCTTCACGTGTGCCCTTTGAAGTCCACTTCCCGGCTTGCCCTTGGAGCTCTCCTCCCTCGGCTCTCGTCCCTCGGATAGGTCCACCATGTGTGATTCTCCAAGTCCTGCAAACTCAATCACACAAATCAAATACAACATAACACTCTAACTTTAAACTTATTCGCCCACACATCAAAACCATGATCTTCCAATCATTTCAAGGGCCGATTGCCTCAACACTAAAGATGATGACCTACCTCAATGAGATTGAGGTTCTTGGAGGATCTATCGACGGGGAATCCCAGGTCGATATAATACTCCAATCTCTGCCTAAGAGTTTTGAGCAGTTCCAGCTCAACTATAACATGAATAAGCATGAGTATACATTGGGGAACTCCTGGGAGAACTCCAGGAGGCAGAAGGGCTTTTTCGTCAGAACTCGCAGGCCTTAGTGACTCAAAGGGTTTCTTCTTCTATGCCGAAAGGCAGGAAGAAGAAGAAACAAGGACTCAAGAAGGCAGCTACATCGCAGGGACCTCGGACTGGCGTGAAGAAGCTGAAAGGCAAGTGCTTCACGCGTAAGCATATTGGACATTAGAAGGCGAATTGTCCCTGTCATCAAGACAAAAAGTATATCTTTTTCTTTTGTTGTTGTAACATGCTTAGCGGAGTTATCTACCGGTACCTGATGGGTAGATACGGATGCCACTACGCATGTCTGCAATTCTTTGTAGGGGTTCCAGGAAACCCAACGACTAGCTAAAGAAAAGATTACAGTTTACATGGAAAATGCTACGGAGGTGGCTACTATTGCAGTGGGAGTTATTTATTTGTCTTTAGAAGATAAAGTTTTGGTTTTAAGAAGATTGCTTTTATGTGCATAATTTTTAGAAAGAACTCTGGTTTAGTTTCTAAAATAAAAGAAGACATTCTATTACTTTTTATGAAAAGTGGAATAGAAAGATTATCTATTCAGGTACATTGATAGGCAATTGGTACACATTAGAACCAAAGTCTTCCATGATGCAAATAGTAACTAGTAGCTCATCATCTAACCAGAGTAGGAGAAAGGTTCCTTTCAAGATGAACCAAACATACCTTTAGCGTCTAAGGCTTGGTCTTATTAACCTTAGTAGGATTCAAAGGTTGATAGTCAATGGGCCCTCGGGTTCATTGGTGGTGGGAGACTTCTCTAACTTTGAATCTTACTTAGAAGGTAAGACGACCAAGAGGCCTTTCAAGACCGAGGGGTATAGTGCCAAAGATATGTTAGACATGGTTCATTCTGATTAGTGTGGTCCTATGCCTATCCAGGATAGAGGTAGCTTTGAATACTTCATGAGACGAATATTCAATGTTATGGATACGTTTACTTGATGGCTACAAGTGTAACACCCCAAAATTTCACCATGAATAATATTGTGAATTCATTATGAAATATTATGTAAATAATATTGTGAATTCATTATGAAATATTATGTGAATAATATTTTGGATTCATGGAAAATTATTATGAAATGTATGGAAAATTATTATAAAAATATTATGTAAATAATGTTATGAATTCAGGAAAAAAATTATTAGGAAATATCATGATGAATTTGGCTTAATAGGCTTTGATATGGATTAGTGCAAAAAGGTAGTAAAAAGAAAGTGTAGGAAGGAGGAAGCAAGGATCAAACCTTGAACCTCCTAGTTGCACTCTCCATGTCTTAACCACTACACCAAGCATTGTTTCTTGCTGAGAGAATAAGAAACATGTTTGTTAAGCGTGTAATAGTGAAGAGACATGTCTTTTCATGAGAAAAAGTATAAATAAGAGAGGGAAGGGGTGGGAGTAACTTCCTCTTCTTCTTCTTTACTTCTCCCCACCGAATTCCTTCTTCCTCCTCTCTCTTTTCCATTTTCGAAAAAGGCACACCCTAGGGTTCTAACCCTAGGGGATTGGAAGGAAGAAGGCTCCCAAGGATCTTGCCCTCTATTAGGGCCAAGGAGTCTAGAGAAGTTCTAGCAAGAAGGAACCTTCACTTCTCCTTCAACCAAGGGTACCTTAAGGGACTTAAAGAAGTAGAAATTCAAGCGAAAGGAT
Organism: Boesenbergia rotunda; assembly: GCA_024364735.1. Taxonomy (NCBI): domain Eukaryota; kingdom Viridiplantae; phylum Streptophyta; class Magnoliopsida; order Zingiberales; family Zingiberaceae; genus Boesenbergia; species Boesenbergia rotunda. The sequence continues at coordinate 720,648 of JAGFNQ010002045.1, read as the reverse complement.
GTAAGTATCCCCTCGCCTGCAGTGTAATTGTTATTGAATGTTTCTTTGTGTTCTTGTTTTCGAAAATGGGAGCCCTCCCTTTTGTAAACTTTCGGCCAACACCCATTCCTAGGCCTTGGTTACTTCTTGTTGCATGAGGAGACCCCTAGGAACTTAGGGTATGGATGTATGCTGTTTCCCATCATGTTGTGATAAGAAAAAATAGGATTAGGCCTCCTACAAGTTTCAGCCAAAGAGGAATAGATTAGGGTTTTTGGGTTTCTTGCTATCCTATGATGTGTCCATGATTAGTAGTGTAGATAAAATGTTTGAATAAATGCTTGTGTGAAGGTTTAATTTCAAAACCCTAGTTTTCCTACCCTACACCATTCGGCCAAGGCATGAAACCTTAGGGTTTGTGAAGGTTAAATTATTTTATGTGATATGCTTATGTGAAATGATATGAGATGTATATGCATGTGATATTCAAAGGAAATGTTTGATTGGATTCCTTAGCATGTAACATTTGGCCAAGGCATGAAACATGAGGTTGTGAAGGACAACTTACCCTATGTGATTATGATTGTGTTTAGTAAGATCATATGCATGTATATGTGATGATTGTATGAGATGTACCCTAGGAGATATGTTTATGGTTGGGGATGATTATATGCATATGCATGTGGTGTTAAATGGAATGGTTGATATTGAAACCTTAATTGTTAGCATGCTATGATATGTTTATGCATGAGGTGTTTAAATGAGATGTCTGATTGAAATCTTAATTGCTAGCATGCTACCACTTCCTATGATATGAGTATGACCTATGTGACCAAATCTTGTCAGATCTAAAGTATGTTAAGTGGTTGAATTATGATGTATGTATGAGCATGTCTTATAGCCCATGGGGCACACCTATGAAATTGCATGTGATATGTTAAAATGCTTGAATGGATACTCTACTAAGTATGGGATCAAGAGCACCCCTATGTTGTGTGGTGTGTCCCTCCGGGATCATGAGCACCCTTGAAGAGTGGTGTGTCCTGTAAGAAGTGATTTGGAGTACTCCTTAGCATATATGTAAAAACATGATAAGTATTTTACTTTTGAAGTTGTGTACCCGACTCGTAAGGGGGTCGTTAAACAAATCCGGGGTGCATGTTAACGTAAGGTCATGGCTCCGGTAGGACGGAAGGGTCCTGCTCTAATTAATTGGTGGCTCGCTACCCCAATTCATTAAGGAACGCGCAATAGTTCCGCGCGATAGTTGGTACACAACAGGGCCCAATATGATATGGATGTATTTTTAAGTAATACCATTATGGAACTGCTTTGAAAAACATTTATTGCATGTGATAGGTATGCTTAAAATTCTATATGCTACATGCTTAGAAACTTGACGTTTAGTATGCTATGATGAACTCATGCTTATGTCTTGTTATGTACACACGCTGTATGCTTTCATATGGATTTTGCGAGTAGGACCGGATCCTTACTAAGCTTTTATGCTTACTAGTTATGTGTTGTCTTATGCTGTAGATAAAGGTAAGGAACACATGAACTAAAGGAAGAGGCAGGAAGGCTGAAGATATGTGGGGTGGTGGCTCGGGAAAGAAAGACTTCTATATCTACATATTTATGTTTATGTTTATGTTCCCTTGACAATAAGTGTTAATGATCAGGATTGACATGGCATGATAGTGTTTACCTTGGAGGTCTTTTATATTGGATTATGTTATGAGTTACATTACTGGTGAACTTAGCATGTTGTAGAATGACTTTGATAGTTAAACAAGCATGCTTAGTCCTTAGCCCTTGCTTATTGTTTAATGTCATGCTAGAAGATAGAAAAAAAATATTACTATATGATTGAATGTACGTAACCCCGCCTCGAGTGTAGATATTAGGACGGGCGTTACAGGTTGGTATCAGAGCAGGTTTCCCCTCCACCACACACACATCAAGCTTCATCCTGCCGCTTCTAAGTAAGAGATCCTGACCTCGCTTTATTTTATTGCATGTACAGTAATGACATGTATAGAGATGATTAATACTTGCATAACAAGAAAAAGTAGCGTTAATTCTTATGTAGTTTATTTATCACCTGTATGATAGACATGGCTAGAAGACGTAGCAATCGGGGTAACGAGACAGCACCCCCACCTGATATGATGCAAGTAATCACAGATCTGCAGCGTCAGGTCACTGAACAACAGCAGATAATAAACACTCTGATGACCCAGCAGGGGAACACTGCAACCCCGCAGGGAAGTCAGAATGTGATGCCTACTGAGCCTCCAACTGCACAGGCACCTCCAGACACTCCGGTCCGAGGAGTCCGACAGGAGGCCTATCTGATTCAGTGGCAGAGACTGAAGCCGGAGAAGTTCTCGGGCACCTGCGAGCCCTGGGACGCCCAGGCCTGGCTCAAGACAGTTGAGAGCACAGTGGAATTATTAGACTGGCCTGAGCATGAGAAAATTAAGTGTGTCTCGTTCTGCCTCACTGGCGACGCCAGGATGTGGTGGGAACGGGTAAAAGCTAGAAGGTCAATGGACCAGATGAAGTGGAAGGACTTTGAGTCTGAATTTCTGGAAGAATTCTTTAATATGCGGGTCACCAACAGGCACTTTGATGAGTTCACTGAATTCCGCCAGGGAAGATGCACCCAGGGACATGCCTTTTAGGCGCAGGAGATGCTATACTTGAGGAAAGGAAGGACACATGGCTAGAGAGTGTCCTACTGCAGCCAAAGCACCTCAGCCGCAATATATTCAGTACAAAGGTGCTCCTCCCCAGCTACACTTGATGCAGGCAGCTATAGATGGTACTCATATATGCCAGGGGAGATTAGAAGCCCCGCCTGCCACAACAAACGCCAGAGTTTTCTCTCTTACGAAAGAAGACGTGGCGACTGCCTCTACCGTTGTCACAGGTCAGATATTTATTTACAGTCAGTATGCTACTGCTTTATTTGACACCGGGGCAACACATTCGTTTATCTCTATGCAATATGCCAAAGGAAAGGATATGTCACTGCAAGATTTAGACTGCAAGTTTCTGACAACATTGCCCTCGGGTGAGGTGATGCCCTCTACCCAAGTGTTACGGGCCGCACCAATCAGGATCGCAGATAGGGAACTCTACTGCGATCTGATAGTGCTTGATATGTCAGATTATGATGTGATATTGGGCATGGATTTCTTGAACAAATATGGCGCCTCCATTGAGTGCCGGAAACGAAGAGTTATCTTCCGACCTGAGGCGGAAATTCTGTTCGAATTTCTCGGAGAGCCGAGGAAGAGGACAAGTAAATTCTTGTCAGCTCTGAAAGCAAGGAAGATGTTAGAAAAGGGATGCTCTGGATTTCTAGCTCATGTGGTTGATACCAGTCCTACCGGGGGCCCGAAGCTAGAAGACGTCAAAGTCGTATGCAATTACCCAGAGGTATTTCCCGATGACTTACCAGGGTTAGCACCTGAAAGAGATACTGAATTTGCAATTGAGTTGGTTCCTGGTACTAACCCTATTTCTAAGGCACCCTACCGGATGGCACCGACGGAATTAAAGGAATTACAGGGACAGTTACAGGAGCTGCTTGACAAGGGACTCATCCGCCCTAGTCATTCCCCCTGGGGAGCTCCCGTACTGTTCGTGAAAAAGAAGGATGGGTCGATGCGAATGTGTATCGACTATCGGGCGCTGAACAATGTGACTATTAAGAACAGGTACCCTTTACCCAGGATAGATGACCTGTTCGATCAACTGAAAGGAGCCACGGTATTCTCTAAGATTGACTTGAGATCTGGTTATCACCAAGTCAGGGTGAAAAAGGAGGATATACCGAAGACGTCTTTCCGAACCAGATACGGACATTACGAGTTCGTAGTTATGCCATTTGGAGTTACCAATGCGCCAGCTATGTTTATGGATTTAATGAATCGGGTATTCTCGGCATTCCTCGATAGATTTGTGATCGTCTTTATCGATGATATCCTTATATATTCGAGAACTTCCGAAGAACATGCTGAACACCTGAGTATAGTACTACAGATTCTTCAGAAGGAACAACTGTATGCTAAATTTTCCAAATGCGAGTTCTGGCTCGATCAAGTATCATTCTTGGGACATGTTATCTCTAAGGAAGGAGTAATGGTGGACCCGACTAAAATTGCAGTTGTGAGTAACTGGACTAGACCCAAGAATGCCAGTGAAATCCGAAGTTTTCTCGGGCTAGCAAGCTATTACAGAAAATTCGTAGAGAACTTCTCTCGGATTGCAGCCCCTATGACAGCTCTTACGAAGAAAGACAAGAAATATATATGGACCGAGGAATGTGAAAAGAGCTTTACTGAACTGAAAAGGAGGCTGACTAGCGCTCCAATATTGACTCTTCCTGAGAGCGATATGGGTTTCGATATATACAGCGATGCATCCAAACTTGGACTCGGAGCTGTGCTTATTCAAAATGGTAAGGTAATTGCCTATGCCTCTAGGCAACTGAAGGAACATGAAAGAAACTACCCTACCCATGACTTAGAATTAGCAGCGATGGTCTTTGCACTGAAAATATGGAGACACTATCTATATGGAACTCAGTGTAAAGTTTATACAGACCACCAGAGTCTGCGGTATTTCTTCACCCAGAAAGATCTGAATATGAGACAGCGCAGATGGCTTGAATTGGTCAAGGATTATGACTGTGAAATCCTGTACCATCCGGGAAAAGCCAACAAGGTAGCCGATGCTCTCAGTAGAAAGTCATGTGCTGCTTTGATGTCTTTGTCGGCTTTGTCACAACCCTTAGAGGAAGAAATTATGAACTTCGGAATTGAGATCATATCAGGACAGTTGTCCACCCTGATGATTGCGCCGACATTGTTCGGTGATATTCTGGAAAAGCAGAATCATGATCTGAGTCTTCAGAGAATCAAGCAAGAGGTTCTCGAAGGCAAGGACGATGGGTTTCGGATTTCAGAAAGCGGAGTCTTATATCTGCGGGATCGATTATGTGTTCCCGACGACTCCGACTTACGGACAAGAATCCTAGAGGAGGCTCACGGAACACCTTATGCGATGCATCCTGGGTCTACCAAGATGTATCAGGATCTGAAGAGAAAATTTTGGTGGTCTGGTATGAAGCGGGATGTAGCCCACTATGTCAGTATGTGTTTGACCTGCCAGAGGGTCAAAGCAGAACACCAGAGGCCTGGAGGAGTTTTGCACCCCCTGACTATTCCCGAGTGGAAATGGGAAGACATCTCCATGGATTTCATCTCTGGGCTACCTAGAACGACGAATGGATATGATGGCATATGGGTTATAGTGGACAGACTCACCAAGTCCGCCCATTTTCTGGCCATCAGAATGACCTACTCGGTGGAGCAGTTGGCTCAACTGTACGTCAAGGAAATTATCCGACTACACGGGGTTCCCAAGACCATCATCTCGGATCGAGATGGTCGATTCACTTCAGATTTTTGGGGACACGTACAGAAGACTCTCGGTACGAAACTAAAATTCAGCACTGCCTTTCACCCCCAGACTGACGGGCAGACGGAAAGAGTAAATCAGATATTAGAGGATATGTTACGAGCTTGTGCCTTGGACTTCAAGGGAAGCTGGTGTCGATACCTGAGCCTGGCAGAGTTTGCTTATAACAACAGTTATCAGGCTACTATCGGGATGGCACCGTATGAAGCTCTGTATGGAAGAAAATGCAGATCTCCTATATGTTGGCTTGAGAGTGGTGAAAAGAAGGAGATGGGACTCCAGACTGATGTTATAGATGAAACCACTCAGGCTATAAAGAATATTCGCCAGAGAATAGAGACTGCTCAGAGTCGGCAGAAAAGCTACGCTGACAAGCGACGCAGACCATTAGAGTTTGAGGTTGGGGATTCAGTATTCCTGAAAGTGGCCCCTATGAAAGGGGTGATGAGATTCGGAAAGAAAGGGAAGCTGAGTCCGAGATATGTGGGACCGTATCAAATTCTGAGACGGGTAGGCAAAATGGCCTACGAACTGGAGTTACCGCCAGAAATGTCGGCTATCCACAATGTCTTCCATGTATCAATGCTCAGGAAATGTACCTCTGATGGAAATCAAAGGATAGAACCTCCACCAGTACAAGATCAAGAGAACTTAAGTTCCGAACGCCGACCTATCCAGATCCTAGATCGGGAAGTCAAAAGGTTAAGGAATAAGGAAGTGCCCTTAGTAAAGGTTCTGTGGCGGAACGAGCAATTCGAAGAAGCCACCTGGGAACGAGAAGAGGCAATACGATTAAAGTATCTGGAACTGTTTTAAAGTTTGGGACGAACATTTTATAAGGTGCGTAGGATTGTAACACCCCAAAATTTCACCATGAATAATATTGTGAATTCATTATTAAATATTATGTGAATAATATTGTGAATTCATTATGAAATATTATGTGAATAATATTTTGGATTCATGGAAAATTATTATGAAATGTATGGAAAATTATTATAAAAATATTATGTAAATAATGTTATGAATTCAGGAAAAAAATTATTAGGAAATATCATGATGAATTTGGCTTAATAGGCTTTGATATGGATTAGTGCAAAAAGGTAGTAAAAAGAAAGTGTAGGAAGGAGGAAGCAAGGATCAAACCTTGAACCTCCTAGTTGGACTCTCCATGTCTTAACCACTACACCAAGCATTGTTTCTTGTTGAGAGAATAAGAAACATGCTTGTTAAGCGTGTAATAGTGAAGAGACATGTCTTTTCATGAGAAAAGTATAAATAAGAGAGGGAAGGGGTGGGAGTAACTTCCTCTTCTTCTTCTTCACTTCTCCCCACCGAATTCCTTCTTCCTCCTCTCACTTTTCCATTTTCGAAAAAGGCACACCCTAGGGTTCTAACCCTAGGGGATTGGAAGGAAGAAGGCTCCCAAGGATCTTGCCTTCTATTAGGGCCAAGGAGTCTAGAGAAGTTCTAGCAAGAAGGAACCTTCACTTCTCCTTCAACCAAGGGTACCTTAAGGGACTTAAAGAAGTAGAAATTCAAGCGAAAGGATGTAAGTATCCCCTCGCCTGCAGTGTAATTGTTATTGAATGTTTCTTTGTGTTCTTGTTTTCGAAAATGGGAGCCCTCCCTTTTGTAAACTTTCGGCCAACACCCATTCCTAGGCCTTGGTTACTTCTTGTTGCATGAGGAGACCCTTAGGAACTTAGGGTATGGATGTATGTTGTTTCCCATCATGTTGTGATAAGAAAAAATAGGATTAGGCCTCCTACAAGTTTCGGCCAAAGAGGAATAGATTAGGGTTTTTGGATTTCTTGCTATCCTATGATGTGTCCATGATTAGTAGTGTAGATAAAGTGTTTGAATAAATGCTTGTGTGAAGGTTTAATTTCAAAACCCTAGTTTTCCTACCCTACACCATTCGGCCAAGGCATGAAACCTTAGGGTTTGTGAAGGTTAAATTATTTTATGTGATATGCTTATGTGAAATGATATGAGATGTATATGCATGTGATATTCAAAGGAAATGTTTGATTGGATTCCTTAGCATGTAACATTTGGCCAAGGCATGAAACATGAGGTTGTGAAGGACAACTTACCCTATGTGATTATGATTGTGTTTAGTAAGATCATATGCATGTATATGTGATGATTGTATGAGATGTACCCTAGGAGATATGTTTATGGTTGGGGATGATTATATGCATATGCATGTGGTGTTAAATGGAATGGTTGATATTGAAACCTTAATTGTTAGCATGCTATGATATGTTTATGCATGAGGTGTTTAAATGAGATGTCTGATTGAAATCTTAATTGCTAGCATGCTACCACTTCCTATGATATGAGTATGACCTATGTGACCAAATCTTGTCAGATCTAAAGTATGTTAAGTGGTTGAATTATGATGTATGTATGAGCATGTCTTATAGCCCATGGGGCACACCTATGAAATTGCATGTGATATGTTAAAATGCTTGAACGGATACACTACTAAGTATGGGATCAAGAGCACCCCTATGTTGTGTGGTGTGTCCCTCCGGGATCATGAGCACCCTTGAAGAGTGGTGTGTCCTGTAAGAAGTGATTTGGAGTACTCCTTAGCATATATGTAAAAACATGATAAGTATTTTACTTTTGAAGTTGTGTACCCGACTCGTAAGGGGGTCGTTAAACAAATCCGGGGTGCATGTTAACGTAAGGTCATGGCTCCGGTAGGACGGAAGGGTCCTGCTCTAATTAATTGGTGGCTCGCTACCCCAATTCATTAGGGAACGCGCAATAGTTCCGCGTGATAGTTGGTACTCAACAGGGCCCAATATGATATGGATGTATTTTTAAATAATACCATTATGGAACTGCTTTGAAAAACATTTATTGCATGTGATAGGTATGCTTAAAATTCTATATGCTACATGCTTAGAAACTTGACGTTTAGTATGCTATGATGAACTCATGCTTATGTCTTGTTATGTACACACGCTGTATGCTTTCGTATGGATTTTGCGAGTAGGACCGGATCCTTACTAAGCTTTTATGCTTACTAGTTATGTGTTGTCTTATGCTGCAGATAAAGGTAAGGAACACATGAACTAAAGGAAGAGGCAGGAAGGCTGAAGATGTGTGGGGTGGTGGCTCGGGAAAGAAAGACTTCTATATCTACATATTTATGTTTATGTTTATGTTCCCTTGACAATAAGTGTTAATGATCAGGATTGACATGGCATGATAGTGTTTACCTTGGAGGTCTTTTATATTGGATTATGTTATGAGTTACATTACTGGTGAACTTAGCATGTTGTAGAATGACTTTGATAGTTAAACAAGCATGCTTAGTCCTTAGCCCTTGCTTATTGTTTAATGTCATGCTAGAAGATAGAAAAAAAATATTACTATATGATTGAATGTACGTAACCCCGTCCCGAGTGTAGATATAAGGGCGGGCGTTACAACAAGTCTGAATCTTTGATTACTTCAAAGAATTCAAGACGGATGTGGAAAAACATCAAGGTAAAGGTATCAAGACACTACGATCGGATCGTGGTGATGGGTACCTCTTGAAAGAATTATGACTTACTTATCAGAGGCTGGGATTCAATCCCAATTGACTGTAGCCGGTACACTCCAACAGAATGGTGTAGTAGAGTGAAGGAAAAGGGCTCCTATGGGAATAGGACAATGATGAGCTACTCCGAGTTGCCGGATTCGTTCTGGGTATATGCTCTGGAAACGCAGCGTACATACTTGATACCATCTAGGTCAGTGCCTCTTGCTCCTATAGAAGTGTGGACTGGGCGAAAGCCGTCTATGACATCTTCGTACATGAAATAGCTCAGCATATGTGCTGAGAGGGGATACTGATAAGATTGGAATCTCGTGCGCTTGTTCGTAAGTTATCCTAGAGAAATGAAAGGTGGTTCTATAGTTCTAAGGATCAGAGGGTAATCGTTGGGCCGAATACCAGATTCTTAGAAGAAGACTATGTGATGAACCATAAACCCATGAGTAGACTAGTTCTTGAAGAATTAAGAGAGGATGTTCCGACCTTAGTACCAACTGTACAAGAGGAAATATCACAAGTCACTGCACCACGTGTCACAGAAGATACACAGGTGGTACCTCGTCATAGTGGGAGGGTTGTTAGTCAACTAGAAGGATTCATGTTCTTGGGAGAGTATTCAGACTCGGTGCCTGACAACCATGAATCAAGATCCCTGGACCTATGACGAGGAACATCTGCTTTGAAGAGATAATCCAGTTATATGGATTTGTTCAAAGGACGGATGAGATTTGTGTATGTAAGAATTATGACGGAAACGTAGAGGTGTTCTTGTACTATACGTAGATAATATTTTGTTAGTTGGCAACAATGATAAAGTATTATCAGACGTAAGGGTATGGTTGTCCAAACAGTCGATATGAAGGACTTAGGAGAAGCAGGACACATCCTTAGGTGATCAAAGTTCTAAGGGATCACCAGAGAAGGATGTTGTGCTTATCCTAAGCTTCATAGAGAGTCAGTGTCTTAACTCGTTTTAGCATGGAAACCTCCAAGAAAAGTTTTGTACTTTTTAGTTGTGGAGCTACTCTATCTAAGGAGATATGTTTAGATTATCAAAGGAGATAGAGAAGGTAATGGCGGTTCCTTTAGCATCGGCTATATGAAGCCTCATGTATGCTAAAAACGAGACCAGATATCTGCTTTGTCGTGGGCATGGTTAGCAGATATCAGAGTAACCCAGGTCAAGGAAATTGGATTGCGCTAAAAGCTTATATTAGTGCCTGAGAAGGACTAAGGATTATAAGCTGGTTTACCAGGCAGACCAATTCCCTATGGGTTATACGAATACAGACTTCCAGTTGGATAGGGGCAAACGTAAGTATACCTCGGGATTTTGTGTTTACTTTAGGAGGTAGAACCATAGTTTGAAGGAGTTTCGCGCAGCGACTGCATGATGGACTCCACCATGGAAGCTAAGGATGTGTCAGTCTTTGTGACAGCCAAAAGGAAGCTATATGGTTCAGGAACCTCAACATGGACTTCGATGTGATTCCTGGTTTGCTCAAAGCTATCACATTCTGTTGTGATAAATAAATGGTGCAGTTGCAAACTCGAAGGAATCACGAGCCCATGAGGCGAGTAAACACATAAAGCGCAAGTACCTCCCAGGAGAGGAAAAGTTGTAGTTGCCTAGATTACATCAGAAGACAACCTGGGAGATCTTTTCATTGAGGCCTTGATAGCGAGAGCTTTAGGAATGTGGAGGATCAGGGAGTCAGATGTGTGGCATTTTAAGGGCAGCAAAGTCTTTAAGTATAAGTGGGAGATTGTTAGATGTGTATACTGAAAGACATGCTTCTTTTATATATATGAACGTTTTTATTTTGAAAAGAGAATCACAAAACACTAGGTGCCTGTTTATATTAGTACATGCATGAAGTCCAATACTTTGCATTGTAGATAACATGGTGTGTGGTGTCACACGGAAGATCATGTTATCAGTTCCTTGCTTAGTATAAATAGAGGCCCACAACCGAGATGGAATTGGACAACCCATCGGAATGGTTGTAGTGTAATTAGGTGTGGTTGGTCTTGACCATAGGATTACACTAGCGTGCTTTGAGTACATTGAGCAGGACCAAAACACGAGGTTATCCAATTTATACTGACTCGATAATTGGATAGGACCTCGGACTTTATTATGGAGTACGATCCCTTAATTCCGATATAATAACGGGCATATATTATTAACTATTATTTCTTTAATTTACCAATAGGCGAGATCTATTCTGTTAGATCGATAGGCCCGGTAAGTTGGGAGATAATATTAATAATATGATGTGCCGTTGATTATTGACGAAATTCGTGTCCTGGTGAGTCGGGTTGATGATGCCCCCTTTATGAGCTCGAAAGGTTCATCATGCTATACCCTGCAGGTGGATTTGATTCGGCATGATGATAAGGTCGAGTGGTACTAGTCAAGGATCCAGAAGTTAACTAATTTAAATTGTCAGTAATTTAATTAATTAATGGGCATTCGAAATCTTAAACACGGGGGGATGGACGACTTGTAATAAGTGGAGCCCATATGTAAATATGGGGGTTGGTGAGGTAATTCAATGGGGGTCCTTTAGTGGAATGGATCCTCATTAATGGACCGAGTCCAATAGCAGGCCAAGATCCAACTCCTCCTCATGGTCCCTACCGTAGCCCTATATATACCCCATGGTGGCATGAAACCAAGTTGATGATTAATCTAATAGATCACAAGAAATCCTAGCCTCTCCACTCCTCTCCTCTGTCTCTCTCTCTCCCTCACAGTTTAAGCAAGCAGCGCCGAATAGCATGCTTCTCCACCATGCAAATTATCCAATTAATTTGCTTCAATGCATGAGCAATTAATTTGCTCCATGCGTTGCATTGCTCCATGAGCAATTAATTTTTAATTGCTCCATGCGTTGCTAAATTTTAATTGCTCCATGCGTTGCATTGCTCCATGAGCAATTAATTTGCTCCAACACGATTAATTGATCAAGCCGAGCAATTAATCTGCTCCAATGGAGAAGCTTGCATGCAACTTTTGTTGGAATAAAAGTCCAACGAATCCTTTTTCTATATAAGAAGAGAGTTGATCAAGCAATGGCAATTGCTTGAGGAAGCAACTCACTTCATGGGGAAAACGGTGCCGACTTCTTTCTGCCGTGGGAAGCAACTGCCGAGGGAAGCAACTTTCCAAGTTGCGCATGCAACTTACCAGGTTGCTCACGCATGGCTGCCAAAGGCAAACAAGTTGATTACGAAATTTACTTCAAGAGGAGCAGCTAAGATTGCGTAAGAGCAGCTTGTTTCTAAGGGCGTAGCCAGGATGCGTAAGGGAGTAGCTTGCTCCAAGGGAGCAGTACCCACATGCTTCGAGGGAGCAACCGAGTAGCTCAGGGCTCGGGTGCTGAAGGAGAAGGAGAAGAGATGTAGGATTTGTGTTTGGATTATCTTCTTCTTAAGAGCGACCGGCGGCATCCCTTTGGTAAGGGATTGGTTGGCGCAAGGAGAAGGGATCAACTTGATGACCATGGTTCTTGGTAGATCGTCGCCCACACGATGTCCAAGAGGGGAGAGTCATACGGTAGAAGATCGTAAGGTAACGGAAGGTATATTCTTCCCTGACTCCTTATGTTCTTATTTTGTGCCTTACTTATTTACCTCGTCATTTCATGTTTGTTATTTAATTATTTTGATTGCAAATCATAGTCAATAATTATTTAACTGGACCCCGACCATAAACACAAAAGCCGACGATCAACTCGTCGCCTTTTCCGGGGTCGAACGGTCGAGTAAATCACAAGGCCGATTTTGGTAATTGGTCGAGTTGTGATTTGGATCGTTCGATACGGCACGATATGGTCGATGGGAGACAGGTCTCCATTCGGATTAAATTTTTTAATCCGTAGGCATGGAGAAGTCTCTCGGATCGACCGAGTGTTCGCTTAGGAAACCCGCCAAGCCAGACCCAACAATATTAGCACAATCTTTAAATTATATGTGATCTTCTGATGGTCTATTGAAGGATAGGTATACATATATATGACTTGTGAGGTTTGGGAGGATGTCATTGACTTGGGGATACTCGAGTGATACTTATGAATGTAACATTTTTCGTTTGAGGATCGGAGTATAGACTTGGCGTCAGTGATCTTAGGATGGAGTGCCCTAGATAGGTGTGATGATTGAATGATTGATCGGGTGTGTCTGGTTATTAGATGATAACCTCTGGATTGATAACTCCAGTTGCTCCGTAACAGTGTGACCTTAGGATATCAGACGAAGTGGTTACTCATGATGAGTACAGACATGCTTAGCTGCTAGTATGTGTCGCATGAGGAAGGAGAAAATTTAGGGACCAAATTTTTATTAGTGGGGGAGAATGTAAAATACGGCAATTCGAAAATCTGGAGCAGAAAATTTTTCGGGATTTTTTCGGATAGAGTCTAGGGTTTCCGACCATACGAGAGGAGCCCAAGGGGTTTTATTGTAAAAACTTAATGCTTATCAAGGGTTTACAGGTAAACTCTTAAATTACGAAAGGGTAAATAATCTAACCTTAGAGATTTATGGAGGTGAATTATAATATGTGGGAGGGTTAAAGGGTTAAAATCCTTACCCTAAGGGAAGAGTGTGAATTTGAGAAAATAGAGGGACTTTTTCGTAAAAGTCCCTTCCCTTTATAATTTCCTTTTTCTCCTCTTCATTCGCAGACGCCCGCAGCCACACCGATGCCTACCCCTCCCCTTCGCGTGCCCTACCCGCCCGATTCTTCTTCACTCTTCTTCGCCCGCTGCCAAGCCAACGCACGCCGACTCCTTCCTCTCTTCATCTGCCCTAATCGCAGCCAAGCACGGGCGAAACCCTTTGCCCGATCCGATCTTCCTCTCTTCCTTCCGATCTCAGATCGCTGACGCCCCTCCTCTTCTCCTCTTGCCCTTCGATTGAAGTGATCATGCGATGGCCATGGAGGTGGCATCACGATTGGGGACAAAGATCTCAGATAGGGATTCTAGCTTCGAATTTTCCTGGATCAAAGTTTGTTCTTGAGCTCTAGGTGTTTGGATCGTGCCTCATAGGTGTTTGTGTTTTGTTGCAAGAGAGCCAAATCTCGAGTCCTGATCTTGATTTAGAGCTGAGCTATTGGATCTAAGTCAAGGGAGTTGCTGGCTTGGATCTGGAGGTTTTGTTTCCGACGATCTCGGCTGCACTTGAATTTGAGCGAAGAACCGCTGCCAAATCAAGGTAAGGGTAATTTGATGCTATTAGTATAGATCTTGAATTCGGTTGGGTTTGAATGTGATCTGCCATGGTTTGTGCGTTTGATTGGAGTTGTTCTTGGAGGTGGTTTTTGTGTTTTGGATTAGCTGTTGTATAATTTGGAGGTGAATTCTGAATGTGCAGAGTTTGGTTTGGATTTCGAACTGGAATCCTTTCCATCAGTTTTGGTCTTCTTTGATTTTAGAAGGATCAGTTTTGTGTTAAATATATCATTGAATGGATTTGGTTATGGATTGTTTAGATTATGGTATGGATGAATTGCGAAGCGAATATTGATTCAGTTTTGGCTTTAGGTAATTGTTGATCTGACTTTTTAGATTGAATCTGCTCAGTTCGGTTTTTGGATGAGCATGTGCCGTGGGTTTGTGAGTTGGTTATTTGACTTGGTGATGGATTATTATTTAATTTCTTCATAGGTTCTGGGTAGATTTATAGTTGGATGAGGTGAGGTGATTTTTGATCAGTAGAGTATTTTCAATGATGTTAGATTGTTGATGAGGGTTTTATTGGATGAGAGGGTTAAGTTAATCCTAATACGGTGTAGGAATTGGTTTAGCTGCTTAATAATTATTGTGACAGCTAAAACTATATCCTTGATACAGGACATTGATTGGTTGCTGATTATTGGACCGGAGGTTCCCTACTTATACGGATTCTCCATTTTGAGGTGGGTACCCTTTGACTTATCTTTTAGATATTGTCTTATTTCTATGCATGGTTTGTTATAGAAAACAGTAAGTTATATGCTATATCTGCCTTAGTATACCTGTATTTGATACATGTTACTTATCCTTGAGGTTATCTCCCGTTTAGATTCATACAGTCTCGATAGTTGCCATGTATATATATATATACATGCATAGATGTAGTGATATGTTCTCTTGCATTTTGACATTGATGGATCACTGGTTACTTTTTCAGTATACCTAGTAGGTTACTTGTATCCCATGATATAGGATTCAGACCTATACCTAGCACCCTGAGGTATTAGTTGAGGACTTGGTGGGTGTTATATATGTTTGGATCATGCACAATCCTTGCATTATTGCATGCTGACGATCATCGGCTCCTATGTAGTCTGAGCCCATCGTCAGTTACATGAGGATATGCACACACATCCACTCAGGGGCAGTGGCTGCCATAGAGTGTGTGCATTTGCCCTGTATTGCTCCGCACGGTCACTATTTAAAGGGTGGTTCCGGTGCGTGGTAGCAGTCAGTGATCCCTTCTCGTCCTGAGACACGAGAAGATGAGAGCTAGACTCCCCCATTGCTTGGGGTAGGAGAGAGACCTCCACCAGCATCCTGTCCACTCGGTCACTCAGTAGCAGTGATAGCAGGGTGCGTACAGTTGTCATAGCCCTACCCACGCGGACGTTCATCTATGATAGGTGGACGGTGCCTGACTGGCGTCAGGGGTGACACATGTCATTGCACCATGTGCATATTTTGCATCTTGCATTGTTTGCTGCATTTGATTTCTGCACTTAATTGACATGCATATACTGGAGATTTGTCTACTTTGGATATATGTTATACTTGTTCCATAGGGATTGATATCACCCCTTTGCAGGAGAGATGGATTCGGGTATGTACCTGTATTTAGTATCTTCAGTATACCCTTTCCGATTGTTATATGAGACTGTATTAGCGTAGACCCTTATTGTTATTGTAACGCACTATGCATATCTGCTAGGTATTCGCTGAGTTTATGGACTCACACCGTTGCCATATGTTTTTATTTCAGGTTGAGATACTTGGAGTCGCCAGAAGAGCCCAGCAGCCAGTCTCTACCCATCGCGACCGCAGGATTTTGTTTTGTACTTTGTAGGGCATTGTTTTACATCCCTTTTAGCGATTTGTATATGTCATATGTGTCGTGTGCCCTAAGGGGTTTTTTGTGTATTGGTTGTTTCGTCGTAAGTCAGACCGGTCCGCAGTCAAGTATGGGTTATTATGTTTTATTGTTATGGTTTTTCTTAGTGTCTATATATATTTTGAGGGCTGAGGCCAATTAAACTACGTGGTGATGTTTATTATGTCGTATATATGTGTAAGTTGTCAGCCGGACAGGGAAGGTGCTGTCCGATTTTCTATTGGATCAGCGGCTCCTAGGTCTCGGGGCGTGACAAAACTAGTTTACGTTTCTGTAAAATTTTAAATATATGATAATGTCTACACAAGATAAAGTTGCATGCTTAGATGTGTGGTTAAATAATTTGAGAAATTAATTATGCTAAACCTTCCGCTGCACGTAATTAATTTTAAAATTACGAACACGCATCCATGTCAACATGCACCCGGTCCCAACAGTATGTGGACCAATGTCAACCTTTGCACAAGGAGGCTATAGCTACTTCATTACCTTTACCGATGATGATCACTCACGATTCGGATATGTGTCCTTAATGAAACACAAATCTGAAGCTTTTGAGAAATTCAAAGAGTTCAGAAGTGATGTAGAAAAACAGCTTGGCAAAAGTAAAAAGATACTTCGATCGGATCGGGGTGGTGAATACTTAAGTCAAGAGTTTCAAGATTAGATTAGGGACAATGGGATATTGTCTTAATGGACTCCGCCATATACACCACAGCATAATGGTGTATCTGAGAGGCGTAACCAAACCTTGATGGACATGGTTAGATCTATGATGAATCATGCAACTCTTCCAAAATCCTTTTGGGGCTATGCGCTTAAGACAGCTGTTTACTTACTAAACAGAGTCCCGACCAAGGTAGTCTCTACTACTCCATATGAGACGTGGAATAGTAAGAAACCTCATTTATCTCACCTAAAGATATGGGGTCGTCCTGCTTATGTAAAGCGGACTCTATCAGACAAATTGGATGTTAAGTCTGATAAATGTCTATTTATTGGATACCCTAAGGAAATGAAAGGTTACCGATTCTATCATCCCTTGGAACAAAAGGTGTTTGTTTCAAGGCATGCTGTATTTCTAGAAAAAGAATTTCTTTTACAAGAAAACAGTGGGAGTAGCATTGAACTTGAAGAAGTTCAATAAACTCCAATAGACATTACAGAGACACCTAGTCTAGACCCACAACCAATAACTCATAATGATGAGCTATCAGATGAACCTAAAACAACAACACTTCTTCGTAAGTCTGATATGACACGCAATATTCCAGAGAGATACGAATTTCTCATAAGTGAATCGAACGACGTGTTACTCATTAACGATGACGAATCTATCAGTTATGAAGATGTTCTGAAAAATTCAGAAAGGGATAAATGGTTTGATGCCATGAAGTCGGAAATGGATTTCATGTACAAAAATCAAGTATGAGACTTGGTTAACCCACCTGAAGGGATTAAGCCCATAGGGTGCAAGTGGGTTTTCAAGAAGAAAACCGACATGGAAGGTAATGTTGTTACCTTTAAGGCTAGATTAGTGGCAAAAGGATATCGTCAGAAACAAGGAATTGATTATGACGAAACCTATTCACCAGTAGCTATGCTTAAATCCATTCAGATGCTCCTGGCCATAGCAGCTCATTATGATTATGAGATATGACAAATGGATGTGAAAACAACTTTCCTTAATGGAAACCTGCTTGAGGATGTATACATGATACAACCTGAAGGTTTCACATCGGTTAATAAAACCAAAGTATGCAAGCTTCGACGATCCATATATGGATTAAAGCAAGCATCCAGGATCTGGAACATCCGTTTTGATGAGACAATCAAAGAGTTTGATTTCTCACAAAATCCTGACGAACCTTGTGTGTACAAGAAGGTTAGTGGGAGTGTAGTCGTTTTCCTAGTGTTATATGTTAATGACATATTACTTATATGAAACGATATATCAATCTTACAGTCAGTTAAAATTTGGTTGTCCAAAACTTTCTCCATGAAAGACCTGGGAGAAGCAACCTATATCCTTGGGATTAGAATCTATAGAGATAGATCAAAACTGTTGCTTGGTCTTTCGCAGTCTACATATATAGACCGAGTGCTAGAAAGGTTTAGCATGTCGGAATCCAAGAAAGGTTACCTTCCCATCAGGCATGGGATCAACCTTTCGAAGTCTATGTGTCCACGCACAGAAGACGAGAGGATTTGCATTAATAAGATTCCTTATGCATCCGCGATAGGATCTATCATGTATGCTATGTTATGTACTAGGCCCGATGTATCGTATGCTCTGAGCGTCACAAGCATATACCAGTCTGATCCAGGAATGGATCATTGGGCGGCTGTCAAGACAATCCTCAAGTACTTGAGAAGAACTAAGTATGTGTTCCTAATATATGTAGAAGGTGATATGATAATACGTGGGTATACAGATGCCAGTTTCCAGACAGATAAGGATGACTCAAAATCTCAGTCTGGATACGTATTTATTTTAAATGGAGGCACAATAAGTTGGATGAGTTCCTAGCAAGACACCGTAGCGGATTCTACCATGGAAGCGGAATATATTGCAGCTTCGGAAGCAGCAAAGGAAGCAGTCTGGATCAAGAAGTTTGTCTCAGAACTTAATATGATTCCAACCATTGATGAAGCAATACCGGTTTATTGCGACAACAATGGAGCTATTGCACAAGCGAAGGAACCAAGGTCTCATCAGCGATCCAAACATGTGCTTCGCCGCTATCATCTGATCAGAGAGATTATAAGTAGGAATGATATACAACTTGAGAAAATTCACAGTGAAAGGAATTTAGCGGATCCTTTAACTAAGGCCTTGCTTCAAAGTAAGTTTGAGGGTCATGTTAGAGCCTATGGTATTGGGTACCGTAGCGATTGGCATTAGGGCAAGTGGGAGCTTGTTAGTGATATGAGAGAAGTGTCCTAAGGCAATCGCCTTATGATTGTAATCATTTATTCTAATAAATCAATATTCACTATTTGAGTATACATGTTTGTGTATTTGATTGAGATCTTAAACTCATTTACTGAATGTCCGCAATACAATTCACAGCATGAGAGAATTTGTGATGAATTCACAACTAGTGATTATCTCTACATATGCAATTGTGAAGTATTGAAATTGTCCCTAGTCAATGAATTGATAAATACGGACACTATCAATTCTGTTGAGACTAGCATGGGTTATTCTCTAATCAGCTGATTCTCACTAGCTGGTGACATTGAGATGTCCGGAGATAAACATGAATGCTAGTTAAGGGAACTAGTTCATTGGAGTGACTGGCTGTAAAACTTCATATGGTAGTCTACATATAGATAAGTCAGTGAAGTTCTTACTGCAGCTTAAGTGCGATGTTCCTTTGACTTGCGGTGTTCAAGTCATCTTGGTCATGGAGACTTATACTTTGACATCTTAAGCAAGCATCTCCAAGGAGGTGTGGACCCAGGATGATTGGGTGTAAGTCAAAGTGTCCGAAGATGTTTAAACAGCCTACAAAGGATTCACCACTCCTTGCGAGGAGATGTATACCCCAGTCCTATCGTCGGATTGTTTCTCGAAGCCTCTGGCCAGAGCATGACATGTTCAGAGTATGAATCTCTTAAATACATGAGAGTAATTAGAATCCGTAGGATGAGAAAACGTTACTTGGGCAAGGTGTGACATAGTCAGCCTAGTGGGGACTGACACACATAGACCATGTCCTGAACCAAGTGGGTATAAGATGGTGAAGGGAATGAGGCTCGATTCATTATAGCTGCTGAAGGGTTTCAGAATTGTTTCTGAGGTCAACCGTTGATCTTTCGATTAATTGGGGATCATGATGTATTGCTAGGTGCCACTTATTATCGTTCTATAATTGGTTAATTATAGACGGCCAACATAAATCAAAAGCCTATTTAGTCACACGCACTACGAGTAATCCGAGGGATTTAAAACGAGTTGAAAATTGGATTTTCAAATCAAGAGAGATTAGGTTTGGTTGAGCCAAACAATAAGTCGAATCTGAATTTATCAGAGACGCATCGGAAGCGTAAAATGGCTAAGTCTTTTGAAGACTTAATAGATGAATTAAATAAGTTTAATTCATTGGGACGTGGCTTGGATGGGCCGGCCAAAGAGAGTCTCCATCCTCTTTGCTTGGCCGGCCACCACAAAGGGAGAGAACTAATTTTTTGGTTCAATTTATAAAATAAACCAATTGTGTGGTTTGTTTTATAAAATTATGGATGATATAAATTTTTATATAATAAACCAAGGTTTGGTTTATTTTTCATGGAAATTAAAATGAACCATGGATTGGTTTATTTTATTTTATAAAATCAATCATGGATTGATTTACCATGATAAGAAAATTTATTCCATAAGAAAAAAGGAGACTTGGTCGGATTTTATTATGAATTAAAAAATGATAAAACTTGGCATGATGGAATAAGTCATAGAAAATTTATTCCATAAGAAAAAAGAGACTTGGCGATTGAGAGGCCACTATATAAAGAACCCAAGGCAAGGCTTGGAAATTAATCGAAGTATTCTTGCCTGGGCTCTCTCCCTCTCCTCCCTTCTTTCTCTTGGTCGACCAGAAGGCTCTTCTCCGTTCTTCTTGCTGTGAGCACAAGGAGAAGCACCGAGGCGACAAAGTTCTTCAGTTGGGACGATCTTCCTCTCCGGCCATTATCACCTTGGGATTGGGCGCAAGTCATCTTCCTCCTTCTCGCCGGAATTGTGATTCTGGCCAACCTTGGTAGTGAGTTTTTCCGATGTGATTACTTCTCTCTTGGTTTTCTTGTCGCGTTCTCGGAGAATCTAGTAGTTCTCGAGAACACGAAACTCGTGGCTTTGCGAAGTCATCCCGAAGATACTCGGCGTGGAGGCGAATAGAGGCGGAGCTTCCGAGGGACGCTTACGGTTGGATCTCGTCCCTTCCTTCGAGTTACGCTGGTAATATGTAAATTAGTTTATGTTTCTACAAAATTTTAAATATATGATCATGTCTACACAAGATAAAGTTGCATGCTTAGATGTGTGGTTAAATAATTTGAGAAATTATTTATGCTAAACCTTCAGCTGCACGTAATTAATTTTAAAATTACGAACCCGCATCCATGTCAACATGCACCCGGTCCCAACAGTGGTATCAGAGCCGGTTAGTGTTCGACATAATCATATAATTGTTTTTGCGGAACACTTTGTCATGATCTCAATTTTGGAAAATTTTTCTATTATGAAAACTTTCCAATTATGGTAAATTTTCGATTTTGGAATTTCAAGGTTTGTAAATCCTCATGAAATTTCGCAAACTTTTGAAATACCTCTATTTCTGAAATTTTATGATAATTGTGAAAACTTTCCATTTATGGAAACATTTCATTTTTGGAAACTTTCTAATTTTGAATATTTTCTAATTTTGGAAATACGTAAGTTTTCTTTGTACCAGAAACTTATAATTATTCTAAAAACCTTTTATTTTTGGAAACTTTCCATTTATGGAAAGCTCGCAATTTTGGGCACTTTCTTTCAAGAAAGTCTAGACAAATTATAGGAATATTAATTGGCATTTAAATTCATAATTGGAAATTAAATTATTTACAAAATCCTTTATTTTGGATTGAGCCTCGGGGAGCCGTCCAATTTAAAGTTAGTTGTTATAATTAAATTTCCTAAATTGAATTTAAACTGTCAAATGTTTAATTTGGATTGAGCCTCGGGGAGCCGTCCAAATTATATTATCAATAAATTCTTATTTTGGATTGAGCCTCGTGGAGCCGTTCAATTTAAGTTATTGATATTAATTTTCCATAAATAGAATATGTGATCAAATCTTGGAAATTTTTGAGGTGATTCTCAAACAATAATTTTCTTATTTGATTTATGAGGTGATGCTCTTACATATTATTGTCTCCAAAATTAATTAGGAAAATTGTTTCCTATAGAGTATATTTCCTTAAATAAGATTTTCATGAAAATAATATGTGGTTGAATTAAGGGAATCTGTCTCTTAATTTAATAAGATTTGATTTAGAGAAATCAAAGTCTTAAACATATTATTTTCGAAATTGATTATGATAATTTAGGAAATTATTTCCCAAAACAATTCCTTGAATAAAGTATGAAATTAGAATTAGGAAATCCGGTTCCTAATTCAATTAATAAGACTTGATAAATTAAGTCACATACTTACTTTATTAAGAAAATCGTTAGTACATGACATAATTATGTCATGAATGTGCTTAAAAGAAAAAGATGAGACCCAAAACCCCTTACAAAATATTAAGGCCAACACCTTCCATTAATATGGTTAGAACCGGAGTTTTGTTTCTCGCTTGGGTTGATGGACACATCCATGCCCGGCTTGAACCTCAACATGTTCAAACCATGGAATTAGCTTATGATTAATATAGTTGGAGTCAGAGGTCAATCCTTAGTTTTGGTTGTTGGACACATCCAAGCCTGACTAAACGGTTGAATGAGCTCCAACCATATTAAAACTATTTCTTGATTAATGGGTCATCCTTAAGCTTGGAGCATCGATTTGTTGTGCCACAGGCAAGGTCGATGTAAAGAGAGGTGCAGTTGGGTGCTATGTATATTGTTGCATACTTGTTAATAAGTTAACAACCCAATGATATATGCAAACATTCAGTTAGTTGATAGCATAATGTGATAGTTACATATGTGTAATATGTAATCGGTATAATTACCTACCTTCATAGCTAAGAATAACTTGATGGACTCCAGCCATGGTTGTTCTTATCTATGGTTGGATATCAACTTATTTGGAGATGTTCCTACGATCTCCCGAATTGATAAAAAGGGTTATTCAATTCGAAAAATAAATAGGATTTAATTAATATATATTGATGCATTCTTTATCATTCTCATCACATAACTTCAATTTGTATTTCTAGGATAATCACCTGATCATGTCTTCTCTGAATTTGCATTCCAATTTGGACACCAATAAGTTAACTAAGGCCAAAAGGATTGAAAAGGCACTTGCCATCACTGCGGCAAGGAGGGCCACTGGCGAAGAAACTGCAAGGTTTATCTTGAGTCCTTGAAGAAGAAGGCATCCGATGCCCCATCCTCTTCAGGCATCTTCGTTATTGAATGTAACTCTATTTCCTCGTACACCTGGGTACTTGATACTGGGTGTAGCTCACATATATGTAATGACATACACGGGCTAAGTAATAGAAGAAGACTCGTCAAGGGAGAAGCGAATTTGCGAGTTAGAAATGGAGCAAAGATTGCTGCTATTGTCATCGGAACATATTTGCTAAAGCTCCCTACTGGACTTGTCTTAGAATTGGATAATTGTTATTTTGTTCCTTCATTAATAAAGAACATTGTATCTATTTCATGCTTGAATGAAAAGGGTTACCATTTAACTTTTAGTAACAATTGCTGTTACATAACTTTAAATGGTGTTTTTTATGGGACCGGAACTTTATGCAATGGTATCTACACGTTGGATTTATCCGGTGACGTATTCAATATCGAAGTTAGCAACAAACGTGCTCGAATAGATAATCAAATAGACTCCTATACGTGGCATTGTCGTCTTGGCTATATAAGCAAGAAACGCATGACCAAATTACACCGATGTGGAATTCTGGAATCATTTGAACCTGGTTCATTTGATACATGCGAATCATGCTGAAAAGGCAAGATAACCAAATTACCCTTTTCCAAAAAAGGTAAACCAGTGGGAGAATTGCTTGGTCTAATACATACTGATGTATGTGGACAAATGTCAACTCTTGCACAAGGAGGCTCTAGCTACTTCATTACCTTTATCGATGTTCACTCACGATTCGGGTATGTGTTCTTAATGAAACACAAATCTGAGGCTTTTGAGATATTCAAAGAGTTCAAAAGTGAAGTAGAGAAACAGCTTGGCAAAAGTATTAAGATACTTCGATCCGATCGGGGTGGTGAATACTTAAGTCAAGAGTTTCAAGATTAGCTTAGGGACAACGGGATATTGTCTCAATGGACTCCGCCATATACACCACAGCATAATGGTGTCTCTGAGAGGCGTAACCGAACTGGTTAGATCTATGATGAATCATGCAACTCTTCCAAAATCCTTTTGGGGCTATGCGCTTAAGACAGCTATTTACTTGCTAAACAGAGTCCCGACCAAGGTAGTCTCTACTACTCCATATGAGACGTGGAATAGTAAGAAACCTCATTTATCTCACCTAAAGATATGGGGTTGTCCTGCTTATGTAAAGCGGACTGTATCAGACAAATTGGATGCTAAGTCTGATAAATGTCTATTTATTGGATACCCTAAGGAAATGAAGGGTTACCAATTCTATCATCCCTTGGAACAAAAGGTGTTTGTTTGAAGGCATGCTGTATTTCTAGAAAAAGAATTTCTTTTACAAGAAAATAGTGGGAGTAGCATTGAACTTGAAGAAGTTCAAGAAACTCCAATAGACATTACAGAGACACCAAGTCTAGACCCACAACCAATAACTCATAATGATGAGCTATCAGTTGAACCTAAAACAACACCACTTCTTCGTAGGTCTGATAGGTCACGCAATATTCTAGAGAGATACGGATTTCTCATAAGTGAATTGAACGACGTGTTACACATTAACGATGATGAACCTATCAGTTATAAAGATGTTCTGAAAAATTCAGAAAGGGATAAATAGCTTGAAGCCATGAAGTCGGAAATGGATTCCATGTACAAAAATCAAGTATGGGACTTGGTTAACCAACCTGAAGGGATTAAGCCCATACGGTGCGAGTGGGTTTTCAAGAAGAAAACCGACATGGAAGGTAATGTTGTTACCTTTAAGGCTAGATTAGTGGCAAAAGGATATCGTCAGAAACAAGGAATTGATTCTGACGAAACCTATTCGCCAGTAGCTATATTTAAATCCATTCGGATGCTCCTGGCCATAGCAGCTCATTATGATTATGAGATATGGCAAATGGATGTGAAAACAGCTTTCCTTAATGGAAACCTGCTTGAGGATGTATACATGATACAACCTGAAGGTTTCACATCGGTTAATAAAACCAAAGTATGCAAGCTTCGACGATCCATATATGGATTAAAGCAAGCATCCAGGAGTTGGAACATCCATTTTGATGAGACAATCAAAGAGTTTGATTTCTCACAAAATCCTGACGAACCTTGTGTGTACAAGAAGGTTAGTGGGAGTGCAGTCATATTCCTAGTGTTATATGTCGATGACATATTAATTATAGGAAACGATATATCAATCTTACAGTCAGTTAAAATTTGGTTGTCCAAAACTTTCTCCATGAAAGACTTGGGAGAAGCAACCTATATTCTTGGGATTAGAATCTATAGAGATAGATCAAAATGGTTGCTTGGTCTTTCGCAGTCTACATATATAGACCGAGTGCTAGAAAGGTTTAGCATGTCGGAATCCAAGAAAGGTTACCTTCCCATCAGGCATGGGATCAACCTTTCGAAGTCTATGTGTCCGCGCACAGAAGACGAGAGGATTTGCATGAATAAGATTCCTTATGCATCCGCGATAGGATCTATCATGTATGCTATGTTATGTACTAGGCCTGATGTATCGTATGCTCTGAGCGTCACACGCAGATACCAGTCTGATCCAGGAATGGATCATTGGGCGGCTCTCCTCAAGTACTTGAGAAGAACTAAGGATGTGTTCCTAATATATGGAGAATGTGATATGGTAATACATGGGTATACAGATGCCAGTTTCCAGATAGATAAGGATGACTCCAAATCTCAGTCCGGATACGTATTTATTTTGAATGGAGGTGCAATAAGTTGGAAGAGTTCCAAGCAAGACACCGTAGCGGATTCTACCACGGAAGCGGAATATATTAAAGCTTCGGAAGCAGCAAAGGAAGCAGTCTGGATCAAGAAGTTTGTCTCAGAACTTGGTGTGGTTCCAACCATTGATGAAGCAATACCGATTTATTGCGACAACAATGGAGATATTGCACAAGCGAAGGAACCAAGGTCTCATCAGCGATCCAAACATGTGCTTCGCCACTATCATCTGATCAGAGAGATTATAAGTAGGAATGATATACAACTTGAGAAAATTCCCACGGAAAGGAATTTAGCGGATCCTTTAACTAAGGCCTTGCCTCAATGTAAGTTTGAGGGTCTTGTTAGAGCCTGCGGTATTGGGTACCGTAGCGATTGACATTAGGCCAAGTGGGAGTTTGTTAGTGATATGAGAGAAATGTCCTAAGACAATCACCTTATGTGTAACGCCCGCTTTTTTTCCCATAATGCGGCGTTACGTTAACATACATAGGGGCATGTGAACATTGTAAGGCAGCGGAATACTTAAAACTTACACATACATGCACCTAACTATTTTTTTTCCTATCATGGAGACATGGAACTTAGCATATCAACATCATACTTACCATCATGTCATAAAGTCACATAGTCATCCATTAGGCACATAAGTAGCAAATGTAAGTTGTTCTAGACAACACCATCATAAGGTTAACATAAAACTTGTAATTATATCTTTCCTTGGCCAAGTCACTACCACACACTCATTGGTGCCTCTCCTGCTGCTTCCTTAGTATTCTCTTGCTTGATCTGCGGTATAAGAAAAGTAAGACTATAAGCACATAGGCTTAGTAAGACCCTTTCCTACTCACTAAAACTTCGTCACTTAAACATAAGCACACGAACACTAACATCACTAGGTGCTTAACATAAAACATAAGCATATAAAATTCACTTAGCATGACATAGTTCTTAATATAGAACATGAGCATAAAGCATAAAACATTTTTTATTATGACATAGTTCCTTAACATCAATCATAATCATAAACCCTTTTCTATCATGGCATACTTCTTAACATCAAACATAAACATAAAGCATTTTTCTATCATGACATAATTCTTAACATCAATCATAAACATGAAGTAGTTTTCTATCATGGCATAATTCTTAACATCAAACATAAACTTAAAATATTTTTCTATCATGGCATAATTCTTAACATAAGCATAAACATAAACATTTTCTATCATGGCATAATTCTTAACATAAGCATAAACATAAACATTTTCTATCATGGCATAATTCTTAACATAAGCATAAACATAAACATTTTCTATCATGGCATAATTCTTAACATAAGCATAAACATAAACATTTTCTATCATGGCATAATTCTTAACATAAGCATAATCATAAACATTTTCTATCAAGGTATAATGCATAACATGAATGAATGCATGAGTCAAAATGCATATACATAAGGATGCTTAATTTTAAAATCATACTTTTAGATACTTAAACATAATCATAACTTCATTGGGGTCCCCGGCTTGTACCACATTCATACATCATATGCGCGCATCCCTAAGTAAATACGAGGTAGCTAGTCTCGACCTACTAGGGTAAGGACAGCTTCATCGGTAGTCCCCGAACCATGGACAACTTCATCGGTAGTCCAAAACCGTGGACAGCTTCATCGGTAGTCCAGAACCGTGGACCTTACTTAGGTCAAGTACAAGCCCATTAATAAAATAAAATACTTTCACATACTTCTTTATTCATAAACATACATAGCATAATCATTCATTCTTAATACTTAACATCATCATTAAGCCTTGAAGGCATGAACCTTATCTTCGTTCATCATTTTCATTCCATATCATTATTATGCCTCGAAGGCATGAACTTTAACTTCATTCATCATTTTCAGTCATAAACATGACATGCATACATAATCATGTCCTAAGGTATAAACATCATCCTAGTTCATAAAGCTTGCCATGTTCATGGCATACTACAGTATTTAGGGTCATAGCATTCATCATAAACCATACATAGACCTTCGCACACATATTCTACATGCATTATTCTATTCAACCTACTCCTACATCACATATGTTCATGGTATTTGATCTATAATATTCATGAATAAAACATCACACATAACCTAAACATACCAAAAAATTCATGACACATAACACATAAAACTAGGGTTTTAGTAACATAAGGATCCATACATCATGCTTAACCATATACTTACATCATTGTAACCTAACAACGAGTATCCTTGAGACCTTAACCCAATCCAAGCCCTGGGTCATGGTCTTGGCCGAAACCCTAAGGTACCCTAGGTCCATGGAAAAATTCATATAGGTCACAAATAACGTCCCATACAAACATACAATGCCATAGAAAACATTTGATCCCATAGTTAAAGTTAACTCTAATCCCTTAGCCCTAGATTAGCCCATGGCCGAAACCTAAAGGCCCATGAAATTCGTAGAAAAAATATTATAAAACCCAATCACTATCCATCATGTCATAGGGGAAACAAATTAAACATGTTGAATGGTTAGATCAAGTTCCATCCATGGGTTACGGGTCTTGGCCAAAACTTATAGGAGCCATTAAGCATGTAAAAATTCACATGAATCACCACTAACATCACTTACATCATAAGGAGACATAAGAACCATCATTAGAGAGTTAAAACTAGTCCTAGCCATGGAAACATGAAGGTGGTCGAACCCTAGAAGTCCTCTTTCATGGATTTCTCAACTTAGATCTCAAACAAAAACTTAGATCATAACCATATCAAGGAAAACCATTACACCACAGGTGAGGGAGTCTTACCTTGGTTTACCTTGGTTATAGACCTTAGATGGGGAGGAGGATGAAGACCTTGTTGTCTCTTGACCACCCCTAGCCTTTGCAACCTTGTAAAAAAACTTGGATCAGGGAAGAGAGACCTTCTTGTGAAGCTTTTCCAAAGGGAAACTCCCCCTTGAGGTTTCGGCTAGAATGAGGAAGGAAGAGGGAGAAGGGTGGACTTGGTGTATAAAGAAAAGTAACTCCCATGCCACCTCTTTAAACCACATTAAGGAGGGCAAGTGAAAAGTCATGGTGGATGACTCTTCATTTTCCCTAAGCCTTAACCAAAATCCACTTCATTCTCTACTAGCACTCCCTTGCTAAGTGAATTAGTTAGTACATGTATGGTGGTAACATAGGTCTAAGGTTCAATCCTTGGTGCATACACTTTATTTTTATATTATTTTCGAAAATTCCTCACAAATTCCCCCATGATCATACTAATATTCCTAATTAAAACCCATTTATATTTATATTAAATTTCACCTAAAATCCACTAATAATCATGGTCTTAGAAATGCCTATTAGTACTTAGCTTCTCAATTTAAATGAGAAATTATGGATAATTAGGCTAAGGTTCGTACTAGTATCTCTAAACTCCTTCAAAACTATTTAGACATGATCAATATTTTAAAGAAAATATTGAGAAGATTTTCCGGGTCGTTACATTATGATCGTAATCATTTATTCTAATAAATGAATATTCACTATTTGAGTATACATGTTTGTGTATTTGATTGAGATCTTAAACTCATTTACTGAATATCCGCAATACAATTCACAGCATGAGAGAATTTGTGATGAATTCACAACTAGTGATTATATCTACATGTGCAATTGTAAAGAATTGAAATTGTCCCTAGTCGATGAATTGATAAATACGGAAACTATCAATTCTGTTGAGACTAGCATGGGTTATTCTCTAATCAGCTAATTCTCACTGGCTGGTGACATTGAGATGTCCGGAGATAAACATGAATGCTAGTTAAGGGAACTAGTTCATTGGAGTGACTGGCTGTAAAACTTCATATGGTAGTCAACATATAGATATGTCAGTGAAGTTCTTACTGCAGCTTAAGTGCGATGTTCCTTTGACTTGTGGTATTCAAGTCATCTTGGTCATGGAGACTTATACTTTGACATCTTAAGCAAGCATCTCCAAGGAGATGTGGACCCAGGATGATTGGGTATAAGCCGAAGTGCCTGAAGATGTTTAAACAGCCTTCAAAGGATTCACCACTCCTTGAAAGGGGATGTATACCCGAGCCCTATCGTCGGATTGTTACTCGAAGCCTCTGGCCAGAGCATGACATATTCAGAGTATGAATCTCTTAAATACATTAGAGTAATTAGAATCCGTAGGACGAGAAAACGTTACTTGGGCTAGGTGTGACGTAGTCAGCCTAGTGGGGACTGACACACATAGACCATGTCCTGAACCAAGTGGGTATAAGATGGTGAAGGGAATGGGGCACGATTCATTATAGCTGCTGAAGGGTTTCAGAATAGTTTCTGAGGTCAACCGTTGATCTTTCGATTAATTAGGGATCATGATGTACTGCTAGGTGCCACTCATGATCGTTCTATAATTGGTTAATTATAGACGGCCAACATAAATCGAAAGCCTATTTAGTCACACGTACTACAGTAATCCGAGGGATTTAAAACGAGTTGAAAATTGATTTTCCAATCAAGAGAGATTAGGTTTGGTTGAGCCAAACGATAAGTCGAATCTGAATTTATCAGAGACGCATCGGAAGCGTAAAATGGCTAAGTCTTTTGAAGACTTAATAGATGAATTAAATAAGTTTAATTCATTGGGACGTGGCTTGGATGGGCCGGCCAAAGAGGGTCTTCATCCTCTTTGCTTGGCCGGCCACAATAAAGGGAGAGAACCAAGTTTTTGGTTCAATTTATAAAATAAACCAATTGTGTGGTTTGTTTTATAAAATTATGGATGATATAAATTTTTAAATAATAAACCAAGGTTTGGTTTATTTTTCATGGAAATTAAAATGAACCATGGATTGGTTTATTTTATTTTATAAAATCAATCATGGATTGATTTACCATGATAAGAAAATTTATTCCATAAGAAAAAAAGGAGACTTGGTCGGATTTTATCATGAATTAAAAAATGATAAAACTTGGCATTATGGAATAAGTCATAGAAAATTTATTCCATAAGAAAAAAGAGACTTGGCAGTTGAGAGGCCACTATATAAAGGACCCAAGGCATGACATGGAAATTAATTGAAGTATTCTTGCCTGGGCTCTCTCCCTCTCCTCCCTTCTTTCTCTTGGCCGGCCACAAGGCTCTTCTCCCTTCTTCTTGCCGTGAGCACAAGGAGAATCACCGAGGCGACAAAGTTCTTCCGTTGGGATGATATTCCTCTCCGGCCATTATCACCTTGGGATTGGGCGCAAGTCATCTTCCTCCTTCTCGCCGGAATTGTGATTCTGGCCAACCTTGGTAGTGAGTTTTTCCGATGTGATTACTTCTCTCTTGGTTTTCTTGTCGCGTTCTCGGAGAATCTAGTAGTTCTCGAGAACACGAAACTCGTGGCTTTGAGATGTCATCCTGAAGATACTCGGCGTGGACGCGAATAGAGGCGGAGCTTCCGAGAGACGCTTACGGTTGGATATCGTCCCTTCCTTCGAGTTACGCGAGGTAATACGTAAATTAGTTTACGTTTTGCAAAATTTTAAATATATGATCATGTCTACACAAGATAAAGTTGCATGCTTAGATGTGTGGTTAAATAATTTAAGAAATTATTTATGCTAAACCTTCCGCTGCACGTAATTAATTTTAAAATTACGAACCCGCATCCATGTTAACATGCACCCGGTCCCAACAAAGATAAAATTGCATGCTTAGATGTGTGGTTAAATGATTTAGAGAAATTATTTATGCTAAACCTTCTGTTGGATCGAGAGATGCGATAGAGGGGGGGTGAATGTCGCAAATCGTTCGGATTTAAAAAGAACGGGTGCGCAGCGGAAATAAAAAAACCAGAACAATGCAAACACAGCCGGTTTACTTGGTTCGGAGCCTGGGTCGACTCCTACTCCAAGGCCCACGGTCGTTGACCGTTTTCTGCGGGCAATTCTATAGGTTCGTAAAAGTTTACAAGACAGATTATAACAAGAACAGTTTAGTAAACTTTAAATGCAGCTCTTCGTTACCGACGTCCGGTGTAGATCGAAGTTTCGGAGCAGCGGGACGTCGTCAGCTTGAGTTGGAAGATTTCTGGAGCGTGTCGCGGAAGCAGAAGAGCGCAGAAGTGTCGAAGCAATTGATCATTTGAAGAAGGAGGTCGAGGGCCCTTTATATAGGGCCTGGGGGCGCCCTGGTCGACGGGGGCGCCCCCCACGTGGCTTCCGATCCGGTGATCGCTTCGGTCAAGGCTGATCTCTTCATCTTCGGGATCAGCTTTGACCGGGGCGCCCCGAGCGCGCGGGTCGCCCGGGTTGACCGGTCAAAGCCTCATCCTTTGGCTTCGCGAGGGCAGCTGATAGTCGGCGTGGAACTGGGGGCGCCCGCGACACGCGGGGCGCCCGGAACAACCGGGGCACCCCGAAATGCTGCTGTCGGAGCTTTTTCTTGGTCTGCTGACTTGGGTTGACTCTGGGGGCGCCCGGAAACTTCGGGGCGCCCTGCCCAGCTACTGCCTCACTCCTTTGAGGCTCTCTGAGCTGCAGATACATAGTCCTTCGGTCCTGCATCCAGGGTTAGTCCAAAACAGCAAATATTATGTTAGTTTATACAGCCTTAGCTGTCTTGGTTCTGACTTTGGTCTCCAAAATGGAGCCCTAGGTCGAACCGACGCCTAATGTTCCCTCAAGGGGAACGCGTCCTCACCTACTCCTCTCGGGAGAATTTACCTGGTGCCAACCGGATCCTCCAGTTGGACTTTTGCCCAGCAGCCCTTCGCCAGGTCTTGGTTTTCGCCTAGCAGTCCTTCGCCAGGACTTGGTTTTCGCCTAGCAGCCCTTCGCCAGGACTTGGTTTTCGCCCAGCAACCCTTCGCCAGGACTTGGTTTCTTGACAGCCCATCGTCAGGTGCCTAGCATCCCTTCGCTAGGACTTGGTTTTCGCCCAGTAACCCTTCGCCAGGACTTGGTTTCCTGACAGCCCATCGTCAGGTGCCTAGCAGCCCTTCGCTAGGACTTTGTTTCCTGCACTCTCAAGCAGCATTGTGAGAGAACAAATAACCCTTAACTTTGAATCCTTTGCCAATATCAAAATAAGGTTCGATCTGGTGCTTCCTGCACCAACACCTTCCGCTGCACATAATTAATTTTGAAATTACGAACCAGCATCCATGTCAACATGCACCCGGTCCCAACAGTAGCACTCATGGCCTTGGAAGGAGAAGAAAGCAGTGATGAATCCTCCGACTCTTCAAACGCGGCTTCATCATCTTCGGATGATGAAGAGGTAATTACTCCCGAACTTGAGAAATGCTATAGAGCTATTGCATGCTTAACCAATATGCTGAAAAGTCAAAAATTAAGGTTAAATCATTGCAATTAGAAGTTGAACAATTGAAATCCTCTAGGGATGAGGATGTAGACAATTTCCATGTGGAAATGTTAGAGGATTAGATTAAATCTTTGAAAATTGAAGTTGAACAATTAAAGTCCTCTAGGGATGAGGATGTAGATGATTTGCATGTTGAGATGCTAGAGGATGAAAACAAATCATTGAAGAGTGAAGTTGAGAGACTCAAGAGTGTTATTGAGAAATTCTCAACAAGCTCAAAGACCTTAGACATGATTTTGAATGCTCAAAGGGCAGTCTACAATAGGGCCGGTATTGGTTACCGACCCAAAGAACCATCATTTGTGTCCTTAATGTCTAGGACTGATGTTAGACAATTGAAGACACCTAGGGTACAATGGAAAGTAGTCAAGGCATGGGTGCCTAAGTCTTGCTTAGTAGGTGCTTTAAGTCCCAAGGTTTGGGTACCTAAAACTTCTATTTTTCGAATTGTGTAGGTTGTGATTGAGGGGGAGCATCTATCAACTTAGTTCGTTGATAGTGGGTACTCCAAACACATGACCGGGGATAGATCATTGTTTACTACCCTTCAAAAAAAAGTAGAGGTAATGTTTCCATTGGTAACAATGGTAGTCTTAAGATCATAGGAATAGGAGACATTCAAATATCCGAATGTCTTAGGTTTAAGAATGTCCTTCTAGTCAAGGGGATGACATTTAATCTCCTAAGTGTCAGTCAATTGTGTGATGCGGGTTACATAATTGATTTTCAATCAAGTCAATGTCTAGTTAGACAACATGACAATTTTGACACGGTACTAGTAGGAACAAGAGTAGATAATATTTACCAAGATTCTTTTAAAAGTGATACTAATGCTTTTGATAAGTGTCTCATGTCAAGAGAAGATGAGTCCACCCTTTGGCACCGGAGACTAACACACGTGAACATGAAGACTATCCGGAAGTTAGCCAACAAGGGATTGGTTCGTGGCTTACCAAGCATCAAGTATGAAAAGGACAAACTTTGTGATGCATGTCAAATGGGTAAGCAAACAAAATCTGCACAAAAAGGTAAAAGCGCCGTAAGTACATCTACCGCTTTAGATTTACTTCATATGGACTTGTTTGATTGTAGCACTATCATATCTTTGAATGGAAGTAGATATTATTTTGTTATCATTGATGATTTTACTAGATATACATGGACTTATTTTCTAAAATATAAAGACCAAATCTTAGATGTTTTCATTTCTTTTGTTAGAAGAGTTGAAAATGAGAAATCATCAACTATTAAGACAATAAGAAGTGATCATGGAGATGAATTTCAAAACCAACGGTTTTTAGAGTTTTGTCAAGATAGAGGGTATAAACACGAGTTCTCTACTCCTAGAACACCACAACAAAATGGTGTTGTAGAGAGGAAGAATCGGGTCTTACAAGAGGCTGCGCGAAGCATGCTTTATGAGTACTCACTACCGAGCTACTTGTGGGCCGAAGCTGTAAACACAGCTTGCTACGTGCAAAACCGAGTCCTCATACATAGGTTCTTAGGAAAGACTCCCCATGAACTTTGGTTTGGAAAATCACCTAAGGTTAAACATCTTAGGGTGTTTGGCTGTAAGGTGTTTATTCTAAACACCAAGGACCACCTTGGAAAGTTCACGGCAAAGGCTGATGAAGGGATACTGGTCGGATACTTCCTAGTTAGCAAAGCATACCGAGTCTACAATAAGAAATCTAGATTGGTTGAAGAATCTTCTGATGTTGTTTTTGAAGAAATTCTAAAAGCAAATGATCAATCAGAAGATGTCGAAGGAGTTCAATTCGAACTTAGGAAACTAAGTTTGAATGGAAGTCCAAGTGTTGTTGATGGTGATGAATCCGATAACGGTGAGCCTAGACAACCCATAGATTAGCCGGATCCTGAGGCTGAGCTAGTGTCTAATGAAACCATTCAAGAAACACCACTAACACCAAGGCAAACTAGGTTAGCTTCTAGTCATCCCCAAGACCAAATTGTTGGAGACATCCATCATGGGGTTAGGACTAGATCATTCTTCCGGAATGAGGCTAATGAAGTTGCCCTAATTTTCGAAATTGAACATAGGAAAATTGACGAGGCATTGAATGATCCCGATTGGATCATTGCCATGCAAGATGAACTAGGTTAATTCGAATGAAGTCAAGTTTGGGACATAGTCCCTAGACCTAAGAAGACCACCATTATTGGAACCAAATGGGTCTTTAAAAACAAATTAAACCATAAGGGAGAAATCATAAGAAACAAGGCACGCTTAGTAGCCAAGGGCTACAGTCAAGTTGAAGGCCTTGATTATGATGAGACCTATGCTCCCGTGGCACGATTAGAGTCCATCCAATTGATGCTTGCATTTGCAGCGCATCGTGGTTTCAAGCTATATCAAATGGATGTCAAATCGGCCTTTCTAAATGGTTTAATAAGAGAAGAGGTCTATGTCGAACAACCTCCGAGGTTTGAGAGTACCGAATTCCCAAACCACATATTTAAGCTCAAGAAGGCGCTCTACGGCCTTAAACATGCACCCCGAGCTTGGTATGAACAGTTGTCGATGTTCCTAATTGAAAAAGGCTTTGTTAGAGGCCAAATAGACCCTACACTATTTCTACGTAGAGATGGTGACAATATATTTGTAGCCCAAGTATATGTCGATGACATAATTTATGGCTCAAACAACAAGGGCTATTTAAATAAATTCATTGGACAAATGGAGAGTGAATTTGAAATGAGTCTAGTGGGAGAGTTGACTTTCTTCCTTGGACTTGAAATCAAACAAACCCAAGATGGGATCCATGTGCACCAATCAAAGTATACTCAAGAGATGCTTCGAAAATTCAACATGAATGATTCAAAAGAGGTAACCACTCCCATGGCTACAAACACAACATTAGACAATGATGAGAGTGGTAAACCTATTGATTTGACTCAATATCGGAGCATGATAGGTAGTCTGCTATACCTCACAGCCAGTTGACCTGATATACTTTTCGCTGTGGGTATGTGCGCTAGGTATCAAGTTTGTGCCAAGGAATCTCACTTAATTGCTGTCAAGAGAATTTTGAGATACCTTAAGGGTACAATAGGAGTTGGTCTATGGTACCCCCTACCGAATCGTTTGACCTAATTGGCTACACCGATTCCGACTATGCTGGATGCAAGTTGGACCAGAAAAGCACAAGTGGGGGCTGTCAATTTTTAGGATCATCTTTAGTTAGTTGGTCAAGTCGGAAGCAACACTGTGTTGCTCTCTCCATGACCGAGGCAGAATATATTGCTATAGGAGAGAGCATATCTCAATTGTTGTGGATGATTCATACTCTAGAGGACTATGGATTAAGCTAAAGGGTGTGCAAGTGTTGTGTGACAACATAAGTACAATTAACTTAACCAAGAATCCACTCCATCACTCTAGAACCAAACATATTGAAGTGCGTCACCACTTCATTAGAGATCATGTTGCTAGAGGAGATGTTGTACTCTCGTATGTAGAGTCCAAATCAAATTTAGCAGACATTTTCACTAAACCACTCCTCGAGAATGAGTTTAGCTTCTTACGAAGGGAGTTGGGAATGTGTTGCGCTTCATAGGATTGAAATGCTTTCAAAACCCTTCATGATCAATTCGAATTGTTGGGATACAATTGGGTAACTTGGGGACATCTCACACAAACTATAAGGTTCAACAAAATGTTTTTGTTTGCTAGATATGGGGTGAGATGCTAGGATTAACTTAATTTCTCAAAATGTCAATGCATCCCTTGAGAAATTTGGTTGACGAGATAAAAATCACTTCGGTGACCAAGTATGGGGAACACCAATGCATAACACATGTGTACTTGGCTCCATGATTATACTTGGACATTCCAATCAAGGAAACTTGATTGGAGACTTGAATTTGGGACAAACTTGCTTGAAATTGCTTGAATGTTTGTTGATTGAGTTTGACTCCACTTGGGTGGAGCAAAGTGATTGTTAAACTCATAAGGACCTTTGAACCTCCTTCAGGGATCAAGTATAGTCATGGGATCACTTCCATGATCGATAACTTTCATCAGATCTTGTCAGAAATCATTTGGAAGTCTGAAACTGAATGTTTCAGATCGTATCAGGAAAAATTAGGAAGCCTGATCGGTCACCGGACTGATCAGGAGTAGGACTGATCGGTCCAACAGATCGATCAAGCTGTTTTGCGATTACCCACAGAAATTTCTCTGTGTTGGTCTGGATCGGTCCTCGGACCGATCTGGACCTCCCCGTGGTGATCGGTCCACAGATCGATCAGAGGGGTCGCAGAACACTTCGCGAAAAATTGCCCAAATATTCTGTGTTGGCCTGGATCGGTCCCCGGACTAATCTGGCACCCTGTGGTGATCGGTTCACAGACCAATCAGAGGGCTCACGGAAAAACCTCCAAACCTACTGTTCGCTTCCTGATCGATCAGCCGATCGATCAGGGGCCTGCCTGATCCATCACCCGACCGATCAGGACTAGGCCAGTCCGATCAGGCCGGAGCTTGATCGGTCTGGGCACTCCCAGATTGAACGGTGATCCGTTC
Organism: Boesenbergia rotunda; assembly: GCA_024364735.1. NCBI lineage: Eukaryota > Viridiplantae > Streptophyta > Magnoliopsida > Zingiberales > Zingiberaceae > Boesenbergia > Boesenbergia rotunda. Next base: position 682,708 of record JAGFNQ010002045.1, on the reverse strand, counting down.
AATCGCATTAAATTGCGGTTGGTGGACCGATCCACCAACCGATTAATTCCTCCTAAACCCTACATCTCCCAAGCCCTAGCGCCGAAACTCTCCTCTCTTGCGTGTGAGATCCCTCTCTTCCTGTCCGTGAGTTCTTCTGTGCGTGGCTGCTCGCGCTTCTCCTTCCCGTGCGCATGCACTCTTCTTTTCAGAGAGTTCGTGTCAAGCTTCTACATTTTTCCTCTCATGAGCAAGTTTCCGAAGTCAATCAACTCAATATGGCACCTAAGTAAGCATTGTTGTTGGTTTGTCTTACAAATCAATTCATAGATTATGTATTTGGGTTAACCATGTTTTGGTGTTTTCCTGTTGTGTTGTGATCCTACTCATTGCCGTGACCTTGCCATAATTTTTCACCCCACTGATTAAACCTAATCATGTGCACTCTATATCATGATCTGATTCTTCGCTTGATCAAATTGTGTTTCTTTGATTAAACCTCACCTCATTGATCAATTCGTGTCCTACAAATGATTAAATTTATGTTCATATGATCAATTTCATCTTGTGTTATATTTCATTCTTGTGTCATGATCATGTTCACTTGTTTCACTTTACTTGATTCAAATTGTTGCCATGATCTATTCAAACCCATTAGAAAATCATCCAAGGGCAAAGAACCCGTGGAGGGAAGCTCAAAGGGCAAAGTCCCTTCATCATCTACACCCCCTTCAAGACCTCCAGCATCTCCACATACCAGATTTCAAAATATTCATTATGCACTAGACTTTCAATGGCACACTTTCAAACTTATGTCATGTCGAACTGTGGACCAAACCTTCATTTACGAACATTGTCCGACAGTACGGCAAATCATTGAACACTATGAACTTCAATCCATTCTTTTCCTTGAGAGGCCAATCAACTTTGATTTGGTCTCTGAATTTTATAATAACATGGTCAGTGGAGAGGGTTTGGGGTGGAGGACCCGTGTCGCTAGTATTGACCTTAATTTTGTTCTATCGGCTTTCACTTCTTTTCTTGACTGTCGCCGATCAGATAATGACTTTTCTCTCTATCCCTATCTTCCAGATCCTCTACCGGTTCCCTTTGATGGAGTCACCCCTGACTCTATCCATGAGTACTTTTTCGATCATCCTAGGTCGAGGGATCTCGGTAAGGTTACCAGTCACTTCCCTACATTTGCTGCTCTCCGCCTTTCCCCCATAGATTATGTCTTGTTTAAGATTATCACTAACTGTCTCATCCCTACTACTTCAAAGCACTTAGATGAAATTCACTCATTCCACTGCTTGATGCTCTACGGGATGCATCGACGGTTAGACTTTGATATCGTGACGACCATTTACTTCTCCATCATCATCCACAATCAGATGTACGGTCAGACAGTTTACATGTCGTTTGACCATATCATCACTGCCTGGCTGCAGTCGGTTGGTATCGACGTTTCACAGGGCAGCATTGTACCCATGGTTCGATAGGATTGTCGCCTTGATCATCGCATGTTGGCCCAGTCTGGCATTGTTGTCGGACCACAGGGGCTGAGGTGGAAGGATCGGCGACGTGTGGGGGAGTTACCGAGAGTAGCCCCTGATCAGGAGCCGTCCGCTGTTGCTGAGGATTACGATGAGTGGGATCCAAACTTCCGTTGGCAGGTTGCAGAGCTAGAGCGGACGATGCAGCGCGAGTTACATATTTTCGAGCTCTGGCAATAGGAGGTCAGCTCAGAGTTTCGGTCCTTCGATCGCCGACTAGTCGCTCTAGCATCCGATGTTTCTGGGATCAGCTCACTGCAGGAGACGTGGTATGAGGAGTGGTACCAGCATACATTTCCTGTGTTAGTGATATGAGAGAAGTGTCCTAAGGCAATCGCCTTATGATTGTAATCATTTATTCTAATAAATGAATATTCACTATTTGAGTATACATGTTTGTGTATTTGATTGAGATCTTAAACTCATTTACTGATTGCCCGCAATACAATTCACAGCATGAGAGAATTTGTGATGAATTCACAACTAGTGATTATCTCTACATGTGCAATTGTGAAGTATTGAAATTGTCCCTAGTCAATGAATTGATAAATACGGACACTATCAATTCTGTTGAGACTAGCATGAGTTATTCTCTAATCAGCTGATTCTCACTGGCTGGTGACATTGAGATGTCCGGAGATAAACATGAATGCTAGTTAAGGGAACTAGTTCATTGGAGTGACTGGCTGTAAAACTTCATATGGTAGTCTACATATAGATATGTCAGTGAAGTTCTTACTGCAGCTTAAGTGCGATGTTCCTTTGACTTGCGGTGTTCAAGTCATCTTGGTCATGGAGACTTATACTTTGACATCTTAAGCAAGCATCTCCAAGGAGGTGTGGACCCAGGATGATTGGGTATAAGCCGAAGTGCCCGAAGATGTTTGAACATCCTACAAAGGATTCACCACTCCTTGCGAGGAGATGTACACCCGAGGTCTATCGTCGGATTGTTACTCGAAGCCTCTGGCCAGAGCATGACATATTCAGAGTATGAATCTCTTAAATACATTAGAGTAATTAGAATCTGTAGGACGAGAAAACGTTACTTGGGCTAGGTGTGACGTAGTCAGCCTAGTGGGGACTGACACACATAGACCATGTCCTGAACCAAGTGGGTATAAGATAGTGAAGGGAATGGGGCACGATTCATTATAGCTGCTGAAGGGTTTCAGAATTGTTTCTGAGGTCAACCGTTGATCTTTCGATTAATTGGGGATCATGATATACTACTAGGTGTCACTCATGATCGTTCTATAATTGATTAATTATAGATGGCCAACATAAATCGAAAGCCTATTTAGTCACACGCACTACGAGTAATCTGAGGGATTTAAAATGAGTTGAAAATTGGATTTTCCAATCAAGAGAGATTAGGTTTGGTTAAGCCAAACGATAAGTCGAATCTGAATTTTTCAGAGACGCATCGGAAGCGTAAAATGGCTAAGTCTTTTAAAGACTTAATAGGTGAATTAAATAAGTTTAATTCATTGGGGCGTGGCTTGGATGGGCCGGCCAAAGAGGGCCTCCATCCTCTTTGCTTGGCCAGCCACAACAAAGGGAGAGAACCAAGGTTTTGGTTCAATTTATAAAATAAACCAAGTGTGGTTTGTTTTATAAAATTATGGATGATATACATTTTTTATATATAATAAACCAAGGTTTGGTTTATTTTTCATGGAAATTAAAATTAACCATGGATTGATTTATTTTATAAAATCAATCATGGATTGATTTACCATGATAAGGAAATTTATTCCATAAGAGAGAAGAGACCTGATTGATTTTTATCATGAATTAAAATATGATTTTAACCATGATATAAAATCAAACTTGGCATGATGGAATAAATTATTCCATATTTGAGAGGCTTGATGGTTGAGAGGCCACTATATAAAGGACCCAAGGCAAGGCTTGGGTAATAATCGAAGAGATGAAGGCATAGACTCTTTCCCTCTCTTTCTCTCCTTCTCTTCTCCCCTTCTTGCCGTGCGCCAACCAGCCCCAAGAAGGAGCACCAGCCGACCGCCCCTGCCCTTTTCCTGCCGACCACCACCTGCTGCCGGAGAAGGAAGCTCCGGCCATCTCTTGGCCGGAAGAAGGTGTTGCCGGAATTAGAGTTTGCCGCAAGGATCTTTTTGCCGCAAGCCTCTTCTTTTGCTTCGCCGGAATTTTGATTCCGGCCATCCTTTTGCGGTTAGTCTTCCAACTTCTCTCTTGGTTTTTCTTGTCGCGTTCTCGGAGAATCTAGTAGTTCTCGAGAACACAAAACTCGTGGCTTTGCGAAGTCATCCCAAAGATACTCGGCGTGGACGCGAATAGAGACGGAGCTTCCAAGGGACGCTTACGGTTGGATCTCGTCCCTTCCTTCGATTTACGCGAGGTAATACGTAAATTAGTTTATGTTTCTGCAAAAATTTTAAATATATGATCATGTCTACACAAGATAAAATTGCATGCTTAGATGTGTGGTTAAATAATTTGAGAAATTATTTATGCTAAACCTTCCGCTGCACGTAATTAATTTTAAAATTACGAACCCGCATCCATGTCAACATGCACCCGGTCCCAACATCCTGGTGCTACGACCTCCAGCAGCACTCCACCAAGGGATGTCATATATATTGAGGATTCCTCAAACGATGACCCCGCGACGGATTGATGATGTTAACTATTCTGATTTCTGTCTCAGTTGATTGTTATACCTTGTGCTATGTTTGACTGTGCTGTATTTGCCTTGACTTTAATGCGATGTGCTGCATCTGCTATGCTTATGACTCCATATGATACATATGATTGTTTTGTCATGCCTTATCTTTATCCTATGTTTTCGTATGCTTTCAAAAATTCAATCATATCTTTTGTTGTTTTGGGAGACCCTTAGGGTTAAGGGGGAGTATGTTTAAACTTAACAACCCCTCTAGACTCTTTTCAGTGTTTGACAAAGGGGGAGAGTGAGGTTGGTTAAGTTTGGGATAACTATGTTGTAGGGGGAAGGATCCTGATTCCCCTATGCTTCTGAAATTTGAGAAAATTGACTTCGAATCAGGGGGAGGATCCTGATTCCCCTATGATTCTGGAATTTGAGAAAATTGACTTTGAATCCCTAAACTTAAAATCGGGTTGTCAAACAACAAAAAGGGGGAGATTGTTGATGCAGTCTGATTGTTATTTTGGTGTTGACACCGATTTTAGTTTAGGTTGATGATTATGATTGAGATTAAGTCCTGATCGGGGATTAGGCACGGTGTTGAAAAGTCCTAACCTGGAGGGTTAGGTGTGAGAAAATCCTAGCTTGGAGGGCTAGGTATGAAAAGACCTAACCTGGAGGGTTAGGTGTGGAAAAATCCTAGCTTGGAGGGCTAGGTGTGGAAAAGTCCTAACCTTGAGGGTTAGGTGTGGAAAAATCCTAGCATAGAGGGCTAGATGTGAAAAGTCCTAACCTGGAGGGTTAGGTGTAAGAAAATCCTAGCTTGAAGGGCTAGGTGTGAAAAGTCCTAACCTGGAGGGTTAGGTGTGGAAAAATCCTAGCTTGGAGGGCTAGGTGTGAAAAGTCCTAACCTGGAGGGTTAGGTGTGAAAAAGTCCTGGCTTGGAGGGTCAGGTCCTAGCTTGGAGGGCTAGGTTGATGAAATCCCGACTTGGAGGGCCAGGTCTATGCTTGGAGGGCTAGGTTGATGAAATCATGGCTTGGAGGGTCAGGTCCTAGCTTGGAGGGCTAGGTTGGATGAAATCCTAGCTTGGAGGGCTAGGTTGGAGTCCCTGGATCGGTCTGGTGACCGATCAGGGAAGTTGGCACGGTGCTCTTTCGTGGATCGGTCTGGTGACTGATGGACCCAAAATAGACTGTCACGAATGTGGGTCTCAAATTTAGATATGAATAGATGAATGCTGGAAACCCTTTTTGCAATCAAAATATGAAAACGTAGTAAAGGGCCCACATGTCGTATTTTTCCTGGGGACTAGTTGAGATAGTTTGATTAGATGCTTGTATTTCTGTGTCGTTTGTGAATTTTGGGTTTCACATCAAATTTGAGTTGTGGGTTGCAATTGGAAACAAAAACACAAAGAAAAGAAAAGAAATTTAACCCAATGAACTAAACAAGAAGTTGGCACTAAAGGACTCGACTAATGATAAACAGAATCAAACAAAGTACTTAACCAATTTTTGGGAAAACAAATCTGATTTCAAATGCAAAAGCAAAGTATGAATTGTTTTGAAATTCAGGAATTTCCACCCAAAACCGAAACTTCACTTGATACAAAAATGGAAGCAATGCAATCAAATCAACTTGATACCAAATGAAGGGAACTCATGTGTCGGAATGAAATTTAAGTGCCAAAATTGTAACTGATATTTTCGAACTATCTCTGCAACTCAGCTTGGAAGGAAGGGCTGTGAGTGAAATGCTATGTTAAGGAAGAGGAGGAGATGCAGTAGAATCAATGTGCTGATCAGTTCAGAACATTTGTAAACTGAATCTAAATGCAGTGTGCAGGGATTCAGAAATGAAATGCAAAGTTTCAAGAATTCAGAAATAAATTTAGTGAAGAATTCGAGTGCCAAAATTCAGAACAATGAAGCAAAAATGAAGCACCAAACCAAATGCAGGAATAGAGACTAGAATTCAGAAACTAACTGATATTTAACAACTAATTCCAAGCACATTCGCATATTAAAGGGTATGATTAACTTCAGGACTCAACTCAAGGCAAACAGATTGCAAACAAGCTGAAAACTTCAGAGAAAAGCTATATGCAGAGATGGAAGTTGATACAAAACTTCAGAATTGATAGGCTTAAGAGTTTCAGAACACCCCGATTGAAACACCAGCTGAAATCAATCAGTTGTGGGGCTTCGTTTGATACGTAATGCAGAACTATGACATTAATTCACAGCAAGAACTGACCCATTCAGAAAATAAGCAAATGCAGAAGGTCAAAGCAGAATTTCAGAAACTACATGCAGATATGTGACAACCAATCAAGTGCAGAATCCATCAAACAACTGAAATCGAAGACTTAAATCTATCTGCAGGAAGAATTCAGAATAGCTACAGCTTCACTTGAAACGAATTTCAGGAACTGATAACTACAACTTGCAGGAATGATACTAAAGTTCATAAACGAAACTGCATATTTTTTTTCAGAAATGGATTGATACGCAACTGATACGCAAGAATTACAATAGAAAATCAACTAAAATTTAAACCAAATGTTCACTAAACAAGTTCCTAAACTACTTAACTTGAGGAATCAAAACCTAGTTAAGCTAAAACAATCAGAAAATGAAATTAAGCAATCTGATTCGAATGCAGTAATGGAACAAAATGCAGAAACGAGATTACAGCTAATAAACGAAATTAAGCTAAGCCTCAATCCGAATCTTTGCTGTCACTCAAGGATGAGCTCGAATTGAGGTGGTCACGCCTTCGGATGAAGAACTTGCTGAAGAAACGAAGAAGAAACGAGGAAGAAACCAAACGAAACCAGCTGCGGTGAGGACGCGACAGGGAAGAACTAGGGAGCGTTTCTGATTAAATAGTTAGCAATGGACGACTCAGATTGAATTGAGAAAATCCAACGGCTGATCTTGCTCTGATTTGAGCCAAACTTTGATGATGATGATCTGGGGTCAGGATCTGCCTCGTGGTTACTCAGATCCTCCAGATTTACAACGGATGGTCCAGATCAACCTAATCTTTGAATGGACGATCTAGAGCCCTCTGAGCTTGATCCAACGGCTGATTGAGCTCTGATTGGGATGAAACCTTCAGATCATGATCAGAATGCTTGATCAACCCTAACCCTAGCTCGGATTGCTTCAGATGGTCCCGGATGGCTCAGATCTAGCCGCTCTTGAATCGGACGGCTCGGATTTAATCCTAATCTTGATAACTCGATCCGGGTCACTTCCGACTCGAGTTTGACCCAATATGCCCTAAGTCCTTGAACCTTTGACGCCTACAAAAATAGATCAAGAATTTAGTGGTCAAATAATCCAAATATGTGTAAATTTACAATTAAGTCCAAAATAAGAGTAAGTTCTAAAACCTAGGGCAATTTCACAATTAAGCAATAAAAACATAGGTCAAACCTAGATTTTAGCAATTAAAATAATCAACAAAATGGTATCTATCAGTGACCGATCCAGCGATGACTGATCGGACTGGTGACCGATCAGGGAGCACCCAGTGAGGTTGGGAACCTGCTGCTCGGCTCCTGATCGGTCTGGTGACCGATCAGGGAGCATGCAGTTCGCTCACTGCTCTGCTCCTGATCAGTCTGGTGACCGATCAGGGAGCATACAGTGGGTTTTGGTTTCCCTTACTGCTTGGCTCCTGATCGGTCTGGTGACCGATCTGGAACACTGTTCGGATCGATCTGGTGAATGATCAAGTGTCGCGAGTTCCTCACTATGATCGATCAGGACGGAGCCTGATCGGTCTGAGCATGCCCTGATCGGTCTGGTGACCAATCAGGAGGGTTGGACTGCGAAGCTAAGAAATCACTCTGCAAAGGGGTGGATCGGACTAGTGACCGATCCACAACCTGGGATCGGTCTGGTGATCGGTCCCGGAGAAATCACGATTTTTGATTGAGCGTTGGGGACCGATCAGGATGGAGCCTGATCAGTCTGAACCCACTCTGATCGGTCTGGTGACCGATTAGGAGGCTCTCTGATCGGTCCGGTGACCGATCACTTTAATTCAAAATGCACTGTCAGACGCTCTGATCACGTCTGAACATATCTGATTTCTCTACGCTTATTCTCTGATACTTGATTCACTGTTGATTTGCTGTGCTAATGCTCTGATTATGTTTGCAGGTGACAGGGATGGATTCAAACACTCAAGGAGAGACAGTGGAGGTCTTTCCTTGGAGCAGGTTTGTCCATTTGCCATCTCAGGTTGCAACGGTTGCTGGCGCTACTAGAGCTGCTGACTGGGGTTAGGCTGAGGGAAGCTCAGGGAGTCCAGGAGAGCTCAGTGGTAGGCTGGTGGTTACAGGTGAGCAGCTGGAGGCTGTAGTGAGATGACTTGGCGATCAGTGGAGAGACTTAAGCTGCGTAGCGGAGAAGAGCTGAGTAGTTTTTTTGCTGAACAGACTTCTTACGAGACTTCTTGGCTGCGTAACGAAGTTCTCCACATTGTGCTTATGCAATCTGTGGTTCCATCATCTTGAGCAAGCAACTACGATTACTCTACTATCTGAAGCAACCTCTGTCACTTGAGCATTTGGAAGAAGAACCAGGAAGCTTGGCGAGTCCATCAGCGAGAAGACACGAAGAAGGGAGTTCTTGCGTGAGATCTGCGCTGGGTGGAGCTCGGTGGGAAGTTTGCTTGGGTTCTTGCTGTCCTAAGTGCTCTGTATGATCCTTCTTGTGTTTCATTGTGCTTAAAACTTTATCTTTGTTGAAACGCTGTGGAGAGGTTACTCCACCGAGAAGGAGGTTGAATTTTATCCGGATTTTTTGGGGCTTGATCTGCCGACGATCAAGGGATCGCCCACCTTAAGGGCACGCCAAGGAGTAGGGGCAAGTTATCCCCGAACCTTGTAAATCCTCTTGTTAGCGGTCTTGTGTTTGTTCTTAGCTTAGGGCTTAAATTCTGCAACTCTATTTTTTCTTTGCTTTCGCTATGCTACTAACCCTTGAGGTGCAGAAAATTTGCAAAGTGCTAAGTTTCGGTGTCTAGCTACATTCACCCCCCCCTCTCTAGCCATCCAAGTTCCAACAATCTTAACTTCTGAATCCTTTGCCATTATCAAAACCCAGGTTTGACTTAGGTGCTGCCTGCACCAACACATTAGGATACCATGCTTGACAACATAGACTGGGTTGAGATGCTTAGGCCTATAAGCCTTAACTCAAGATGCTTTATGTCAGTGCATCAAAAGTAGTTGGAGCAATAAATACAATTGAACATCAATCAAGTTAAATAATTAAGCTTAGCAAATCTAACTTGATCAGACTACTTAACTTGACTAACCCTAGTAAAAGCTACTATTTTATAACAGTTAGTAAATAACAAAGTGGGTTAGACAATGGCCTAAGGATTTATATTTTTTTATATTGTTTTTCAAAATTATTGCTTGCATACTTTTATATACTTGGACTCAAATCATGCTTGGACTCAAATGGGTGAATAAATGTTTAGTTTATTATTTTAAAATTCTTGTTATTTATTGTTCATTAATCATCTGCTTCACATAAAATAACTGTTCAATTTTCTATGTTGCTTAACTTAATTATTTTTATCTTTACTTAAAATTATTTACTTGCCTCACTGAAATTTTTTTTTTGCATTATTTACTTTTTTTTCATTAACTTAAAATTATTCTTCAAATTTTACTTGCATTTTCAAAGATCTCAAGGGCTATGATATCTAAATTTTTCTTTTTCCAATATTTTTCTTTCTCCTTAACCAATTTTTTTTTGATATATGGCAAATGGGGAGAGTAGAGAAGAGTTAGAAATTTTCAAAGTTATCAAAAAGTCTTTCAAATTGAAAAATGCATAATTTTTAAAAGTTTTAGGGGAAGAATTTCATATCAAGGGGGAGCTTCATGGAATTTTAACTTTGCAAGTTTTTTTTTTGAACATTAAACCTAACTTATCAAGGGGGAGCTTTCTTAGTTTTCTTTTTGCAAATATTTTTAACCTTGAAATGACACTTTGCACCTACTTTGAAAAATGCCATACTGTGTTACTTTAAATACTTTTGCTAGTTCCTTATCTGTTTGTTTTAACTTAACTTTTGAATTAGGTTGCCATAAATCAAAAAAGGGGGGATTGTTGGTGTCGAAAACACCAGATCGAACCTGGTTTTGATAATGGCAAAGGGTTCAATGTTAGGTATTGTTTTTGATCCACCATGTTTCACTAAGTATGTTGGAAAGTCTAAGTTTACCTAGGCATGAAGTCTTAACCTACAGGGTTGAACATGAAGTTCTGGTCGAGGACTAGGCATGAAGTCCTGGATGAGGGCTGGGCACCGAAGACCTGACCGGGGGTCGGGCACGAAAACCTGGTTCGAGGAATTAGGCACGAAGACCTGACCGGGGGTCGGGTACCGAAGTCCTGATCTGAAAGATCGGGAAGGAGTCTTAGCCGAGCGAGGACAACAGACAGAAGTAGGGGTGGGTTGAGGTACGGATGTCTTAATATTTGGAATCTTCAGAGGCCGAGCAAAAGTCCAACCAGAGGTATCGGTTGGTAAAAGGTAACTTCTCTAGAGTAGAGTAGGTGAGGACGCATTCCCCGGAAGAGGGAACAGTAGGCGTCAATCTGACCTAGGATTTTATTTTGGAATCCAATGTCAGGATCGGACAGCTCCGACTATCGAACATGCATTCATTTCATATATATTATATGTTATTTGTATTTCAGACTAACTCTGTGTTGCAACTGAAGAAATTGGAGACCAGCAGCTTCTAGGGTGCCTGAGAGGTCTTGAGCGCCCGAGTACACAGGCGCTCGAGAGGTCTCGGGTGCCCTAATGCGTAAAACTCAGCCTGGGGGAGGCTATGTTGGCGGCTACTGATTGGCTGCCACACATCACCAGCACAAGCACCCCAGATCCACTCAGGCACCCGAGAAGGATAGGATTTGGCCTTGGTCAGCGTATGACAACGTGGCTGAATCGCTGAGTTGGGGGGGTCCCCGTATAGGCACTTAGGAGCCTGAGTGCTTATATAAAAGTGGTTTCGAGCCACAACATTCCACTTCAAGTTTTCACATTATTTGTGCTCAAGTGTGCTGTTCTGAAGAAATCCAGGAAATTCGAAACACCACAACAACAACACACTCTACTTTTCATTTTAGTCAAAGTTGTTGGTATTTAGTTCATTTCTTTTGTACTTAGAATTGCACATCTATAACTGTTTTGCGAACTTATAGAATTGCCCAACGTAAACGGTCAAGGACCATGGACCTTGGAGTAGGAGCCGTTACAGACTCCGAACCAAGTAAAAATATACTTGTCCTCTATCGATCTCACTGATCCCACATTTAAGATATTATAAGGGCTAAATTACAAAACTGCACAGAAACTATATTCCTACAAAATATTTAGTTAACCCTATTGGTAAAAATTTATTTTAGATCCCAAAGTCTGTGTTAAATTGTTAGCTTTCAATTTCATGCTAGTAATACTATGTTTGTCACTCTTTTTGGTATTCAAATATTTATTTATTGCAAAAAAAAATAGTTTTAAATTTATTTTGTGATAGACTTCAATTTTGTCAATGTTAAGAAATTTTTTTGAAATTTTTTTCATAAGATAATTTTTTTTGAATTTTGATTCGAAAATAAAGTTTTAATTTTTAAAAAAACTTAAAAAATTGTTTTTCATGAATCCGATTTTTCGGGGTCTATTGATGATCCGTTGAATACTGGAAGAAAGTTTTCAAATTTTCTTTTGTAATTTTCAAAATTCTCTTTGAAGTTATCATCTCTCAAATAAAAATTATCTTCTTACACTTAAAAATTTTATTTTGTGTAATACCTTTTTTCAGAGATGAATCTACTAGGTTTCCAACTTAGATAAAATTTTGATTATTTTCCAACAAAAAGATAAATTTTTATTAATATTTTTTCAAAAATATGATTTTGAATTTCAAAAATACTTTTACATTGATAATTGAAAAATAGAATTTTTTTGGTGACTGTCTATTACCTCTAACATATTCTCATAAATTTTTGAAAATTTTGAATGCCTAATTAAATTTCTATGGATTTTTTTTAAAATTCATCTTACATTTAAATTACTAATGTTAGTTTTCATTTGTCTTTCAATTTTGCTTCAAACATAGTCAATTTACACAATTTGTTTTTAGTTTAAATATTTTTTAAAGTAGATATTACCCTAAACATGTTTTTTTTATAAGATCAAAACGGGAGAAATTAGGATTAAGTTAAGGGGAAGACATAATTTTATTTTTATTTTTAATTATATTTTTAAATATATAATTAATTATGTCATTTCATATGTTATTTAACCCTAACTTAATTCGGGTTGATGCACATCAAAAAGTAGGAGATTGTAAGTACATCAGGTGAGTTTTGATATGGTCAACCAAATCAAGTTAGGTTCTGTTGTGTTTGATCCCTATGTCTAAGTGTGCAGGAGCTTAGGAGCTCAGGAAGTCGAACGGAAGACACAGCGGTCAAGAAGGATGACATGGGAAGGGAGACGATGGGCTCGGTGCATCCAAGGGACGCGGAGGTCTATGGAAGAGTATGCTGGTGGAGCGAGAAGAATGCACACGACATCCGATGGTCGAGAAGCTGGGGATAGCATGCTCAAGGAGAAGGCTGGACGAGGGTTCAGATGAGCCCAACTCTGGAAGGCCCGAGATCACCCAAGAAGACCCGCTGGAGACTGGTCAGTGCTTTGTTGACATAAAGTCACTCGGGCACCCGTGAATGGGGGCGCCTCTATGCACTCGGGTGTCCGTGTTCCCGGGTGCCCCAGTGCATACAGGCACCTGAGAATCCAGTATTGATTCAGAAGTAGCAGTTCGCGAACGTTGCAAAGTGGATACCCCTGAGCCACGTGTCAGGTGCCCCTAAGCACTCAGGCACCCATGTAGGGCCACGTCAATGATCGGATAAACTTCACTGGGGCTATAAATAGACCCCTAGAGCTTAGTTACAATCATCAATTCACTTGTATCGAATTTCTACTGTTCTTTCTTTATTTATTTTGAGTTCTTTATTGTTTAAGAGGCTTCTCCGCCCACAAGGATTATTTTGGAGATTGTGCTACATTTGTCTTGGATTAGCAACTACCCAGGTTGCAACCAAGGGCAATTCAAACCCCCCCCCCCCCCCCGCCCGCTCTTGCCGACCGTAAGATCACCGACACAAATGACTTTTCATATTCATTAGATGAATATAATGTTAGTGTTATCCATAGAGCCAATTATGAGATGGCTGTCTACGAAATATTTTGTGTAATATTCTATTTAGTAAAGGCAAAGCTTAATTATTATATTTATTTCATGTTGTGCCCAATGAATCAGTATAATAATATCCTTATGTAGTAGGTTCTGATCTATATTATATCAATTAGTTGAATTGATAGTGAGATAATATAGAGAATACTACTCTTAACTATTTCTAGTCATGTATTAATATTCAAGGACAATATTAATGTGTTGAGACTAGCATGTAGGTCAATTTATAACTTGTTCTCACAAGTTATGTAGGTCAATTCATAACTTGATCTCACATGGGTATACATTAGAGAATGTGTACTGAATTGACACGCTATGAGAACGTTTCATGGACCATTAAATGAATTTCATAAACTTTCTCATGTGACTATTAATATGAATAGTTCTTAGACCTAAAGTCACTACTATTCTACACATAAGGAGTTGTGTACTTTAGTTTTGTCAAACGTCACCCGTAATAGAGTGGACTATAAAGACAATTACTGGGTATGCAATAAATTATACGAACGGATGCAAGTGATGTAGATGGGATCTATCCCTACCATATGATGGGAGTGGTATCTGTGTGCCCTTTGATTGAGTAGGACTACTAAATGCATGACCATGCTCAAATGAGTCAATGTGAGATATTGAGTTCTTTTGCTTGAGTAGTCTACTTGGGGATCAAGAAACACAAAGATTTATTAGAGGATGACACGGTCTATACCTTATTGATCAATCTAGATATTGAGAATAGAAGGACAAAGACATATATTATAACAGTCACGGAAAGTTTATGTCGGATCTCGACATTCTCGTCACTTGGGTAGTAATGATGTATTGCTAGATGCCTCTCATTATTTAGATATCTAAAGTGGTTTAGATATATTACCAACATTACAATAACCTATTGGGTGATACACAAAGGACACAATATCTCAAAGATAAATTGAATTTAGTTTGACTAAATTGTGATCCAAAATTTGATTAATTAAGTTAGACTTAAATGAATCCAATTGAGTTGAGGGATTGAGTCTAATCCGAATTAGACTCTTTTAGATTTGACTCAACCACTTGAGAGTGAATAATATTAATTAAAGTTTAATGAATATTAGAGGAAGATCAAGATTTATTCTCTTCATTGGATAAAGAGAAGATAAAAGATAACCAAATTGAATATCAAGATGTTTTGGTATTCATTGAGTTTTATTATCATTCACACTAGGTAAGCTCAAGGGACAAAAATACTTGGTATTCATTGGATGACTATAAAAGGGTCTCATGTCATTTTGATGATGAAAAAGTGTTCATTATCCCTCTTCTTCCACTTTCTTCCTCCTTGGCCGAAACTCCCTAGTGGAGGTTTTTGTGTTTTGTGAACCATCCTAAGTTTGCTAGCACAACTAAGGTGCTTCTTCTATGAGATGTAGATCATATTTGTGTGGATACTACTAGAGGCACGAACACTTGAACGTGCAAGAGATCCGGCTAATAGAGGACAAACGGGATAACCGAAGGGCACGCACCAAAGGTATAACCATTAGTTAGATAGATCGAACTTTGTACGAGTTTTTCTTCGCATGGATCGATCGAAGGAATTCTATATTTCCGCTGTGATTTTTTTGTTTTTCACATAGAGATCCCTACATATAAAAATCATTTTTCATTGGGAATGTGTTATTTTTGCTCTCTTCTTTCTCTTGGCTGAAAACTCCTCTTGCTCTTCTTCCTTGTTGGTGACCGAACCCCCTTGTGTGGCTTGCACCACAAAGGCGGTTCCTCTCTAAGACCGAGTTCGTGTGACGAACATGTTCATGTTCATGTGGATACTACTAGTGGCACAGATATTCTGAATGTGCAAGAGATTTGGCTAACCAAGGACTAGTGGGATAAGCGAATGGTACACAAAAAAGGTATAGATCTCTTTGATAGAATTTTGTTTGACTTTTTTGCATGGATCGCTCAAGGGATCCAATTTTTTTGCTGTGTATATGTGATGTTTTCGGATAGAGATCCCTACAGCAACACCTTTCTAGCCATTTTTTTTCATCCCACACTACTAATCCAAGACCAAGTCTTGGTACTCATTTTCCTTGTTTGTGTTTTGCGAGATTTCTTCCTCTCTCTCTATGGCCCAACAAGAAGGCTAGCACCACTCGTCCTCCCCTTTTCTCTAGAGAGAACTTCAATTACTAGAAGAGTTGGATGGAAATCTACCTAAAGACACAAGCTCAAATATGGGTGATGTAACACCCCAAAAATATTATGAAATGTTATATGAAATATTATGAATTCATGAAATATTATTATGGAATATTATGAAATGTCATGAATTCATGAATATGAAATATTATAAATTCATGAAATATTATTATGGAATATTATGAAATATTATGAATTCATGAAATATTATTATTATTATGAAATTTCATGATGGGCTTGGCTTAATGGGCTTGGATGTGGATTAGTGCAAAATGTAATAAAAAGAAAATGTAGAAAGGAGGAAGCAGAGATTGAACCTTGAACCTCCTAGTTGCACTAGCAATGTCTTAACCATTGTACCAAGCCATATTTCTTGTTAAGAGAATAAGAAACGTGCTTGTTAAAGCTAGGGAAGTGAAGAGACATGCCTCTTCATGAGAAGAGTATAAATAAGAGAGGGAAAGGAAGTTACACTTCTCCTTCTTCTTCCCCACTTCAATTTTCGAAAAGTAGTGTCTTCTTCCCCACTTCAAATTTCGAAAAGTGCCCTAGGGTTCTAACTCTAGGAAGTTGGAAGGATAAAGGAACCCTTTAAGGTTCTTGCCCTTTACTAGGGCCAAGAGTGCTAGAGAAGGCTAACAAGGGAAACACTCACTTTCTTATTCTTCAAGGGTACCTTAAGGAGTAAGAGAAGGAGAAATTCAAGCGAAAGGATGTAAGTATCCCCTCGCCTGCAGTGTAATAGTTGTGTATGATTCTTTTGCTCTTGTGGTTTTCGAAAATGGGGGTTTTCCCCTTTGTAGGTTTCGGCCACCCCTTAAGGGGAGACCTTGGTTACTCCTTAATACAAGAGAAGACCCCTTGAGACTTAGGATATATATGTATGTGGATTTTCTTCATGTTGTTATGAACAAAAACTAGGGTATTCACCCTTTGTAAGTTTCGGCCAAGGTAAGGGATTTAGGGGATTAAGAGTTGAATTTCTCTAGGATGTATTTTATGTTTAGTGTAATAAATGATGGTGTAGACAATGTGGTTGTATAAATGTTTGGTTACAAAAAAATATAATTTTTTTTCCCTACCCTACAAGTTTCGGCCACCCTAGAGGGATTAGGGTTTAGGGTTGCATATTTAACCTATGATGAAATCTATGGTTAATAAGTGGTATGATAAGTATGTGAGATGTTTGTGTAAATGCTTGTATGAAGGTTGTTTTCCAAAAACCCTAATGAACCTACCCTACAAGTTTCGGCCACCCTAGAGGGATTAGGGTTTAGGGTTGCATATTTAGTGATATACTTATGGTTGGGGATGATGACACGTATATGCATGTGATGTTTAAATGGAAGGTTGGATTTGAAAACTAAAGTTTTTCCCCTAGCATGATTTTCGACCAAAGCATGATATATGTTAAGTTTGTGAAAGTTGATCACCCCATGAGGTATACTATGCTTAGTATGATACATGATGTATATATATATGATGTTTGTATGGGATGTTTGATGTCAAAAACCTAAGCTACCTTATCCTTGACTTTCGGCCAAGCCCTAGATTTAGGGTTAAGAAGAACTCAATTAACTCATGAAGCATGCTACCCCTTCCTATGACATGGATATGATTTACGTGACCAATCTTGTCATCTATATAAGTATACTTAAGTGGTTGAATTATGATGTATGAATGAGCATGTCTTATGGCCCATGGGGCACCCTTATGAGATTTCATGTGATATGTTTGATGAAATGCTTGAAAGGATACTCCACTAAGTATGGGATCAAGAACACCCTTATGTTGTGAGGTGTGTCCCTATGGGATCAGAAACACCCTGAAAAAGTGGGTATCCCTTGAGCAGTGAATTTGGAGTACTCCTTAGCA
Organism: Boesenbergia rotunda; assembly: GCA_024364735.1. Lineage (NCBI taxonomy): Eukaryota > Viridiplantae > Streptophyta > Magnoliopsida > Zingiberales > Zingiberaceae > Boesenbergia > Boesenbergia rotunda. Next base: position 665,157 of record JAGFNQ010002045.1, on the reverse strand, counting down.
TATATGTAAAGACATGATAAGTATTTTACTTTGTAAGTTGTGTACCCGACTCATAAGAGGGGTCGTTAAATAAATCCGGGGTGCATGTTAACGTAAGGTCATGGCTCCGGTAGGACGTAAGAGGTCCTGCTCTAATGGGATTGGTGGCTCGCTACCCCAACTCATTAGGGAACGCGCATCATGTGGTACACAACTGGGCCCAATATGATATGGATGTATTTTTAAGTAATACCATTATGGAATTGTTTTGAAAACATTCATTGAAAACATTTATTACATGTGATGGGTATGCTTAAAATACTATATACTGCATGCTTAGAAACTTTGATGTTTAGTATGCTATGATAAACTCATGCTTATGTCTTGTTATGTGTACATGTTGTATGCTTTCGTATGGTTTTAGCGAGTAGGACAGGATCCTTACTAAGCATTTGTGCTTACTAGTTTGTGTGTTGTCTTATGCTGCAGATAAGGGTAAGGAACACTTGAACTAAAGGATGTGGCAGGAGGCTGAAGATGTGTGGGGTGGTGGCTCGGGAAAGAATGATTCTATATCTACTTTAATATGCTTATGTTAATGTTTCTTGATAAAGAATGTTAGTGATTACTCTTATACTTGATTAGGTTTGATTATGCTGTGAGATGAATTACTGGTGAACTTATCATGTATGGAATAACTTTGATAGTTCTAAACAAGCATGCTTAGTCCTTGAACATTGGTTCTTATGTTATGTTAAAATTTTATGAATGTCTAGTACGTAACCCCGCCCCAAGAGTAGATATAAGGGCGGGCGTTACAGGTTGGTATCAGAGATGATTTTCCCTCCACCACACACACATCAAGCTTCATCCTGCCGCTTCCACGTAAGAGATCCTAACCTTGCTTTACCTTATTTCATGTACAATAATGATTGTAGAAATGATTAATACTTGCATAACAAGTGAAAATAATATTAATTCTTATGTAGTCATTTATCACTTGTATGATAGATATGGCTAGAGGACGTAGCAATCGGGGTAATGAGACAGCACCCCCACCTAATATGATGCAAGTAATCACGGATTTGCAACGTCTTGTCACTGAACAACAACAGATAATAAACACTCTGATGACCCAGCAGGGGAACACTGCAACCCCGCAGGGGAGTCAGAATGCGATACCTACTGAGCCTCCAACTGCACAGGCACCCCCGGACACTCCGGTCCGAGGAGTCCGACAGGAGGCTTATCTGATTCAGTGGCAGAGACTTAAGCCGGAAAAGTTCTCGGGCACCTGCGAACCCTGGGATGCCCAGGCCTGGCTCAAGACAGTCGAGAGCACAGTGGAATTATTAGACTGGCCCGAGCATGAGAAAATTAAATGTGTCTCGTTCTGCCTCACTGGCGATGCCAGGATGTGGTGGGAACGGGTAAGAGCTAGAAGGTCAGTGGACCAGATGAAGTGGAAGGACTTCGAGTCTGAATTTCTGGAGGAATTCTTTAATATGCGAGTCACAAACAGGCACTTTGATGAGTTCACTGAGTTTCGGCAGGGAGATCTCTCAGTCAACGATGCCGTTAAACAATTTAACCGACTGGCACGATTATGTCCAGAGCTGGTCAGTACGGAGAAAGAAAGGGTCAGATTGATGCTCAAGATGCTCAGGCCCGAGATAGCTCTGAATGTGGCCGGCGGCGTTAATAGGCCTCAGACTGCAGAAGAGCTGTTCAGCAGCGCCCTTATTACTGAGCACTATCTGAGGAATATTAACCAGCAGAGCCAACCACTGACCGTCAACAAGAGTCAGAATCAATCGGGAGGTCAGAAACCTCAGAATAGTAACCCCCACTGGAAAAAGAACTACAACGGAAAGAGGAAGCCATGGGATAAATCTGCCAGTGGTACAGGAGGCAAGAAGCCCACATATCCCACATGTGCCAATTGTGGGAAGAGGCACCTCGGGACATGCCTCTTAGGCGCCAGGAGATGCTACACCTGCGGGAAGGAAGGACACATGGCCAGAGAGTGTCCTACTGCAGCCAAAGCACCTCAACCGCAGCATGGCCAATACAAAGGTGCTCATCCCCAGTTACACCAGATGCAGGTAGCTATTGATGGTACTCCTATATACCAGGGGAGATTAGAGGCCCCGCCTGTCACGACGAATGCCAGGGTTTTCTCTCTTACGAAAGAAGACGTGGCGACTGCCTCTACCGTTGTCACAGGTCAGATATTTATTTACAGTCAGTATGCTACTGCCTTATTTGACACCGGGGCAACACATTCATTTATCTCCATGCAATATGCCAAAAGAAATGATATGTCATTGCAAGAGTTAGACTGTAAATTTCTGACAACACTGCCCTCGGGTGAGGTGATGCCCTCTACCCAAATGCTACGTGTCGCACCAATCAGAATCGCAGATAGGGAACTCTACTGCGATCTGATAGTGCTTGATATGTCAGATTATGATGTGATATTGGGCATGGATTTCTTGAACAAATATGGCGCCTCTATTGAGTGCCGTAAACGAAGGGTTATCTTCCGACCTGAGGCGGAAATTCTATTCGAATTTATCAGAGAGCCGAAGAAGAGGACAAACAAATTCTTGTCGGCTCTGAAAGCAAGGAAGATGTTAGAAAAGGGATGCTCCGGATTTCTAGCTCATGTGGTTGATACCAGTCCTAAAGAGGGCCCGAAGCTAGAAGACGTCAAAGTAGTATGCAATTACCCAGAGGTATTTCCCGATGACTTACCAGGGTTAGCACCTGAAAGAGATATAGAATTTGCAATTGAGTTGGTTCCTGGTACTAACCCCATTTCTAAGGCATCGTACCGTATGGCGCCGACAGAATTAAAGGAATTACAGGGACAGTTACAAGAGCTCCTTGACAAGGGACTCATCCGCCCTAGTCATTCCCCCTGGGGAGCTCCCGTACTGTTCGTGAAAAAGAAGGATGGGTCGATGCGAATGTGTATCGACTACCGGGCGCTGAACAATGTGACTATCAAGAACAGGTACCCTCTACCCAGGATAGATGACCTGTTCGATCAACTGAAGGGAGCCACAGTTTTCTCTAAGATTGATCTAAGATCGGGTTATCACCAAGTCAGGGTGAAAAATGAGGATATACCGAAGACGGCTTTCCGAACCAGATACGGACATTATGAGTTCGTAGTGATGCCATTTGGGGTTACCAATGCGCCAGCTATGTTTATGGACTTAATGAATCGGGTATTCTCGGCATTCCTCGATAGATTTGTGATCGTCTTTATCGACGATATCCTTATATATTCGAGAACTCCCGAAGAACATGCTGAGCACCTGAGTATAGTACTACAGATTCTTCAGAAGGAACAACTGTATGCTAAATTTTCCAAATGCGAGTTCTGGCTCGATCAAGTATCATTCTTGGGACATGTTATCTCCAAGGAAGGAGAAATGGTGGACCCGACTAAAATCGCAGCTGTAAGTAACTGGACTAGACCCAAGAATGCCAGTGAAATCCGAAGTTTCCTCGGGCTAGCAGGCTATTACAGAAAATTCGTAGAGAACTTCTCTCGGATCGTAGCCCCTATGACAGCTCTTACAAAGAAGGACAAGAAATATGTATGGACTAAGGAATGTGAAAAGAGCTTTGCTGAACTCAAAAGGAGGCTGACTAGCGCTGCAATATTGACTCTTCTCGAGAGCGATATGGGTTTCGATATGTACAGCGACGCGTCCAAACTGGGACTCGGAGCTGTGCTTATGCAGAATGGGAAGGTGATTGCCTATGCCTCTAGGCAACTGAAGGAACATGAAAGAAACTACCCTACCCATGACTTAGAGTTAGCAGCAGTAGTCTTTGCACTAAGGATATGGAGGCACTACCTATATGGAACTCAGTGTAAAGTTTATACAGATCACCAGAGTCTGCGGTATTTCTTCACCCAGAAAGAACTGAATATGAGACAGCGCAGATGGCTTGAATTGGTCAAGGATTATGATTGTGAGATCCTGTACCATCCGGGAAAAGCCAACAAGGTAGCCGATGCTCTCAGTAGGAAATCAGGTGCTGCTTTGATATCTTTATCGGCTTTGTCACAACCCTTAGGGGAAGAAATTATGAATTACGGGATTGAAATCATATCAGGACAGTTGTCCACCCTGATGATTTCACTAACATTATTCGACAATATTCTGGAAAAGCAGAATCATGATCCGAGTCTTCAGAGAATCAAGCAAGAGGTTCTCGAAGGCAAGGACGATGAATTTCGGATTTTAGACAACGGAGTCTTATATTTGCGGGATCGATTATGTGTTCCCGACGACTCCGACTTGCGGACAAAAATCCTGGAAGAAGCTCATGGAACACCTTATGCGATGCATCCTGGGTCTACCAAGATGTATCAAGATCTGAAGAGCAAATTTTGGTGGTCCGGTATGAAGCGGGATGTAGCTCACTATGTTAGTATGTGTTTGACCTGCCAGAGGGTCAAAGCAGAACACCAGAGGCTTGGAGGAGTTTTGCAACCCCTGTCTATCCCCGAGTGGAAATGGGAAGACATCTCCATGGATTTCATCTCTAGGCTGCCTAGAACGACGAACGGATATGATGGTATATGGGTTATTGTGGACAGGCTAACCAAGTCTGCCCATTTTCTGGCTATCCGGATGACCTACTCAGTAGAGCAGTTGGCTCAACTGTACGTCAAGGAAATTATCCGGCTACACGGGGTTCCCAGGACCATTATCTCTGATAGGGATGGTCGATTTACTTCAGATTTCTGGGGACACGTGCAGAAGGCTCTTGGCACAAAGCTGAAATTTAGTACTTCCTTTCACCCCCAGACTGACGAGTAGACTGAAAGAGTAAACCAGATATTAGAGGATATGTTACGGGCTTGTGCCTTGGACTTCAAGGGAAGCTGGTGTCGATACCTGAGCCTGGCAGAGTTTGCTTATAACAACAGTTATCAGGCTACTATCGGGATGGTACCGTATGAAGCTCTGTACGGAAGAAAATGCAGATCTCCTATATGTTGGCTTGAGAGTGGTGAAAAGAAGGAGATGGGACTCCAGACGGATATTATAGACGAAACCACTCAGGCTATAAAGAATATCCGTCAGAGAATAGAGACTGCTCAGAGTCGGCAGAAAAGCTACGCTGACAAGCGACGCAGACCATTAGAGTTTGAGGCTGGGGATTCAGTATTCCTGAAGGTGGCCCCTATGAAAGGGGTGATGAGATTCGGAAAGAAAGGGAAGCTGAGTCCAAGATATGTGGGACCGTATCAAATTCTGAGACGAGTAGGCAAGGTGCCCTACGAACTAGAGTTACCGCCAGAAATGTCGGCTATCCACAATGTCTTCCATGTATCAATGCTCAGGAAATGCACCTCTGATGTAAATCAGATGATAGAGCCTCAACCAGTACAAGACCAAGAGAACCTAGGTTCCGAATGCTGACCTATTCAGATCTTAGATCGGGAAGTCAAAAAGCTAAGGAACAAGGAAGTACCCTTAGTAAAGGTTCTGTGGCGGAACGAACAATTCGAAGAAGCCACATGGGAACGAGAGGAGGCAATACGATTAAAGTATCCGGGATTATTTTAAAGTTCGGGACGAACTTTTTATAAGGTATGGAGGACTGTAACACCCCAAAAATATTATGAAATGTTATATGAAATATTATGAATTCATGAAATATTATTATGGAATATTTTGAAATGTCATGAATTCATGAATATGAAATATTATAAATTCATGAAATATTATTACGGAATATTATGAAATATTATGAATTAATGAAATATTATTATTATTATGAAATTTCATGATGGGCTTGGCTTAATGGGCTTGGATGTGGATTAGTGCAAAATGTAATAAAAAGAAGATGTGGAAAGGAGGAAGCAGGGATTGAACCTTGAACCTCCTAGTTGCACTAGCAATGTCTTAACCATTGTACCAAGCCATGTTTCTTGTTAAGAGAATAAGAAACGTGCTTGTTAAAGCTAGGGAAGTGAAGAGACATGCCTCTTCATGAGAAGAGTATAAATAAGAGAGGGAAAGGAAGTTACACTTCTCCTTCTTCTTCCCCACTTCAATTTTCGAAAAGTAGAGTCTTCTTCCCCACTTCAAATTTCGAAAAGTGCCCTAGGGTTCTAACTCTAGGAAGTTGGAAGGATAAAGGAACCCTTTAAGGTTCTTGCCATTTACTAGGGCCAAGAGTACTAGAGAAGGCTAACAAGGGAAACACTCACTTTCTTATTCTTCAAGGGTACCTTAAGGAGTAAGAGAAGGAGAAATTCAAGCGAAAGGATGTAAGTATCCCCTCGCCTGCAGTGTAATAGTTGTGTATGATTCTTTTGCTCTTGTGGTTTTCGAAAATGGGGGTTTTCCCCTTTGTAGGTTTCGGCCACCCCTTAAGGGGAGGCCTTGGTTACTCCTTAATACAAGAGAAGACCCCTTGAGACATAGGGTATATATGTATGTGGATTTTCTTCATGTTGTTATGAACAAAAACTAGGGTATTCACCCTTTGTAAGTTTCGGCCAAGGTAAGGGATTTAGGGGATTAAGAGTTGAATTTCTCTAGGATGTATTTTATGTTTAGTGTAATAAATGATGGTGTAGACAATGTGGTTGTATAAATGTTTGGTTACAAAAAAATACAATTTTTTTCCCTACCCTACAAGTTTCGGCCACCCTAGAGGGATTAGGGTTTAGGGTTGCATATTTAACCTATGATGAAATATATGGTTAATAAGTGGTATGATATGTATGTGAGATGTTTGTGTAAATGCTTGTATGAAGGTTGTTTTCCAAAAACCCTAATGAACCTACCCTACAAGTTTCGGCCACCCTAGAAGGATTAGGGTTTAGGGTTGCATATTTAGTGATATACTTATGGTTGGGGATGATGACACGTATATGCATGTGATGTTTAAATGGAAGGTTGGATTTGAAAACTAAAGTTTTTCCCCTAGCATGATTTTCGGCCAAAGCATGATATATGTTAAGTTTGTGAAAGTTGATCACCCCATGAGGTATACTATGCTTAGTATGATACATGATGTATATATATATGATGTTTGTATGGGATGTTTGATGTCAAAAACCTAAGCTACCTTATCCTTGACTTTCGGCCAAGCCCTAGATTTAGGGTTAAGAAGAACTCAATTAACTCATGAAGCATGCTACCCCTTCCTATGACATGGATATGATTTACGTGACCAATCTTGTCATCTATATAAGTATACTTAAGTGGTTGAATTATGATGTATGAATGAGCATGTCTTATGGCCCATGGGGCACCCTTATGAGATTTCATGTGATATGTTTGATGAAATGCTTGAAAGGATACTCCACTAAGTATGGGATCAAGAACACCCTTATGTTGTGAGGTGTGTCCCTATGGGATCAGAAACACCCTGGAAAAGTGGGTGTCCCTTGAGCAGTGAATTTGGAGTACTCCTTAGCATATATGTAAAGACATGATAAGTATTTTACTTTGTAAGTTGTATACCCGACTCGTAAGAGGGGTCGTTAAATAAATCCGGGGTGCATGTTAACGTAAGGTCATGGCTCCGGTAGGACGTAAGAGGTCCTGCTCTAATGGGATTGGTGGCTCGCTACCCCAACTCATTAGGGAACGCGCATCATGTGGTACACAACTGGGCCCAATATGATATGGATGTATTTTTAAGTAATACCATTATGGAATTGTTTTGAAAACATTCATTGAAAACATTTATTACATGTGATGGGTATGCTTAAAATACTATATACTGCATTCTTAGAAACTTTGATGTTTAGTATGCTATGATGAACTCATGCTTATGTCTTGTTATGTGTACATGTTGTATGCTTTCGTATGGTTTTAGCGAGTAGGACAGGATCCTTACTAAGCATTTGTGCTTACTAGTTTGTGTGTTGTCTTATGCTGCAGATAAGGGTAAGGAACACTTGAACTAAAGGAAGAGGCAGGAGGCTGAAGATGTGTGGGGTGGTGGCTCGGGAAAGAATGATTCTATATCTACTTTAATATGCTTATGTTAATGTTTCTTGATAAAGAATGTTAGTGATTACTCTTATACTTGATTAGGTTTGATTATGCTGTGAGTTGAATTACTGGTGAACTTATCATGTATGGAATAACTTTGATAGTTCTAAACAAGTATGCTTAGTCCTTGAACATTGGTTCTTATGTTATGTTAAAATTTTATGAATGTCTAGTACGTAACCCCGTCCCGAGAGTAGATATAAGGGCGGGTGTTACAGGTGATCATTCAGACAAGCCTCACATTGTCTCTTAATGTAAAGGGAGAACCAATAGGATGCGAACTCTGGGACACAACCCTAATGAAAAGGATTGAGGCAGATGCTAATGTAAACCAAATTCTATAATGTTGCCTATCTAAAGAGGCGCTTAACTAGGTCAGTCCATTCATAAGTGCCAAAGACCTTTGGGAGAAGTTGATCAAGCTACACGAAGGGACATCCAAAACAAAGGTAAATAAACGTGATTTACTTTTTAATAGATTGTATAATATCAAAATGTAGGATGGAGAATCCGCAAGTCAACTACATGCCAGGATTCAAGACATCATCAATGTATTACATGCAATCGGACAGATAGTCAAAAATGGCTTAATTTGGTACACCTTGAAAGCATTCCCAAGAAATACTTTGTGGGCATCTATGGTAGATGCTTACAAAATTTTAAAGGATCTTTCAAGGGATGAATTAGATGAATTATTTTCTGAGTTTGAACTTCATGAGCAAACTAATGCTTCTTTGGTCGAGAAAGAGATGATGCTTCTTGCATGAAGGCTCACAAAGAAGAAGCCAAAACCCAAGTACCAACTAGAATCCGAATCCAAAGATGAATCAAACACTAAAGACAATGACATTGCCAAACTACTCAAGCTAGTCCAGAAGGTACTTAAGAAGAAAAGGATGATCCAAACAAAGAGCACCCAAGCAAGTCAGAATCAAAACATGAAGCTCGAGTCCGAATGACTTACTTCGAATGCAACAGGAAAGGACACTACAAGCCAAAGTGTTCAAACACAAAAGAAATCAAGAAATAAAGCAAGGCCCTCAAAGTAACGTGGTTTGAGTCTTTGGAAGAATCAAACAAAGAAGAAAAAACTCAATCGAGCTTTTTTTCACTATCGGTACAAGCTCAGGTTGCTGAGAATGAATTCAACATTGATTTTGACACTGAGTCAAAGTCCGAGTCAGAAGTCGAGCCGGAAAGAAGCCATGAATCCATATCCATCTCCGATAAGGGGGTACTCACTCTAAGTGGTTATTCCAAAATGATTTTTACGGTCTTATTTCTTATCTATCTCGCAAGTTAGCTATGTCCATCGGCTAGGTCAAGTAACTCCAAAAGGAGGTTAAAGCCCTTAAGGAGGAAGTTAACTCGAGTTCCCTGACTGAGACCGTTCAACAGCCGAATCGCAGTAACACCTCACGAGTGCCCGTGTGATATAAGGGTTTTTCCATTAGAGGCTTCAGAATCAATTCTCTCATAACTTGAGCCCTTGTGTGTTGTGTTGAAATGATCTGAAGTCAATAAAACACTGCCTCAACAACGTCATACTTAGATCGTTTCATATTTGTGTTGTCAGTATAATTCTTTACTGCTTTTATTCTCTCTCTTGCATTATACTTGAACATTTGTAGTCACTTATTGTGGATTGATAGTATTGCCCAACGTAAACGGTTAAGGACTGTGGGCCTTGGAGTAGGAGCCATCATAAAACTCAGAACCAAGCAAAAACAAATGTGTTACCATTGTTTTTTGCTTTTTAATTTTCCACTGTGTACTCTAAATCCGAAACATTTTTCAAAAGTGATATCCCCCTCTATCACTTATTCCGATCTTACACAAATCCTCTATGTGGATTGGAATGATCATACTAGATTGGCACAACCGTGTCAACTGGAGATGACATTCTGTGGAAAATGGCACGATTGTGCCAAGAGGGGCATGGTCATGTCAATTGGAGATGACTTTCTGTGGAGAATGGCATGGTCATGCTAGGAGGAGCACGTTTGTGTTAGCTGGAGATGACCTTATATGGAGAATGTCATAACCGTGCTAGGAGAGATATGATCGTGTCAGCTAGACCAGACCTCTTTTTCTCTTGTTTTTGCCTTTGAATCCAGCCGAGGGAACACACCCATGTCATGGAGCATAGCCATAGCGTATTCCATTCTATAGTTTGATGTTCCAAGGCTTTTCTTTTCATTTTTGCTCTGTAATCAAGTCTTGTCAATCAAAAGTACACAGAGTAGTTCTCTAAACTAAATGTATAGAAAGCAACAATAAGAAGATGTACGAATGCAAAATTTCGTTTGTTGACTCCTTGAATGAGTCGCTTCCCTAGATTCATCAAAAGTGAATTTGAGACCCTTCTTGTTCCATTGATGCATCCTTGCGACAAAAATGCATAATCTGTTCATAACAGACTGTGAATGATTTTTCACAATCTGTTTACAACAGACTGATGCAACTTTATCAACATAAACACCAAAGCTTATAATATTTTGTCAAGAGCAATCAGACTATAGCATACTTTCATATGAATGATGATGCTATAGTCTTCTAGTTTGATCAACACAAACTTATCCATCTCGACAAAATTATGCTCATTCCATCAATACAACTCATAACAACCATTATGTTGTATGTCTATATCGCATATAAACAAAACTTTTATATGATCTTTCGCAAGTGACTCTGATACCATTGTAGGGAATCCTATGTGACATGTTAATAAAATTCGTAGTGGATAAAGAATCCCTTGAGCGATCCATGCGAAAGAAAATCGTACGAACTATATCTATCTATTGGATCTATCTAAGTGTATACCTTTGGAGGGTGCCCTTCACTTATCCCGTTCATCCAAGGTACGCTGGATCTCTTGCACGTTCATGTGTCCATGCTTTTATACGTATCTACACGAACATGATATCTCAACTTCGGAGAAGAACTACCTTAGTTGTGCTAGCAATTTAAGGTAGTTCACAAAACCACCAAGAACCTCAAAGATGGGTTTCAGCCAAAGAGGGAGAAGAGGAGGAAGAGAGGAAGAAAAATGACTAAGTCTCATCCAAAAATGCAAAAAGAACTTTTTTATATTTATCACATGAATATGAAGAGTTTTTTTTGTCTCTTAGCTTCCCCATATTAAAGCTAATAAAACCAATGAAACACATATTTCACATTTTTGACTATTCACCTTCTCTTCATCCAATGAAGAGAAAATCATTCATCTTCCTCTATTATTAATTCATTAAACATTTTAATAAATTAATATCTCATTCAAATGTGATTGAGTCAAATCTGAATGAGTCTAACTCAAATTAGACTCAATCCCATAATCCAATTGGATTCACTTGAGCCTAACTCAATTAATCTAATTTGGATCAAATCTTAGTCAAACTAAGATCAATTAATCTTCAAAACATCGTGACCTTAGTGTATGACCCAATAGGTTCTCATAACGTTGATAATGCGTCTAAACCACTTTAGACACATAAGCAATGAGCAGCATCTAGCAATGCATCATTGCTACCCAAGTGACGAGAAAGTTGTGATATGATATTGTCCTTCTATTCTCGATATCTAGATTGACCAATGAGGCATAGACCGTGTCATCCTCGATATCAATCTTTGTGTTTATTGATCTCCAAGTAGACTCACTCAAACAAATGAGCTCAATATCTCATATTGACTCATTTGAGCAAGGTCATGTGTTTTAATTAATCCTACTCGATCAAGGGGCCCACAGATATTACTCTCGTCATTTGGGAGGGATAGATCTCATCTACACCACTCACATCCCTCCACATAATTCATTACATACCTAGTGATCGTCTTTATAGTCCACTCGGTTACAGGTGACGTTTGATGATATCAAAGTACATAACTCCTTATGTAGGAAACCGTAGTGACTTCAGGCCTAAGGACTATTCATACTAATTTCACATGAGAAAGTTTATGACACTCATATGACAATCTATAAAACATTCTCATCGCAAGTCAATTCAGTACATATTCTTTAATGTATACCCATATGTCAACTTGATATCACATATCCATGACTTGTGAGCTCAAGTCATCAATTGACCTACATGCTAGTTTCCATGTATTAATATTATCCCTGAATATTAATGCTTTACTAGGAATAGTTTAGTGTAGTGTTCTCTAATTCATCCCACTATCGATTCAACCAATCGATATGATATAGATAAGAACCTACTACCCAAGGACATTATTATACTTAGTTAGTTGACATAAATATAAAGTAAGTATAATAACCAAACTTTGTCTTTATTAATAATAGAATATGATATAAAAGTCTCTAGTCAATTATCACATAATTAACTTTAGGGCTCCTACTAACACCAACAATCATAACATGTAATTAAAAACTCTAGTTTTTACCATATTAACGGAAGATGTAAGCTTTAAAATTTTGATAAGGAATTTACTTAACTTGGGTCTCATCAATTACATGCATAGAAAATATACAAATTTTAAACTATCTACATGGCATCAATCATGACATAAATCATGACATCAATTACGGTATAAATATTGACATAGTTGTCATAAATTAATTTGCAAATAAAATATGACGAAGAATTTGGTGTTCATTATCCATACCATAATTAGATTATGAAATAATTTTCAAATCTAATTTCATATTTTTTATTAGTAAATAATTTCCAAATCATGAAGTTAAATTAAGAAACAATTTCTTAAATTGGTTTTCTTTCCTATACAGATTAGGAAATAATTTTCAAAATTGAAATATGCTATCAAATTAAGAAATAATTTCCAAAATTGAAATTTCCTAATAAATTAGGAAATAATTCCAAGATTTGAATTTTCTAACATATTAGGAGATAATTTCCAAAATTGGAATTCATAAATATTAGGAGATAATTTACAAAATTAAATTTCTTAACAAATTAGAAAATAATTTCCAAAATTGAATAATTTACATTGGATTAGGAAACAATTTTTGTATCTTAAATTCCCTAATTTTTCTAAATTAAAATTTTAAACAGTATAAACATTTAAAACAAAGATCTACTATCAATATTGAAACACAAGTAGCTCTGATACAACTGTTCATGTGTCTATGTGTGTACAAAAATTATGTTTTCGAAAAATATGCAGCGGAATCATAATAATTTCCTAAATTATTACAATACACATCATGCACAACCACAAGAACATGCTTATGTAGACATAATGATAGAAAATAACTTCGTTTAGAAATTATACCTATTGGAGGATATTTAACGGGAATGACATCAACTAATAATCGTAAGGATTGCCTTGTTGAATATTTCTATACACATTTTAAAATTTATTTTCTAAATGAACAGCGGGCGCATAATAATTTTATAAATTATTACAAAATGCACGCTACTCACATATATAATACAATATGTGTTGGCGCATTGAACATAATTTTCATAAAAGGAAATTATACCTTTTGGTTGTTGTTGAGTAAGAACGACATCAACTAGGAAACTCAACGAAGTTTGCCTCTATCGATCACATCGAGATATCTTCAAGACGACTTTGCTAAGCCATAAGTCTTTCATCTCCGATCGGTACTAGCCATGTGTGGAGATGAAGCAATTCGAGAGAGAGATCTCCTGCTCGACTTTGGGCCCAACGACGAGGGCCACCCAGTGGCACAAAGTGGGATCTGACCAACTACTTGGTTGGCACAAAGGAGGAGAGTGCAACAACAAATTTGCTACTGTATGTCACCCTTTTTTGTTTTTTCCATCAACTAGAGATCGGCGAGAGGCAGCAAGGATGGCCGGTGCTGGCAGGCAAGTGACTAGGGAGGTTGGATCCATCTCCCTAAGCACCTGGATTGGATGATTGGATACTAAGACCTGGTCATGGGTTGGACATGAAGTCTTGGTTTGGAGGACTAGGCAACGAAGTCCTTATCGTGTAATCAGATAGAAGTCTTGGCTGATCGAGTATGATGACAGGAGTCAGGACGGGTCGGGGATTGGACGTCAAGAGTTTTAGAGTTGAGATCGGATGCTAAGCGAATGTCCAACTAAGTGTTCACAAAAGGTAAACTCTCTTGAGAGGAGTAGGTAAGGACACATTCCCCGTCGAGGTAACATTAGACGTTAGTCGAACCTAAGATTTTGGTCAAAACCTAAAAGTTAAGACCGACCAACCTGAGCTATCAATTGCATTTCATTCATTATATATATATATGTATTTTGTTTGTATTTTTCTAACTCTATGATGAAGAAAAACTAAAGATATAGGAGACTGGCAAAAGGTCATGACACTTGGAGGTCTAAGCGCCTTGAGCTAGTCGAAGTACCCAGAGGTCCGGGCATATGGAACTGGTCCATGCGCCCTAAGGTATGAGGGCTCGGGTATGGTCCAGGCACCTAGACCTGATTTGACTTAGCTAGGAGCGATTGAGCGGGTGCGTGCTAATTGGTTGACCTACGTCATGGTCCAAGCGCTTAGGGAGGGTCCAGGCACCCGTGAGTGGATAAACTTGAAGGATCAAGTTTTGATGAGTCGTTGCCACGTCACCCTATTGGGGGCTCCAGAAGCAAGCTTTGTAAACATCTTCAACCAGAGCCTTTAGAACACAACTCGCTACAATTTTCGTGCTCAAATCTTGGTCCAAAAGCTGCTCTACGATGCTACAATGATTCGACAATGATGCTACAATTTTTATTCTCCTATTGTTGGTATTCATTTCAATTTTTGATTTGTACTTTTGCACTCATACTTGTAACCATTTTTGAACTGCTAGTGATTGCTCACAATAAGTGGTCAAGGACCGCAGGCCTTGGAGTAGGAGCTGTCACAGACTCCAAAACAAGTAAAATCAACTTGTTTTAGCCTTGGTTTATTTCATGTTTTATTTTCTTCTGTGATTTACTCTTGTTCATTCAAAACTTGAAAAAGTCGTGAGCGCTATTCACCCCCCCCCCCCTATTGCTCAACTCGATCTTACAAGGTTTGATGTCTTATGTCTAAGTGTGCAGGAACTTAGGAACACAAGATGTTGAGCGGAATATGCAGCGAGAGAGAAGGATAGCACAGGAAGCGAGAGAGATGGCCTTGATGCATCCGAGAAATGAGGAGCTATGGAAGAGTATATCGGTGGAGCGAGTAGGATGTACGAGACATCCAAGAGACGAGAAGTCTGGGAGGAAGTCTGCTCGAGGAGAAGGACGGAGTTGGGATTGGGTGAGCTCAACTCTGAATGACCAGAGCATCACCCAAACAATTGAAATGAAAAATGGTCAATGTTCTGAGTTGACCATTCCAGGTGCCTGAATTCTAGGTGCCTAGATCAGTTTTAGGCACTGAGACCTAGTCGCAGCCCTGAAATGAACTGCCACGTTAGCGAACTATTTCCTGAAGAGATTAGACTAGAAGCCCGGATCATGTAGGACTGGCGGCGTCGATAGAGGGGGAGGTGAATATCGACTCAAACTTTTTCCTAAAATTTATCGTTCGATCAATCGTCTTTCTATTAGAAAAGTTAGTACGTAGCGGAATAATAAATAAAGAAAATAAAGCAATAGACAGGCGGAATTTATTTACTTGGTTCCAAACCCCCCAGTGTCAGTACGTCCAAGGCCTATGTATTCGGCGTGAGTCCACTATTGGTCTCCTTTGCAGAATTTCCAAAGGCGGAGAAAACCCATCTTACAGTATGGATTTACAAGTACAAAAAGATAAACAAAAAGATAACTTGTAAACTAAAAGCAAACCAAACAAGTCGATGATCTCAACCAATCTAAAACTCCGAAGTGTCGCACACTTCCTCCTGGAGCCTCCTAGGCATGAAGTCTTGACCTGCATGGTGGAGCAAGAAGACCTGGCCGAGGGTTGGCGAAGAAGTCCTGTTCGTGGACTGGACACCAACGTCCTGATCTGGAAGATTGGGTAGGAGTCTTAGCCGAGCAAGGATTGCGGACAGAAGTAGAGGCGGGTCGAGGTATGTACGTCTCAAGATCTGGCAGTCTCGGAGGCTGAGCAAAAGTCCAACCGGAGGAGCCTCTTGGCAAAAGGTAACTTCTCTTGAGAGGAGTAGGTGAGGACGTGTTCCCCGGAAGAGGGAACAGTAGGCGTCAATTCGACCTAGGGTTTCATTTTGAAATTCGAAGTCAAAACCAAGATAGCTCCGGCTGATATACATGCATTTATCATTAATATTATACTGTTCTTGGACTAAACCTGGTTGCAGGAGTGAAAGGGAGTAGCTGCTGCATCCCAGGTGCCTGAAAGGGTTCAGGCGCCCGAGAGACCAGGAGCATGACAGGTAACAAGCGCCTGTGTTGAGGCGTTTCCAGCTGGTGAGAGGCTGAGCTGGCAGGTTGCCACATCAGCATCTCAGTCGCCCGTGAGCCATTAGGCCCCTCAGAGGTCCCAGGCGCCCAAGATCAAGAGATAGTGTTTTGGTCGAGTCTGCGGATGAGGATGCGCCCAATTCGCTACACGTGGCAGGCGCCCGAGAGCCCAAGGGCGCCAGAGAATAGCCTATATAAGGGGCTTCACCCGTTTGCTTTCGACAACAATTTAGAACAACTTTCTTGCGACTCAAGCACTCCAACGCTCTCCAAATTTCATCCGTGCTCGAGTTTCCCGCACCGACAATGATCAGGATCGATGACACGTTGCCCGAGATGCTACACAACCTTTTAGTGTCCTCGGTATATTTTAATTTCGCTGTTTAATTCTGTACTCAAGCTCTATATTTGTAATTCTCATTCGAGTTATAGAATTACCCAACGAAAACGGTCAAGGATCGTGGGCCTTGGAGTAGGAGCTGTAAAAGACTCCGAACCAATTAAAAAAAACTGTGTTAGTATTGATTCTTTTATTCTTTCGCTACATTTTTTGTTTTCTGAAAAATTTTCAGTAATCGCTATTTACCTCCTCCTCTATCGATTACAATGATCTCACAAGTGGTATCAGAGCGGGTTGCTCAACCTTGGTGAAACCGCCAACTGAGCAGGTTTTTCATATTTTTTTCGTTCATTTCATAAAATTTTCTCGTTCTTCGAGGTTGGTGCAACACCACTCGAATTTTTTTTTCTTGTATTCCTTTTTTATTCCACACTAATAATCCAAGACAAAGTCTTGGAACAAGTTTGATATTTTTTTTCAAAAATTTCAGGTTTATTAAATGGGCATGCAAGAAGGCTATAACACCGCACTCCCTCCTGTATTCTCCGGAGAGGATTTCTCCTACTAGAAGAGCAGAATGGAGGTCCACCTAAAAACTCAGGTGGAAATGTGGATCATAATCCAGTCTGGACTGGAGATCCCAAGGAACTTGCAAGGAGAAGTTATAGGGTACTCTAAGTTGGACGCTTCACTCAAAAAAAAGATAGAAGCGGATGCCAAACTACTTAGACTCTCCAGTGTGGATTGACGAAGGAGGAACTCAACCGCGTCGACCCGTTTAGCAGTGCTAATGAACTATGGAACAAATTGATCGAGCTGCACGAAGGGACATCGAACATAAGGATCAGTAAGCGAGATCTCATTCTCAACAAGCTGTATACAATCAAAATGTAAGATGGCGAAACAACTGTATAGCTCCACGCGAGGATCCAAGAACTGATGAATGGTCTACACACGATAGGTCACAAGGTAGAATATCGTGACCTCATCAGGTATACTCTAAACTCGTTCCCAAGAAACTCATTGTGGGCATCTATGGTAGATGCTTACAAGGTTTCCAGGAACTTATCTGATATTAAACTCGATGAAATTTTTTCTGAATTAGAACTCAATGAACAGACTAATGCTTCACAGGCCGAGAAGGGTTTAGCTCTTTTTGCAGGAAAGGTCCTTGCAAAGCAAACGAAGAAGAAGATGCAACTGATACCCGAGTCAGATTCTGACTCAGAGTCTGATGACGATGGAATCAATCATTCGGAGTTGGTCCGGATGGCCCGGAGCTACTACAAGATGATCAAGGGCCAAAGAAAGAAGAAGAAGGCGAGCTAGCAAAAGGATGATCTAGCCGAACCTACCACCAGTCAAAAAGTGAAAAGTGAAGTAACCTATTATGGGTGTAACAAGAAGGGTCACTACAAATCAGAGTGTCTCAACTTGAAGGAGAACAAGAAGAACCGGAGGAAGAAGGCCCTCAAAGCTATGTGGGACGAGTCATCTTCAGAAGTTGAAGAAGAAGTACCACACGCCAACCTCCTCGCGCTGACAGCATCGGATAATCTCGACATCGAATCAGAATCGGAACCAAAAGATGTTGGATCATAGAAACTCGATAGAGGGGGGGGGGGTGAATATCGAGATCAAAAGTTTTTCGAAAAAATAGAGAGAATACGCAGCAGAAAATAATAAACCAATCGCGAACACAGGTTGGTTTTACTTGGTTCGGAGTTGCGGTCGGCTCCTACTCCAAGGCCCACGGTCCTTGACCGTTTACTTTGGGCAATTCTATTTTCAAAAAATCTTTTACAACTTGACAGTACAGATATAGAATTGGAAATTTAATTAACAACACTTTTGTAATTTAAATTTACCGACACCCGAGGTGGATCGAACTTTGGAGCATAGGGTCGTCATCGGCGTTGGAATCTCGAAGTCGGAGGTTGTCGGAGCGTAACGCTTGAACGAAAGTGCTTGAAGCATTGAGAGCGATGTGTTTCGAAGCCTTGGGGGTGAAACCCCTTTTATAGTACCCATGGGGGCGCCTGTGTCGATGGGGGCGCCTGTGTCGATGGGGGCACCTACACGTGGCCTTCCCTGTACGATCTCTTATCCGTAGGCTCGGTCAACGCTTATCCATCTTCACTGGGGCGCCTGAACTGATGGGGGGACACGTATGGTCTCGGGCGCCTGAGCTGAGTACGTCCAGAGGCTTCATGGCAGTTTTGCTTCGCTTGCTTTGGTTTAGCCTTCAACTGGGTCGCCCGTATCCATACGGGCGCCTAACCCCAGTGGGGCGCCTCACTCCTTTGAGGCACCTGAGCTGCAGAAACACATTCCTTCATTCCCTGCAACCAAGGTTAGTTCCAAAACACAAGAAGCAAATATGTTAGCCATTATTTACAGCCTAAGCTGTCTTGGTTCTGACTTTGGGTCTCCTAAATGGGACCCTAGGTCGAACCGACGCCTACTGTTCCCTCGACGGGGAATGCGTCCTCACCTACTCCTCTCAGGAGAGTTTACCTTTTGCCAACCAGCTCCTCTGGTTGGACTTTTGCCCAATCCACCTGACCAGGTCTTCGTGCCCAACTTCCGGTCAGGTCTTCTTGCCCAACTTCCGGTCAGGTCTTCGGTGCCCAGCCCTTTGCTAGGACTTCTTGCCCAGTCCTCGACCAGGACTTCTTTGCCCAACTTCCGGTCAGGTCTTCTTGCCCAGTCCATGACCATGACTTCTTGCCCAGCCCTTTGCCAGGACTTCTTGCCTAGTGTACCTAGAACTTTTCCTGCACGCTTAGTAAACTTGTTAGATCACAATAACACCTTAACTTCTGAACCCTTTGCCATTATCAAAACCCAGGTTTGAATTAGGTGCTTCCTGCACCAACAATCTTCCCCTTTTTGATTTATGGCAACACGTTTCAAAATGTTAAGTAAAAATAACAAGCAACGAAAAAGATATTTAGTTTCCTCCCCCTAAAATGAAAAATCTCCCCCTGAGTTTTTCAAAAATAAGTGGGTTTTTGTTAATCTTCTAAGTGCTTTAGATTCAGAAAGTTTTTTCACACTTGAGAAAAATTTTCTCATTAAACTTAGAAAATTTTCAGAAAAAACTTTTTCCATTCTTAGAAAAATTTTCCAAAAGGAATTTTTAGGTTTTCCACATTTAGAAAAATTTCAAAAAAAATTTTTTCCACACTTAGAAAAATTTCAAAAAAAGAATTTTTAAGTTTTCCACACTTTGAAAAATTTCTAAAATTTTTTTTCCAACATTATACTTAGAAAACTTTCCAAAAAATTTTTCAAGTTTTCTACACTTAGAAAATTTTCCAAAAAGGATTTTCAAGTTTATACTTAGAAAATTTTCATTTTTGAAATGCTTAGTTTTGAAAACATTTCTAAGCATTTATTTACTTTACTTTTTGAAAAAGGAGATAAAAATTTTTCTAAATTAAATTTAGAAAAAAACTTCTTTTCTCTCCTTTCCTTTCTCTCCCCCTTTGCCATATATCAAAAAAATTGATTATAGCAAAAAAAAAAAATTAGATCAACAAAAAAAAAATTGAGTTCTGTATTGAACCAACTCTAATAAGTATAAACTGGATTAAACCAAATTAAATCATTCTTGTTCGGGTCCTGTCTAACCCAGTTAGCTACTTACTGACTGTCATAAACAGTGGCTTTCACTAGGGTTAGTCAAATTAAGTGATCTGATCAAGTTAGATTTTCTAAGCTTGACACTTAACCTGATTGCTGTTCATTTGGTATTTATTGCCCCAATTACTGCAGATGCACTGACTTAAAGCATCTTGAATCAAGACATTGACCTAAGCATCTCAACCCGGTCTAGGTTATCAATCAATAGTACCCTAAGGTGCTTGTGAGATGTTGGCTTCTAGATCTATAGGTGCATGCAATTCTAGGGTTAGAGACTAAGCTAAGTCCATTTACGAAAATGCCCTAGTTTTGAAGGGGTAAGTTTTTGAGAAAAACTAAGTCAAAAAATCATTTTAAATTTTAAGACAAAAAAAATGATTTTTCAAAAAACATTAATTAATAGATAAGAAATAAAATAATTTTTTAAAAAAAAACATGTAGAGCAGTCCTATTCTACTAAGCATAATCCTAACTGCCTTATTAGTGAGCTAAACTCAGACTCAGGTAAGGGTTTGGTAAAGATATCAGCTAAGTTTGACTTTGAGTCCACATGCTTAAGGACTATTTCACCCCTTGCTACATGATCCCTTACCAAGTGATGTTTAACTTCTATGTGCTTTGTTCTAGAGTGTTGAATTAGGTTTTTAGTTAGATTGATTGAGCTTATATTATCAATGTAGACTTGGGTTTGGGTGTAGTCAAGCTGGAAGTCCTTAAGAGTGTGCATCATCCATAAAAGTTGTGCCACACACTCTCCTAAAGCAACATATTCTTCTTCGGTTGTAGATAGGGCTACGCAGTGTTGCTTTCTACTGCACCAACTGACTAGACTATTTCCTAAAAGTTGGCAGCTTCCAATTGTACTTTTTCTATCTAGTTTGCATCCATCATAGTAAGAATCAGAGTATCCTGATAATACAAAGGTGGAAGTCCTAGGATACCAAATCCCTACATTTAGGGTGCCCTTAATGTATCTAAGTACTCTTTTTAGGGCTGCTAAGTGTGTTTCCTTAGCACAGGTTTGGTATCTAGCACACATTCCTACAGAGAATAGGATATCAGGTATGCTAGCTGTAAGGTAAAGTAGACTTCCAATCATACTTCGGTATAGCTTAAGATCAACAGGTTTACCTTCAAGGTCACTATCAATTTTGATATTTGTGGCCATAGGGGTACTTATACTTTTGGAGTTATCCATTTTAAATTTCTTTATTAATTCCTTAGCATATTTGGATTGATGAATATAATTTCCATCTCTAGTTTGCTTAATTTGCAGTCCTAAGAAGAAATTGAACTCACCAACTAGGCTCATTTCAAATTCATTTTCCATTATTTTTACAAATTCCTTTAAAAAGTTTGAGTTGGTAGATCTGAAAATTATGTCATCAACATAGA
Organism: Boesenbergia rotunda; assembly: GCA_024364735.1. Taxonomy (NCBI): domain Eukaryota; kingdom Viridiplantae; phylum Streptophyta; class Magnoliopsida; order Zingiberales; family Zingiberaceae; genus Boesenbergia; species Boesenbergia rotunda. The sequence continues at coordinate 643,420 of JAGFNQ010002045.1, read as the reverse complement.
TTTAGGCAATGAAGATATCTTTTTCTAAGGTTTTAACGAAAAGAGTGAAGACAATTTGTCCTTGGTTAAAATCCTTAGAAATAAGGTAAGTTGATAGGCGTTCATACCATGCTCTAGGTGCCTGTTTTAATCCATAAAGTGCCTTTTTAAGTTTGAAAACGTGGTTAGGTTTTTCTAAGTCTTCAAACCCTGGGGGTTGTCCTACATAGACTTCTTCTTTGATGAACCCATTTAAAAAAGCTGACTTAACGTCCATTTGGTAGAGTTTAAACCCTCTATGGGCTGCAAATGCTAACAACATTCTAATTGACTCAAGTCTGGCTACTGGGGCATAGGTTTCATCATAGTCTAATCCTTCGACTTGACTGAACCCTTTAGCTACTAAGCGGGCTTTATTTCTAACTATTTCCCCTTGGTCATTTAGTTTATTCCTAAACACCCACTTAGTATCTATAATAGATTTGCCCTCAGGTTTAGGTACTAGTTCCCAGACTTGGTTTCTTTCAAATTGGGCTAATTCCTCTTGCATAGCTATGATCCAATCAGGATCAGGTAGGGCTTCCTCTATAGTCTTAGGTTCAATTTTTGAGATTACTGTTATTTGACTAAGATTTCTATAGGAAGACCTAGTTCTGACTCCTAAGGTTGGATCACCCACAATTTGATCAGAAGGGTGACCGAGTCTGGGTTTCTTGGTTCTTCTAGAACTTGGTTCAGCCTCAAGTCCGGCTGGACGATTTGGTTCAGTGTTCTATTCAACTACTTGGGTTGGTTCAATTATTGGTTCAGTTGATGCAGTAGTTGGTTCAAGAGTTAGTTCATTTAGAGGTTCAATTAGTGGTTCAGTTGATGGTTCATTTGTTTGTTCATTTTTTTCCTGATCAGTATTTGATTGGTTCAGATTTTGGTTATCAGATTTTGGATTAGTCTCCTCATCAAAGATTAAGTTAGATGTTTCTTCAATTTTATTAGTTTGTTTATTGTAAACCCTATATGCTCTACTAGTTGTTGAGTATCCTAAGAAGACTCCTGGGGTTGACATAGACTGAAATTTACCTAGATAGTCCTTGGTGTTTAGGATATGGACTTTGCATCCGAAGACCCTTAGGTAATATAGGTTTGGCAGTCTATGGTAGTATAGTTCATAAGGAGTTTTATTATGCCTTTTATTAATTAGAGCCCTATTTTGGATATAGCAAGCCGTACTAATTGCTTCTGCCCAGAACTGGTTAGCTAGGTTGAATTCATTGAGCATGGTTCTAGCGGCTTCCTGAAGGGTTCTGTTCTTTCTTTCTACTATCCCATTTTGTTGGGGGGTTCTAGGACAGGAAAACTCGTGAATATATCCATTTATCCTACAGAATTCCTCAAACCTTTGATTTTCAAACTCTCCCCCGTGATCACTTCTAAGTCTTTTGATTTTGGTATCATTTTGATTTTCGATTATCTTGTATAAGTCAATAAACATGTTTAGGGTTTCATCCTTAGTTTTTATGAACCTAACCCAGGTAAACCTAGAGTAATCATCGATAATAACTAAGCAGTACTGGTTTCCGCTTAGTGACTTGACTCCATGTGAATCAAATAGGTCAAGGTGCAGGAGCTCAAGTGTGGTTTGGGTTAAGTCTGATTGAATTTGCTTGTGATTAGACCTAGTTTGTTTACCTTGATTACATGAGTTACATATTATGTTTTCATAGTTCTTAATTTTTGGTACCCCTTTTATTAGAGCAAGTTGGGTAATTTTAGAAATTAGTCTAACATTAGTGTGACCTAATCTCCTATGCCAAAGGTTGGATTCTTCTAATTGAGTTAAGAGGCATTTTGGTACTACAGGTAGATTGATAGTATAAACATTTATTTTTCCTAGTACCCTTAAGCATGACTTCTGAGTCTTGAAGATTTCTAATTAGGCAGTCAGAGTTGGTAAATGTAACTACATAGTCAGTATCACATAATTGACTTATACTAAGCAAATTAAATTTGAAATTCTCAACCAAGAGTACCTTTTTAATTACGAAGTCGGATTTGAGTTCAATGTTACCTGACCCAATGACTTTGAGTGTAGCATTGTTGCCAAATGCTACTGAGCCTAGGTTCTTGAACTTCAGTTTGGTGAATTTCAATTTGTCTCCAGTCATGTGTCTGGAGCATCCACTATCCAACATCCATTGGTCCAAATCTTTATGTTCCAACACATAAAGTATTTATTAATTTGGATCCAATTTGAATTAAGGATAGCTTAAATTGATTTTCACAACCTAGTCTGTCTCACACAATCTAGTGTTATCAATCACGTTAACCTTATGGGTTTTGTGAGACAGGTTTTGACAAAAACAAAGATTTTGATTTGAAAAAAACATGGTTGACTTTGAAGGACTTGAATTAATTTTGAAAAGTTATAAAGTTAAGTTTAATGAGTTTGAAAAATGTTTGAATCTATGATTAATTGAAATTTGTGTTAGATTCAAATCTGACAATAGTAAAGTGAATTTGATTTTCTATAATTGGCTTCCAGGTCTTGGTGAGGCACTAGACCTTCTTTGGTTGTAGCCTTATTGGATCATCAACTCTTTCCTTGACAAAGCCTTTTATAGAAAACTTATCTTCAAGTTACTTCTTGAATGATTTTGGTCTAACAAGTTTAGGTCTTGGATCGGTAGCTTCGGCTAGTTCCACCAGACTAAACAGACCAAGTAGAGTATACTTGACCTTATTAGAAAGGCTTCCCTAACGTACTATCATCTCACCTCCACCCAATAATAGGTTGTTCAAATTTCAACTAAGTCATTTTGTCCTTAGTCTAACCAGTCCTAGATCTAAACATGATAATTGCAGTAGTAAATAAACAAGCAAACATATAATAATAAAACAAATAAGCAAGAAAAAAAATAAAAAAAACATATCTAATAAAAATTATTTTTATATTGGCTCCCCCTGGACTAAAGCCTCGATAATGGTTAGACAAGATGTGAATCTTGTCCTTGGAGATCTAATAATGATTTGGTCCAGCTTGGTTGTTCAAGCAAAACTTGGGGACCCATGCTTGAACTTGAGCTCTAGGTTGGTTCAATACAACATAATAAGACCGTTGCCTAGACTTGGTTCGATACCTTAATCTAGATCGGTTAAGAATGGACTTCTGCTTTCCAAGGATCATATCAAGACCCTTGGAACTCGAAGTGAATCGTTCTAAAGCCACTATGAGCTCCTTAACTTGAGTTTTCAAGGAGGAATTCTCTTTCTCAAGCTTTTCAACTTGAGTGGAATTTCCTTCTTGAACCTTCTCGGTCAAGGATCTCGAGTCGGCTGCCTCTTTCAGAAGTTTTACTTCCTGTCGGAGGGACTCGACCCAGATTTTGGCTTTCGCCAAGTTGCGAGATAAATAAGCAATTAATTTGAATAATTCAATTTCAGAATAACCTCTTACTGTTATTTGGCCATTTTCCAAGATTGTGAGCCTTCCATCGTCTGGCTCCGATTCCGATCCAGTGTCGATGTCTTCTGAAGCGATTAAAGTGAGAAGATTTGATTGCGGGGCCTCTTCTTCTTCTTCGGAGGAAGATTCATCCCACGTGGCTTGAAGAGCCTTCTTCCTTCGAGTCTTCTTGGCTTCCTTCAGATTTGGGCATTCTGATTTGTAATGTCCCTTCTTGTTGCATTCGTAGCAGGTGACATTGGTTTTGCTTTTTAATGTTGAAGGTTCAGCTGGATCTTCCTTTCTTTGACTTGCTTTCTTTTTATTTGTCTGGTGCTTTAGCTCCTTCTAGTAGTCCCGAGCTAGCCGAACCAACTTGGGTCGATCCCCTTCACTGTCGTCAGAGTCTGAGTCTGAGTCAGACTCGGGTGCTGGTTGAGGCTTCTTCTTGAGGACTTTTCCTTGGGTTTTACCTACAATAAAGGCAATACTTTTCTCGACCATTGTGGAGTGAGTCTGTTCATGCAATTTTAATTCTGAAAAAAGTTAATCTAATTTAATTTTTGAAAGGTCCCTGGAAACCTTGTAAGCATCTACCATAGATGCCCACAGTGTGTTCCTAGGGAACGCGTTTAGGGTATACCAGATTAGATCACGGTTCTCTACCTTGTGACCTATTGTGTGCAGCCCATTCAGTAACTCCTAGATTCTGGCGTGGAGTTGTGTTGCTGATTCACCTTCATTCATCTTGATTGTGTAGAGTCTGTTCAGCAATAGATCCCTTTTGCTGATTCTGGTGTCGGAGGTACCATTGTGCAGCTCAATCAGCTTGCTCCAAAGTTCTTTGGCACTGTTGAAGGGTCCCATCCGGTTCAGCTCTTCCTTGGTCAATCCGCATTGTAACGTCTAGGTTGCCTTTGCATCAGCCTCGATCTTCTTCTTCAACGAGTTGTCCCATTTAGAGTAGTGTTATACCACTCTTTCTGCGTTCCTGGGAATCTCTAAGCCAGATTGGATAATTATCCATATGTCTACCTAAGTTTTAAGGTGGACTTCCATCCTGCTTTTCCAGTAGGAGAAATCTTCTCCACTGAAAAGCGGTGGTCTGGCTGTGCTGAATCCCTCTTGCATGGCCATTAATATTTTCTGAAAAAGAAAAACAAAGAAAACTCGTTCCAAGATTTAGTCTTGGATTAGTAGTGCGGGAGAAAAATTAATAGAAATGAAAACGATCGTGTGGTGTTGCACCAACCTTGATTAATGAGAAAAATTCGAAAGAAAAAAAAATTAAAATAATTCTGTAAATTCGAAAAAAAACTCTCAAATTGGTGGTTGCACCAAATTTGAGCCACCCGCTCTGATACCACTTGTTGGATCGTAGAAACTCGATAGAGGGGGGGGGGTGAATATCGAGATCAAATATTTTCAAAAAAATAGAGAAAATACACAGCAGAAAATAATAAACCAATCGCAAACACAGGTTCGTTTTACTTGGTTCGGAGTCGTGGTCGGCTCCTACTCCAAGGCCTATGGTCCTTGACCGTTTACTTTGGGAAATTTTATATTCAAAAAATCTTTTACAACTCGACAGTACAGATATAGAATTGGAAATTTATTTAACAACACTTTTGTAATTTAAATTTACCGACGCCCGAGGTGGATCGAACTTCGGAGCATAGGGTCGTCGTCGGTGCTGGAATCTCGAAGTCGGAGGTTGTCGGATAGTAGCGCTCGAACGAAAGTGCTTGAAGCATTGAGAGCGATGTGTTTCGAAGCCTTGGGGGTGAACCCCCTTTTATAGCACCTTTGGGGGCGCCTGTGTCGATGGGGGCGCCTAGACGTGGCCTTCCCTGCACGATCTCTTATCCGTAGGCTCGGTCAGTGCTTATCCATCTTCACTGGGGCGCCTGAGCTAATTGGGGCGCCCATATGGTCTCAGGAGCCTGAGCTGAGTACGTCCAGAGGCTTCGTGGCAGTTTTGCTTCGCTTGCTTTGGTTTAGCCTTCAACTGGGGCGCCCGTATCCATACGGGCGCCTAACCCCAGTGGGGTGCCTCACTCCTTTGAGGCACCTGAGCTGCAGAAACACATTCCTTCATTCCCTGCAACCAAGGTTAGTTCCAAAACACAAGAAGCAAATATGTTAGCCATTATTTACAGCCTAAGCTGTCTTGGTTCTGACTTTGGGTCTCCCAAATGGGACCCTAGGTCAAACCGACGCCTACTGTTCCCTCGACGGGGAACGCGTCCTCACCTACTTCTCTCAGGAGAGTTTACCTTTTGCCAACTGGCTCCTCCAGTTGGACTTTTGCCCAATCCACCTGACCAGGTCTTCATGCTCAACTTCCGGTCAGGTCTTCTTGCCCAACTTTCGGTCAGGTCTTCGGTGCCCAGCCCTTTGCTAGGACTTCTTGCCCAGTCCTCGACCAGGACTTCTTTGCCCAACTTCCGGTCAGGTTTTCTTGCCCAGTCCATGACCATGACTTCTTGCCCAGCCCTTTGCTAGGACTTCTTGCCTAGTGTATCTAGGACTTTTCCTGCACACTTAGTAAGCTTGTTAGATCACAATAACACCTTAACTTCTGAACCCTTTGCCATTATCAAAACCCAGGTTTGACTTAGGTGCTTCCTGCACCATCAGAAGAAAGCGTCATAACCGGAAGGTTCTCAATTTCGGAAGACGGGCAAATAACAGTAAGAGGTTATCCTGAATCTCTGCTTTACGACTTAATCTCATATCTGTCTCGTAAGTTGGCCAAAGATATCGTTCGGGTCGAATCCCTCCGACAGGAAGTCAAAATTCTGAAAGAGGAAGCCAACTCTAGCTCCTTAACTGAACCAGTTTAGGAAGGAACCTCCACTCAAGTCCAAAAACATGAGGAGGAGTATTCTTCCTTGAAATCTCAGGTAAAGGAACATAGAGTTGCATTAGAACGATTCACCTTGGGTTCTAAGAGTCTTGACATGATTCTTGGAAAACAAAAATTAGTTCTAAACCGATCCGGACTTAGGTACCGAACCAACTCACGTTACATATCGTATTACTCTGTTTTGAACCAAAGTAGAACCCGAGTCCAAGCATGGGTCCCAAATGTATGCTTGACAAATCAAGCTGGACCAAATCAATATTGGATTCCCATGGATAAGATTCACATCTTACCTAGCCCATACTGAGGCTTTAGTCCAGGGGGAGCAATATGAAAACCATTTCTATACTTAGATAAATTATTCTTTTTCTTGCTGTTTGATGCTTGTTTATTTTTTTTCTGCAAGAATATTATGCCTAGACTTAGAAACGGTTAGATAAGGATCTGACTTGATTGAAACTTGCACAACCTAGTATTAGGGTGGGGCGAGATGATAGTACGTTAGGGAAACTTGTCTAAAATGTCAGGTAGGATAAGGCGTATCCTATTTGGTCCTATTAGTCAGGTGGAACTAACCAAAGCTACCTCGCCAAATCCTCAACTAGTTAGACCAGGATTTCTCAAAATGTAACTTGAGAATAAAATTTCTTTAAAAAGCTTTGTCTAGGAAAGAGTTGATGATCCAATAAGGTTACGACCAAAGAAGGTCTCTGTGCCTCGCCAAGACCTGGAAGCTAATTATCAAAATTTATTATCAATTTATTAATTGATAAACCTGAATCTAACACAAGTTTCAATCAAATCATAGTGTTTAACATAAAATCGAAGATAAAATTAATGCAACTCACAAAACAGATAAGGATACCTGTTTTGTCACTTAGAAATGGGTGAGATGTTTAGGACTTAATGATTTAGTCCAACTCAACCGACTCAATTAATTTTACCTTTAATATACTTTCAATTCAACTTAATTAAAGTTTAAAAAATGCAAATTAATTTTTCAAATTTTAAAATTTAGTAATAATTTTTAAAATTCAATTTAATAATTTTCAAAATCCAATTTAATAATTTAACTTAGTTAACTTAATATTTTTAAAAATCAAAATTAATATTTTTAAAAACTTAATATTTTAAAAAATTCAACTTAATATTTTCAAAATTTAACTTAATATTTTCAAAATTTTAACTTAAAAATTCAAACATAATATTTTCAAAAATTTAACTTAATATTTTCAAATTTTAATTTAATATTTTCAAAAATTCAACTTAAAAATTCAAACTTAATATTTTAAAAAATTTAAATTATTATTTTAAAAAATAAATTAATATTTTGGAAATTCAATTTAATAATTTTCAAAATCCAATTTAATAATTTTAAAATTCAACTTAATGATTTTGAAATTCATGTTTCAAAATTTAACTTAATTGCAAAATATTAATTAATCTTTTAAATTCATTCAAATTAAGTTTTAAACTTAACTACCTTTTTAAAGTTTACATAAAATTGAATTAGGCTTTGATTGACTTTATTAAACTTGGTCAAAGAATAGTCAACCGGGCGCCCGAGACCCTCACGGGCACCCGAAACTTTAACCTCACCTAAGGCAGTTAAAGGCTTCCATGCCTGATTTCAGGTGCCCGAGTAAACTCACAGGAGTCTCAAATCCTGCCATGGGCGCCTCATGACCCTCACGGGCGCCTGGGAAGGGCTTTATAAGCCCTCGCCCATGGCACCCTCTCCACACCAAAGCACAACTTCTTCCTCACTTCTAAGGCCTTCCCAAGCATCCCAAGCCTTCCTCTCTTCTTCCTCTCCTACGATGCCTCCTCGGTATATTTTTTTTAGAGACTTTTTTTAATTTATTATTATTAATCAATTCTTCTTGTTGATCATTATAATTAGCAAACGTTGTGTTACCGAGACCGACCCTGGTACCGAACCTAGCCCTTGTTGGGGCAATCGGCCCTGAGATGATCTGGAGGATCATTATATTTTGATGTGTGGGCAATATGGTTAAGTTAGGATTTGTGTTGTTCTCATATGTGTACATGAGTGTGCAGGTGTACAGGTACACATGGACTTGGTTGATGTCTTCAGGTAAAGGATGGCATGGAGGCAAGCTGGAGGTTTGCGTGCGCATCCGAGGGACCGTTGGATAGCAGAGATGATGAGCTGAGGGATGCGGACTTCGAGGTGTACGTGAAGGATGGCATGGTGGCAAGCTGGAGGTTTACGTGCGCATCCGAGGGACGAGGGCCAAAGATGAAGAGGGCGTGAAGGCAACAGTCAAGACTGCTGGTGAAGAGTCAATTGAGTTGTAAGGGTCTTAGTATGAGTGTGTGTACTCAGGGGCTAAGCCGGGAGGGTTTGAGTGCGGAGAGACTTGTACTCGGGAGTAAAACCCTAGGCTTAGGTGTGTACCAGTCGACTGCCTTTGGGGCAGTTGACTGGTGTTGACTGGAATAGCCTGGCAGATTTGAAGGTTGTACTATAACGGTCGAATCTGAGTGGGACCAGTCGACTGCCCCAGGGGCAGTCGACTGGTAGCGGCTATTTCCGATTCGAGCCCTATTTAAAGGGGCTCGTTTCCTACTATCCGACTTGACGAAACTCGCTTGGGAAAAGTGAATTAGTAGTCTATTGTGATCAGAGAGCTTCCAAAGTGTTTGTGGCGAGGTTTCTCCACCCACAAGGAGCGACAGATCTAGCCAGAGGTTATCCGGGGATTGATCCACCGATGGATTCTTGGATTAGTCACCCGACCGGGGTGGATACCAAGTAAACCAGGTTGTTAGCATTGTGTTATTTCTTATTTACTTTGCATATTATTGTTTCCGTTGCGCTAACGACTTTGTAGAGATCAAAACGACAAAAAAGTGCTATTCACCCCCCCCCCCTCTAGCACGCCAAAGACGATCCATCAGTTGGTATCAGAGCGAGGTTCGCTCTTGATTGGAATAACCGCCAAGGGAGCAAAGCAAAGCTAGACGGAATGATGGAGGATAAGCTAGGGGACGATATAAACTCACCACCACCATACGAGCATGAAGATTTTGAGTATTGGAGAGCTAGGATGAAGATGTGGCTCGGCATGGATTGGGAATGCGTAATGGTGCTAGAGGAACCATTTGAGACTCCTAAGGACAAGCATGGAAAGAAGCTCCGGCCTAGGTATTGGACCAAGGAGAAACAAGAACAAGCGAGGGCTAATGAGAAGGTAATCAATATTTTGGTCAATATTTTGCCTACTAATATTTTGAGTGATGTAGGGTATTATAAAAATGCATATGAGTTGTGGAATAAATTGGAAAAGTGTCATGAGAACCCTACACAAACTCAAGGAGTAGAGGAGCCCGAAGAAATAAGCTCATGTGTCCAAAAAGATCAAAGGGAAGAAGAATTATCAACATCATCAAGTAAAGTGGAGGAATTGAGTAAAAAAGGAACCACCTCATCCGAAGAAGAAGAAGAAGTATCAACATCAAGGGTTGAGGGGGAGGAGAGACCTTCATCCACACAAGAAAAGGCTTCAAATTCAACCAAAGTCAAGTTAAAAGAGCATATTATATGCTTTGGTTGCAAGAAAAAGGGGCACTACAAGGATAAGTGCCCACTTGGTAAGAAGGAGATAATTCCTAAGCCCAAATCCATTCAATTTAAATCTAATATGGGTTGTAGGAATGAGGAAGCTCAAAATAGAAGAAGGAGAATTCGATGTTTCACATGCGGGGAGCTCGGGTATTATCATACAAAATGTCCATGAAGTGGAGAGCTCAAGAAGATGGAGCATCATAGGAAATGGGAGAAAAAAGAAAGGAAAAGGAGCACTCATCAAGGGGGAGCCCCAAGGGTAAGGGAGGTAACCTCTAACTCTACTTATGCTTCAAAGTCTTCCATGAATGCTCAAAATGTTTGATTGAATGATAGAATTGATAACAATTGCGTGCCCATGCGTGTTTTTGGTTTTAAATATTATGATAGCAATAAAAACAATTTTGTATACCAAAACATCAAAAATTCTATGATGCATGATAAATCTAGGATCTCTAGGAATAAGGATCAAGGTATAAACTCTAAGAAAGGAAGAAATATACCTAGAAAAATAGGTAGACCTAGAAATGATCAAATTAGATCTAGTGATCCTAAGGTTAGGAAGTTAGAAAAGGAAAATCAAGTCTTAAGAGCAAAACTTGATCAGTTAGAAAGAAACCTAGGTAGAGTCATTCAAGGGTCCAAGAGATTGTACTGATATCAAAGGACCAAAATCATAGAAATGGTAGGTCAGGTTTAGGATACCATTCTAAGAGGGCTAATGTTGATAAAATATCATATTCAAGGATGCCCTATAACTATGGTCGAGAAAAAGCCAAAAATGGCAAAGAAAATCCATTTGAAGGAAAAGAAAAGCAATTGACCAAGAGAAAGGTCTATAGGGTTAAGAGAGTAATAGTGGAAAGTCAAGATGCACCGGAGGAGCACCGGTGTGGGCTTGCCTTTGTAGAAGAGTTACCTAGGGAGGTAACTAGGGCTAGGAGCTCAAGGGAGAGCTCTAGAAGCCAAAGTGGGCTCCATGGTCAATGGATCTCAGGTGGTTTCCTTCTAGGAGATTGAAAAGGACTATAGGGTGTGCCAAGAGTTTTAAAAGGCTAAAGATAGTCTTAATCCGAGAGAATTGGCACACTAAAGGGAGGATTATAGAGAAAAAGGTGAAATTGAGATTTTAATTGAGATAAATCGGTTTTAATGCCTAAATACCATATAACTTGATGCTAAGAATGGATTATGAATGAGTATGGGAAGGAGCATCAAGGTGAGGTCAAAGTTAGAACTTTTGGAAAGGTTTCATGATACATTTTAAAGAAACTTGGAGTTTGTACCAATCTTGGAATTTGGGATAATTTTGATTGAGATTATATTTTTCCCAAATAGACTTAGGATCCACAAATCCATCCATGAAATTTCATAATTTTTGGGAATTTGTGGAATTAGTTAGGCATTTCTGAAGTTTGGATTGAAAATCTAAAATTCAAAATATCAGACACCAGTCGACTGGCTAGAGGCCAGTCGACTGGTAAAACCCACAGAATGTAATTACACTCTGGCCCAGTCGACTGCCCCAGGGGTAGTCGACTTGTACGCGGGTTTTATAAAAGGAAAGGGCGCGTTGGGGGGAAGCCAAACTCTAGGGTTTTGGCGATTTCCCGGCGATCATCACCTTTCCCAAGCTCCTCCTTCGACCTTAGGCCCTTTCAAGCCCTAAAATCAGTCTCTAAGTCCTCCTCTAACTCCGATCTACCTCTAGGGTTGGTGGAAAACCTCTCTTCTCAAGCCATTTTCTCAAAACCAACAACATGAAAAGATTAGCAAAGAGGTATATTGCGGTATGGCTTATTTCTCCATATAAACTTTGTATTGATACTAATATGATGTTTTGTGTATATTTTCTTTGGTATTTTCTCTTTTGGGGGGTTATCTTGGTATGCATACATGTGTTTGGTATATTAGGGGTGTGTCTAAGAGGTCTAGGGGTGAAGGTTCATCCCGTCCAGGTCCACAAGCTCCAGAAGTGGCAATATTTAGGAGCTTAGAGTGTAAAAAGAGATTTGAAGAGAATGAGTTTGTTCCATTACATTGTCGATACCTAAACAAAGCCTATTTCGAAGAGAAAGCACCACAAATTATTGAGATGGTGGCTCACTTTGGCATAGAACAATTGGTATACTGTCAACATGATATTAACCTTGCCACAAATTTGACTTGTATTGATTCAGAAAATGATATTTATGAATCAAGAGTGGCCGGTGTTACCATTCCCTTCACAGCCATGATTTTAGCTAGTTTCGTAGAGTGTCGGGTGTCAAACAATGTCAATACCTACTTTCCCAATGTGATTGAGCCGCTTGAGTTTCCAAACGTCACCATCGATCAGATTCATCTGCACTATTTTAGAAGACATATGCATGAATCTGAGCGTACCTTTGATGCAAAGCTCATGAGTCCATTTAGCCATGTTCTATATAAGATTGTTGTAGAATGTATCCTACCTATTGTTACTAAGGGGAGGGCAAGGATTCGATTGTCTCACTTAGTAATAATGTATGCTCTTGAGTGACGGTTGGACATAGATGTGTCTTTGCATGTATTTGCCTCCATTTGTCACTTTTCCCAGAGTGTTAATAAAAAAATCTATATGCCTTTCTGCCATATATTGACTGAGTTTTTCCAGTTACGATTCGATATTCGTGTCACCGGTGGTCAGGTCAGGCACATGTCCAAAGACTATGACCAGATTGGCACACGCCAATTGTCCTTGGCAGGTAATGAGAGTAGGCAGGGGACTTTTGTTTGGAGGGAGCGCCCGGAGGCCGCTGACGCAGATGAGGAGCCTGGTGAGCTGGTCACACGTGCAGAGTTCACCCAGCTTCGATCCGATGTCCACAGCCTTCAGGAGGAGGCTCACGTCATTCGTGAGGATATTCACGGACTTCGGCAGACGGAGCAAAGGCTTGAAACAAAAGTTGATAGGATTACCAGCCGCTAGGATGATATGTACGAGATGATGCAACAGTGGCATCTCGCTTATAAGGGTCCTCCTCCTCCTCCTCCTCTTCCTCCTCCTCCTCCTCCAGGCGGTGATGATCACATGTTCTTCTGACCAGTGGATGCAGCTTTTGAGAGTGATTCTAGTGTTGAGAGTGTTCTGTTCTGATGTTTTATTATACCTCTCAAACACTTTCTATTTTGATGATTGTATTTATTTGGATGACTTCTGGCCTTTTTGGCCCTAGGTACTCTTGTGATGGTTATCTCTTGACAGATCTTATGACTCCATGTATTATACATTTTCCTTTATGATTATCTTATTAAGATCGTGTCCTGTTTTGATAATGTTTTTGATAGGTGATTAAGTGCTAACATGTTGCTAAAACATTTTGGTTTAAATTATGCTTCTTATATATGTGTTCATGATATGATTTGGAAATTTTATATTGTTATCTCATCTATGGTTTGATTAGAAATCAAATAATGGTGTTATATATAAAAGGGATGATCATTTAGACTCAAGAGAAAAAGAGGAGGAGATCTTTCAAAATGGATACATTTATATGAAAAAAGGGAGTTTGGGAATCATTTTAAATGTCAAATGGAGTTGCTAGAGAATGACAAATATAGGATATCATGATTAGAACTCTATGTTGATACAAAGTTGGTTTTATTTGAGAATTTTTGAGTTTGTACCAAAAGTCAAGCACGGTTGATGTCTTTCATGAGCCCAAATTTTTCTAGGGTAGGGAATACCTTAACAATCGTGTTTGCAAAGTTTCACATTTTTTCAGATTTTCTGGAATTTTTTATTCGTTTCTAAATTTCGACTGAAATTCTGAAACATGCCGTATCAGTCGACTGCCCTCAGGGCAGTCGATTGGTAGTGTGGGCAGAATGGGAGTTTGTGATTTCTGAGAGGTTTTTCAGAAATATGGTTAAGTTCTATTTGACACCTTGGGTAGGGTTGCTTGGGGCAATCTTTTGATGGTGTCAAAGGGGGAGAACTTGGGTGTTAAGTTAGGTTTGAGTTGAAACATAACTTTGATACTGTGAAGTTCAGTTTTGGGAAAACTTAACCTTGAGATTAGCAATAAGAATTGAAATTTAGGAGAAAGCATAGGATAAGGGGGAGGTTACCTCTTGTGTATTATGCTTTAATTTTTCAATTGCTTGTGCTATTATCATTGCTATATGTTTACCTAACTTAACATATTGCCACAGATCAAAAAGGAGGAGATTGTTGGAGCAATCGGCTCAGAGATGATCTGAAGGATCATTATATTTTGATGTGTGAGCAATATGGTTAAGTTAGGATTTGTGTTGTTCTCATATGTGTACATGAGTGTGTAGGTGTACAGGTACACATGGACTTGGTTGATGTCTTCAGGTGAAGGATGGCATGGAGGCAAGTTGGAGGTTTACGTGCGCATCCGAGGGACCATTGGATAGCAGAGATGATGAGCCGAGTGACGCTGACTTCGAGGCGTACGTGAAGGATGGCATGGAGGCAAGCTGGAGGTTTGCGTGCGCATCCGAGGGACGAGGGCCAAAGATGAAGAGGGTGTGAAGGCAACAGTCAAGACTGCTGGTGAAGATTCAACTGAGTTGTAAGGGTCTGAGTATGAGTGTGTGTACTCAGGGGCTAAGCCGGGAGGGTTTGAGTGCGGAGAGACTTGTACTCGGGAGTAAAACCCTAGGCTTAGCCTCTGGAGCAGTCGACTGGTGTTGACTGGAACAGCCTGGCAGATTTGAAGGTTGTACTGTAACGGTCGAATCTGAGTGGGACCAGTCGACTGGCCCAGGGGCAGTCGACTGGTAGCGGTTGTTTTAGATTCGAGCCCTATTTAAAGGGGCTCATTTGCTACTATCCGACTTGACGAAAATCGCTTGGGAAAAGTGAGTTAGTAGTCTATTGTGATCAGAGAGCTTCCAAAGTGTTTGTGGCGAGGTTTCTCCACCCACAAGGAGCGACAGATCTAGCCGGAGGTTATCCGGGGATTGATCCACCGACGGATTTGTAACGACCCGGAAAATTCTCTTGATATTTTAGGAAAATATTGAGCATGTTTAGATAATTTTCGAAGGATCTAGAAGTATTGATACGAACTTTGGGCTAGAAAACCTATGTTTTCTCATTTAAATTGAGAAAACTAAGTACTAATGGGCCTTATATGGGCTTTTTGGTACCTTGATTATAGGTGGATTTTAGGTAAAAATTGGTATAAATATAAATAGGATTTAAGTAGGCATATTAGCATAATTGTGGGTAAGTCTTGGCCTAATGTTCCTATTTAAATTGAGAAATTAGGTACTAATGAGCTGTAAATGGGCTCCAAAAATGGGTATTAATTGGGTAAAATTTATATAAATATAAAAGAATCTTATTTAGGAATATTAGCATAATTATGGGTGATTGTTGGGGAATTTTCGAAATAAAAGGGAATTTTTGAAAATTAGAGGAAAAGGTTTAAATAAAATGAAAATAAAATAAAAATAAAGGTACATGGGCCAAGGATTGAACCTTGGACCTCTTGTACAACCATGAATGCTTTAACCAACTCACCTAGCAAGGAATTCGTATGAGTAAATGAAGTAGAGGTTGGTTAAGAAGTAGAAGGAGATGAAGGGTCATGGAGAGACTCTTCATTTGCCTCTTTAAAGGAGCTATAAAAAGGGGGTTTGGGGGGTTACTTCTCTTCACCATCAAGTGCATTTGCTCCTCTCCTCCCTCCTCATTCTAGCCGAGACTCTTAGGGAGAGTTCTCCCTTGGAAAGGCTTCCACCAAGGCTCCATCACCCAAGATCTAAAGTTCTTACAAGGATCCAAGGACTAGGTGTGGTCAAGAGACATCAAGTCTTCTTCCTTCTCTCCATCCAAGGTCAAAAAAATTTAGAAACCCCAAGGTAAGACTCCCTCACCTGTGGTATAATAGTTATCTATGATTTCCATGATTTTTAGCATGATATATGGGTTAGTTTTTGGATGTGATGTTGAAAGGAAAGAAAAACCAAGGTCCTCAAGTTTATGGATTTCGGCCAGCATGATTTAAAAGTCTGTAAATATGCTAAAAATCCTTATAATGTTATTTGATGTTCCTTTATGATGTGTAGAGGTTAAGTATAATTTTTGGGAATTTTTGGAGTACCCTAGAGACCCTATGGGTTTCGGCCAACAACAAGGAAAGGAAACCAAGAACCCTAGGTTTGTGGGTTTCGGCCACCATGATTTTGGGGTCTATAATTATGCCAAAAATCTTGATAATGTTGTTTAATGTTCCCTTATGATTTTTAGTAAGTAAATATAATTTTTGGGAATTATTGGAGTACCCTAGAGACCCTATGGGTTTCGGCCAACAACAAGGAAAGGAAACCAAGAACCCTAGGTTTGTGGGTTTTGGCCACCATGATTTTTGGGTCTATAATTATTCCAAAAATCTTGATAATGTTTTTTAATGTTCCCTTATGATTTTTAGTAAGTAAATATATTTTTTGGGAATTTTTGGAGTATCCTAGAGACCCTAGGGGTTTCGGCCAACAACAGGGAAAGGAAACCAAGAACCCTAGGTTTGTGGGTTTCGGCCACCATGATTTTGGGGTCTATAATTATGCCAAAAATCTTGATAATGTTGATTAATGTTCCCTTATGATGTGTAGTAAGTAAATATAATTTTTGGGAATTTTTGGGGTTGGGTTAAACCTACCAAGATGCTTGGGTATAGGTGATTAGGAGGTATGCTTAAGTAAGGTGGAAGAATACCATGTTAACTAAACCTTTAGCTTATATGTCATGAAATATATGTTAGGTTATAGAATGCTTAGACATGTGCCATGATTTAGGAATGATATGTAGGTATGCCATGACGTATGAATGATGTGTATGTATGCCATGTCTTACGAATGATATGAATGTATGTCATGCTTATGTATGTATGCCATGCTATATGAATGATGTGTACCTGTGCCGTGTCTAAAAATGAAAATGATGAATGAAGGTTAAGTATGATGAATGAATGACTATGCTATGAATGATGATGCCTTTAAGGCATAATGGTGATGAAAGAATAATGAATGAATGAATATGCCATGAATGATGATGAATGAAGAAGCATATGAAAGCATTTATTTTATTTTATGGGCTTGTACCGGACCTAAGTAGGGTCCACGGTTCTGGACTACCGATGATGCTGTCCACGGTTCGGGACTACCGATGATGCTGTCCTTACGGTTCGGGACTACCGATGAAGCTGTCCTTACCCTAGTAGGTCGAGATTAGCTACCTCGTATTTACTTAGGGATGCGCGCATATGATGAATGAATGTGGTACAAGCCAGGGCCCAATGAAAGTCATGATTATGTTAAAAGCATATTTTCAAGATTAAGCATCCTTATATATATATATATATATATATATATATATATATATATATATATATATATATATATATATATATATATATATATATATATATATATGCACGATTGCCACATGCATCCATTCATGTTATGCATTATGTTATGAAAAGTATGTTTACGAAAAGTATGTTATGAAGGTATGTTCATGCCATGATTTTTATTTATGTTTATGCCATGATTTTATTTATGTTTATGCCATGATTTTAATTATGTTTATGCCATGATTTTATTTATGTTTATGCCATGATATTATTTAAACTTATGCCATGATATTATTTATGTTTATGCCATGATGTTATTTATGTTTATGCCATGATTTGATGCTAGTTTAGAATACCATGCTTTAATTATGTTTATGATAGTTTAGGATGTCATGATTTTATCTATGTTCATGTTAGTTTAGGATGCCATGATTTTATGCTAGTTTAGAATGTCATGCTTTAATTATGTGTATGCTAGGTTAGGATGCCATGAGTTTATTGATGTTTATATTAGTTTAGGATGCCATGGTTCAATTATGTTTATGTTGCGTTAGAATGCCATTATTTTTGTTCATGCTCATGCTAGTATGGGATGCCATGATTGTAATTAGATTTATGCCATGATTTTATTTATGTCTATGTCAAGTATTATGCCATGCTATGAATGTTTACGATGTTTATGTTATGTCAAGTATTATGCCATACCCGAATGTTTATGGTTATGTTTATGCCATGCTATGAATGGAGGTGAAGCTATGTCCATGACTTGTCAAATGAATGCTAAGTGATGTTAAGGATGATGCTCTAAGTAAAGCGCTAAGTGTGCTAATGTTTCATATGTTTATGATTAAGTGACGGATGGTTTTAGTGAGTAGGAAAGAGTCTTACTAAGCCTGTGTGCTTATAGTTTTATTTTTCTTATACCGCAGATCACGCAAAGGAACAGTAAGGAAGCAGCAGGAGGGCATTGCAGAATGTGTGTGATAGTGACTTGGCCAAGAGACCATATGTTTGCTTGTCTTATGATAGAACTTTACCTTTACTACTAAGTACTTGAATATGACTCTATGACATGATGCTAAAGCATGACTTGATGCTAAGTATGACATGATGCTAAAATATGACATGATGATAAGTATGTTATGATGCAAAGTATAAGGTTAATATGCCAAGCTTCCATGTTATGATGCTAGGAATGGTAGTAAGTGCATGTAGGTGTAAGTTTGAAGTTTTCCGCTGCATTATGATGTCTACATGCCCTAAGTATGTTAGCGTAACGCCGCTTTATGATGGTCAAAAAAAAACAAAGCGGGCGTTACAGGATTCTTGGATTAGTCACCCGGTCGGGGTGGATACCAAGTAAACCAGGTTGTTAGCATTGTTTTATTTCTTATTTACTTTGCATATTATTGTTTCCGCTGCGCTAACGACTTTGTAGAGATCAAAACGATGAAAAAATGCTATTCACCTACCCTCTAGCACGCCAAAGACGATCCATCAGCCCTGACCTTAGGTTTCCTACATTAGCCATTTTTAATAAATTTACTACCACCACTTACAATCCCTTAAAGACTAGCTATCTGAGTAGGGGTTTCTTTACCCAATCTTGCCCCACAGACATAGATGTCATTAGTTACTCAGCTAGAGTGATTAGTATACTGCAATAGTTCCATAAACACGACTTTGTGTGCCTAGTTTTATAACAACTTGGTCAAAGTCGATGACTTCTGCAATACTACTACTATTCAGACCCTTCCACTAATCAATTCTCCTTCTTTTCTTAATAGATTTCTTCGACTACGACCCTCTCAGTCCACATTCTTTTGCTATCCTCCTATGGATCTTCGCTTTCCTGCTCCTTACTCCCACATTACCCTCAACATTCTCTACTCTTATTTTTTCAAAGGTGAGAGAGATCCAACGGTGCAGAATTTTCGATTCGTCGAGCTGCACATCCAGGACTACGCCCTTTATCGAGTCCTGGTCCGCTGCATTCTTCCCCTGACTTCACGGGAAGTAGCGGTTATGCGGCCCTTTCACTCATTCATACTTTAAGCGATGATCCGCCACCTAGACATAGATATCGGTCTATATATGTTCGAAATGATCATCTATGCCTCTAGCATCTCCACGCACTATAGAGTGCGAACACCCTACTGTCACATCCTGACCACACTCTTCCATCATTACGGTCATGATTTTTTTGTCGGAGAGATCATCACAATGACCGAGTTTGACGAGATAGGAATTAGGTGATGGTTGCGGTATGGATTGGTGGGTTTCCTAAGCGAATACTTGATCGTCCTTGAGAGACCTCTCCATGTCTACGTATTAAAAATTAATCCGAATGGAGACTCGTCTCCCAAACAACCGTCTCGTCATCATATCGATCGATTCGAATTACAACTTGGTCAATCTCAAAGATCGAGCCTTGTAATTCGCCTAACCGATTGACCGCGAAAAAGACGACGAGTAGATCGCCGATTTTTGTGATTATTTTTGGGGTCCAATAATTAATTATCAAACATTAATTAAAGAATTAATCAATCATGGTAATTAATGAATAAGCCACATAAAATGATAAGGCAAAAGAGGAAGCCAAGAGAGAAATATACCTCTCTTTACCTCGTAGTCTTCTACTTTATATCCCTTCCCTCTTGGACGTCATATGGGCGACGATCTACCAAGAACCAGAATCACTAAGGGCTCCAATTAATCACCTTCTTCACTTGCCAATCAAAACCCTAGAAGAGGGTTCACCGCCGGCCACCTTCTCCTCCTTCTTCCTTGCGCCGCCGGCCACCAAGAGCTCACCAAGCTCACCAACCACAAGGAAGCACTCAAGAGGAAGATGATGAAGAAGAAGAAGGAGAGAAAAGCACTCCTTCACCAAACCAAGCCGCCTATGCTCCTTTCCTTCCCTTTGCTTGTGCCGCCACCTTCACCAAGAGAAGGAGGTTTCTCTCCACAACCGGGCACATTTATTCTCCTTCTCCTTGCTGTCGAGGATCACAAAAGGAAGAGGAAGACTCCTCGTTGTCCTTGTAATTTTCGGCCAAGAGGTGAAGAAATTGGGAGAAGAGAGGAGGAGTTCCTCTCTTCTTGAGGGGCGCTGGTCGGTTTGACCTAGGAGAGAGAAAGAGAGAGGTTGTGAGGAGATGCCTTGGTTGGATGATTAAGTGGATTAGCCTTGGTTTCTTAATTCCATGGGGTATATATAGGGCTAAGGTAGGGACCATGAGGAGGAGTTGGGTCTTGGCCCACTAATGGATCCAAATCCGATCTATTAATGAAGATTCATTCCACTAAAGGAGCACCATTGAACTTCCTCACCAACCCCCATATTTTCATATGAGCTCCACCTATTATGAGTACATCCGTCTCCCCGTATTTATGATATCGAATGTCCGATGTATAATTTAAATTACTGACAATTTTAATTAATCAACCTCTAATTCCTTGACTAGTACCACTCAACCTTATCATCATGTTGGATCAAATCCACCTGCAGGGTTTAACATGATGAACCTCATGAGCTCACCAAGGGGGCATCATCATCCTGACTCACCAGGACACGGATTCCGTCAATAATCAATGGCACACCATGTAAATAATATTATTTCCCAACTTACCGGGCCTAGGGAGGAAGCCACCTGCTGTGTACAATGGGGGCATGACACATGGATGGCGATGAACATCCATCTCTAAACATCACCACTGTCGAGGTGGCCTTTTGATATGGGCCTGCAGCGCATATCAGCAAGAGATTGCGAAGAGAGAAGTTCGCACATGTGGCAGAGGCACATTCGCGAAGGTGTTTTGTCGCCATTAAGAGATCCCATTCACTTTTAATGGGTGATAGACAACTATCATTGTTATGCCTTGAAATTCACAGAAGCCTTTTTGGAAGACTAATTCAAAGGGATCGCCTCGAACCCAGGGACGAATGTTTTGATTCCTAGGACCCGACAAGACGCTTGTGAAGTAGTCATGGATATAGGGACCCACCACGGCATAGCTTCTTCGTTACACCACTAGTCTAATCAGTCAGCCACACTTCCTTCGATTAGACTTGAGTGGAGGGACTTATGATGGGGTTGAGCATCCCATGGTTGACACGTGGTGTAAAGAAGCTATGTGTCAAGTTCTACCAAGTCAAAACGACTCTCCCAGACTCCCGAGACCACCTCGGGCCGGCAGACTCCCGAGACATCCTCGGGAGGGTATACTCCCAAGATCCCTTCGGGCAGGTAAATTCCCTAGACCCCCTCAGGAGGGTAGATTCCTGAGAGCAACTCAGGATGGTAGGAGCCTGAGACCTCCCCGGGAAGATAGGCTCCCAAAGCCCTTCCGGGAGAGGAAATATCCCGAGACCCCCTCGGGAAAGCAGAGCCCCAAAAGGGCATAGGCCCAATAACCCGACTCCATTAACCGTTACCCTTTCCTATTCAGGAAAGGTGGCGGATAATTATTGTCATTTACATATGACAATTAAGGCTCAATAATCGCAAAAGTCGTTACCTAAAGGATATCAGGTAACCGACAAACATGGGACGTGGAGGAAAACATGTGGACACATGGGACCGCCGCCTCAAGTATATAAGGTACTCCAACTCCCCAGGTAAAGAGGTTACGCTCATCTAACTCACAACTTCTCCCTAGTTCTTTTTTGTCCATATACTCGAGTACTAACTTGAGCGTTGTAGTGGGCTCCGTCGGAAAATCTCCGGCATGTTCCCATTAACGCTTGTGTTAACTCACAGGGTGAGAGCTCCTTCCCTTTTGTCACCATCCTAGTGGGTTAGACTCTGCTGACTGGTCGTCCGCGTCGATTCCTTTCAGAACAAGGAGGTAGAAAACATACCTCACTTACCATATCTCTTTTGAAGTCCGAAGCTCCCCCTTCATTGCTGCTATCTTCTGACGTGACTTCCCCTTCATCAATGCTCTCTTCTACTTGATGTGAAGCCATCAGCACAAGTCTGACATATTCCATGACATCTGACTCATCTGATGAGGACTTGTCCCATATTGCCTTTAGGTTGAGGATTTTTGTCTTCGTTACCCCTTTTCCTTTGTTCTTCAATTTGGGGTAGTTTTCCTTGATGTGTCCCTCTTCATTTCATTGATAGTACTTTATCTTTCTCCAAGAGTGTCTTTTGGCCTGCATCTCATTAAACTTATTAGATTTAAAAAATTTCATGAATTTCCTTACCATGTATGCTGCTTCCTCTTCATCAACTGAAAACACTTCATCATTTTGGGTCTTCCTTGAGTGAAGGACAATGTTGTCTATTTTTCTTACATTTCTTGTACATCGAGACTCGTGAAGTTCTAAAGTACAGAATAACTTTTCTTGAGTAGTTACCTCTATGTTCTGGGAGATATAATATGAGTCTACTATAGACGATGACTACGGGATTCTTGGAAATGCGTTTAAAGCACACCTTTGTGAATCTTGGTTAGTTACCATTTCCCCGAGATTCTTGACTCCAGTGATTAATTCATTTATCCTCACATGTAGTTGCTCCACCATCTCTCCTTCCTTCTTCCGAAGGATGGTGAGTTGGATCCAAATGATATCTCGTCGTGCCAACTTCGCTTCCGAGGTTCCTTCATGCAACTCCAAGGATTACTCCCAAAGCTCTTTCGCTAACTGGTATGTCCCGATTTGGTTGACTTCTGTGATGGTAGACGGTTAGCAGATTAAATTTTGCTTTCCCATTTGGTACAAAGTCCGCCTACTCCTTTGTTCACAAGCTTTCATTTTTGGGTTTATCATCGGCATCCTTGGGAGCTATAAAACCATTTTTTATGATTAATAATAAATCAAAATCTATTTTAAAGAATAGCTGCATCTTTCGCTTCCAAATCGCGAACTCCCCCTTGAACTTTGGCGGGTAGATGACCGGTCCGACCATTTTGTTAATTGCTTTAGATGGCAGTTTGTCCTTCTAGAGTGTCCTTGCTCTGATACCAATTGAAGGTAATCGTACGGTTGGTAAGAGAGGGGAGAATTATCCTTGAAAATTAAAACACTATCTTTTTTTTTCGCTATACAAAGATAGAAGTTAGTTCAAACAAAACAAAAAAAAGAGGCAACCAGAATTACTTGGTTTGCAACCTGGGAGGTTGCTAATCCAAGGCAAAATAAAGTGCAGATCTCCTAAATAACTCCATCCGGCGGAGAAGCCTCTTACATAATGAAAAGCATAGAAAAACATAAAAGATTACAAGAAATTCATTTGCAATTGATTGATCATCTAGAACTGAGCTCTGGTGGCCTATTTATAGCACCGGTCAACTCTATCCGAATGCTGACATCGCACTATAGGGGCACCCGAGTGCTTGAGGGTGCCTGACACGTGGCTTGAGTGTTATCCGGTGCGCGACGTTTGCAAATAGCTAGGTTTGGATGATTTTTCACATCTTGGGCGCCTATTTGCATAGGGGCGCTCGAGAATAGGGGCGCCCGAGAGCATAGGGGCACCCGCATTCATGGGCGCCCGAGTGAGTTTCAGTTAGCCCAATGCTGACCAACCTCCCGCGGCATTTCTCAGGTGATTTCAAGCCTTCCAGAGTCGAGCTCACCCGAACCCTCCTCCGGCCTTCTCCTTGAATGTGCTTTCGCCTAGCTTCTCGTCCCTCAGACGTCGCATGCGTCCTTCTCGCTCCACCGGCGTACTCTTCTGTAGACCTCCACGTCCCTCGGATGCACCGAGCCCGTCAACTCCCTTCTCGTGCCATCCTTCTCGACCGCTGCATCTTTCACTCAATTTCCTGCACTCCTAAGCTCCTGCACACTTAGACACAAGGATTAAAACACAACAAGATCAAACTTGACTCGGTTGACCACATCAAAACCTTCCCGGGTACTTATAGTAGGTCCTACTATCGATTACTCATGCATATTTTATTTATATTTGTGCTAACTCTGTTTTGTAGGGTTAATCATTTGCATATTATTGTGTTGTGCTAACAATTTCTTGGAAATTGTTCAAAGCAAGTTGACTGAAGGTTCGATCGACTAAACAATTGGATCGGTCGACCGAACCAGCCAGATTTTGTTAGATTTGAAAGAATTGAGGCGGTTCAGTCAATTGATCATTAGGATGAATCAACCAAAAAATTTTTGGAATGGCACAGCTACGCAGAAAGAATCTTTTTCCATCGACTGATCAAGATGATCAGTCGACCGAATCCATTTATTATAGTGCTAGCCGAGCGAAACAAAGAATGAATGGCGTAAGGTTCGGTCGACCAAACAGGGGATTCAGTCGACCGAAAGGATCAGTCTACTGAACAATTTTTTTGTCGACCGAACTGTGCCTATATAAGGAGATTGAGACTAGTGCACTGATCATCTCTTCCACTCGCCCTACACTCTCTTCCTTCGTTGATGAATTGTTCATGCTCTATTGCTACGACGCATGGAATCTCTTTGACATGCTGCGCTCAAGATCATACTTCCGTGTCGATATACTTGGTTGTATGTCATACTTATACTTGTATCTTAAAACAGAGTTTGTAGGTTGTTACTAACCTCCCTTACATCTTGTATGATATTACTTTCTTTGAAAGTTTTTTGGAGAAGGAATTATAGTGAATTTCCCAACGAAAGTGGTCGAGGACTGTGAGCCTTAGAGTAGGACTTGTCGAAGGCTCCAAACCAAGTAAAAGAAAAGAAGTACTTTATTTTTTATTACTTTACTTAGATTTACATTGCCAAAAAGAAAAATTTATAAACGATCAAGATTCACCCCCTCTCTCAGTTTCCACCGATCCTACAATAAGTACTTTAGAAAATTTGTTTTCAACTTTGGAATTACACGAGTCAAGATGTGCAGGTGTAAGAAAGGAAAAGGAACCGAATAAGGATTTAGCACTATAAGCCAGAAGATCAAGCCAGAATCAGATTCATCTCTCGACGATGATGAAAAGGTCTACATGGTAAGAAAGTTCAATAAAATATTAAAACTAACAAATTTAATTAGACACTGGCCAAGAAGCTCCTACGGAGAAAGAGAAGAGTGACATGCTACAATCGCGATGAAGAATGACATATAAAGGATAATTACCCGAAACTAAAAAGCATGGTGAAAGGAAAAGAATCAAGATAGACTAAGCACATGAACTACAAAGTGACGTGGAGCGATTCACCATCCTCATAGTCTGAAGTTAAGGAGTATGTCGGACGAGCACTAATAGCTAATTATCAAGTAGACGATGACAAAGCCACTTCGGGAGAATGCATTGATGAATGGGGAGCATCAACCAACGAGTCCAAAACGGTAAGTGAGGTACGTCTCCTATACGTCGATAAATTATACAATGCAATTGTAATGTTAAGTAGATCACATTGTAAAATAAGGACCAAATATATAAATGAAAAGAAGAAATGTGCATGCTTACGAGAAGAGTTTGATAAAATTAAAATTGACAATATAAAATTAAAAGAAACAAGAGAAATAATAAAAAGGAATACTATATCTTCAAATTAAAATTTCTCACAAAATTCATATTTTAGATATACTGGAGGACTAAATTAGTATATTAGGAATTATAGGGGCTAAATTAAAAAAATACCAAAAGAATACTTACCCAAAATTTTTTTAATAAATCAAAATTTTATTTTGGATTCCAAAATCTATTAGAAACTATTAATTTTTTAAAAAATATAAAATTGCTAGAACATAATTATTTCTATTAGATTTAATTGCTAGAAGTCTTTACATTTGCTTGAAAATATTATTTCAAAAGCTTTCTATCCTAACATATAATTCATTTAAAAATTTTTAATGATAGATAAATTAATCATCTATTCACAGAAATATTTTCTGACTTATTTCTAGTTATATAATTTTTTATGAATTTTTAACAAAAATCAAAATTTAAAATTTAAAATATTTTTTTGATTTATTTTAGAAAACCAGATTTTAAAAAAATTGTACACTATCTTTTAACCATTCAAAAAATTTGCAAAATTTTGTGAAGTAAAAATCTAGTTTTAATATTTAAATTTGTAAATTTCTATTTCTCCTAAAGAAAATAATTTTGATAATATAAAGCAAATTAATTTTCTAGTGAAATATTTTGTATAGAATAATAATATTTACAACTTATCAAAAAATTTCAAAATTTTATGTTTGTTAATTTTTTTTTTTGATTTATTTTTGAAAAATAAGAGTTTCTGGTAAAGATAATGATTCTCATAAAAAGAAAAATAGTTTTTTGTGAAAACTTTTCTTACAATCTAAATAATAACTTTTAGCCTTGGTAAAAATTTTCGGCATTTTTCCACAATTAAAAATAGTTTTCAAATTATATTTCAAAATCAACGTTTTAAGTCTTGAATTTTTTAGAAAAATAAAATTTTTTCATATAAGGATAAACCATAATCATTTTTTTATATATAACCCTATTTTTTTTATGTGATCAAAGGGGAAGAAATTAGGGGGTTAAGTTTAAAGGGAAGTTAGTTGTAATTTTTTCACTTCATTTGAGCTAAAATTGCATCATGTATCTTATACATGTTATACTTGTTATTTCTTGTTTGTTAACCCTAACTTAACTTGGGTTGATGCACATCAAAAAGGAGATATTGTAAGAACATTGGGTGTGTTTTGATGTGATAAACAGAGTTAAGTTGGTTCTAGTTGTGTTTAATACCTTGTGTCTTAGTGTGTAGGAACATAGAAACACAAAAAGTCTTGCGGAAGATCCAGCGAGCGAGAAGAATGACACAGGAAGCAAGTCGACGGGCTCGGTGCATTTAACAGATGAGAAGTTGTGAAAGAGTACATCGGTGGAGCAAGAAGGACACACACGATGTCTAAGGGATGAGAAGCCGAGGAGAAAATATGCTTGAGGAGAATGTCAGAGTTGGGTTTGGGTGAGTTAAAGTTCGGACGACCGGAGCATAACCCAAACAAACAGAATGAAGAATGGTCAATGTTCTTAGTTGACCATTCCAGGCGCCCGAATTCCAGGAGCTTGGAGCAGTTCCAGGCGCTCGGATTCTAGGTGCCCAGACCCAGTCCAAGTGTTCAGAAAGGGCCGCTACGTCAGTGAGCCATATGTCAAAGAGATAAGACTCAGAGTCATGTTAGCAAAGCTCCAACCGATCAGACCACTTCTAGGTGCCCAGATCACCAAAAGTCATCCGGAGCCATTGGACGACCATTTGTTAAATCCAACACTTTTGACTCGAACTAAAAATGGAGATGAATCAGGGGGGTCATATTACACATTAAGAACTAAAATCTAATAAAAAAATGTTTACAAGGGGCTAATGAGTTAGAAATTTAAAACGTAGGGGTAGAATTGCAAAAAGGTCAAACCTTTAGACTAAAGTGGAAAATGGACACCACTTATAATCTCATCTCTACCGCAACCTTCGTCGAAGTTGACTCCCCTCTCAAACGAACGAGAGAGCGGGTGGAGAGCATCACGGCAAGCCATCATCGGCGACTGAAGGTCGGTTGATCTTGGCATCCCGAGGTCAACGGGCCTTCTTCTCCGGCAGTGCTAGGGTAAGACTTAGGAATTAGGGCTCCCGATCATTTTTCCTTGTGTTTCCTTACCACCATTCCCTTCCTAACAGGGGCAATCCGGTGATCTATGGTTCAGGGAAACAACCACCTTAGAGCAGGAGGTTGTCTCACCTATTAGTCTGGTTCCTGATGGAGCAGATCAGATTTCCCAGCCAACGCAAGGTTTTTGAGGTGAGTCCAATTTCCCTAGGTGTATCGATCCGATTAGAATGTTAGATATCTAGGTTTCGATTGTTTTCTTTTGGTTTCCCTTGCCTCCGTGATGGATTAGTGAGTTGGTTGCACTACTGAATTCTGGATTTTAGGTTTCAGTTACTCCTTGTGCCACCTCACTATGCCGATTGGGAGCTCCAACCGAGGAGAGCTTCTCGACTCAGGTAAGCAATGGGATTGTGTTCTAATGTGTGTTGACTCTATTTGCAGTGTGTTTCATTTTGATATCTAGTGCTTTGGTTCGGTGTTGGATAAATTAAATGATGTAATCAGGGTTGGTTTATTCTATTTTTGGTGTTTGAATTCCACCGTGGGGTTGTCCTATTCATACCCTTGAATTCTTGTATTCAGATCAAATTTGTACATAATTTTTGTTGGATTACCTGCCATTTCGGAGCTGCTGTGGGTGGTGTAGGAGAGTGGCTTTGAATTGTTAGGGAGTAATACAAATTCTCGGATGTTAGCTAACATGATAGATAATGGAGTTAGCTTGAGTTTGGAATGTGCAACTTGTGGTTTAGTACCTCTGTTTGGAATTGGGTCTATTTTAGTATTTAGATCTTGGGGTGGTTGCCACATGATACTTGGATTTTTGGGTGGAGGTTAGGTTTAATTTGAAATTTAAACCTAATAATCTAAGCTTGATGAATTCGAATTTGGGATGGAACCTAAAATGTACTTAATCTTAATTACGCAGGGTAATTAGGAATCTTCCATGTAATTAGAATTAATTAGATAGAAAGGGAATGATTAGGTTAATCCTAATATGGTTTAGGGATGTATTAGCTAGTTACCATTTTGTAATAGCTATTCTACTATGTCCTTTGATATAGGAAGTTGGTTGGGATTTATTGTTGCTCATTATTAGCAGGTGGTTCTCTTCGCATTCAGATTCTTCTATTTGGAGGTGGGTACTTCTTGCTTGTTTTCTATTCAGATTCTTCTATGGCAGAGTGCGGATAGTGTCACAGCTCTACCCACTCGGCCAACACATATGACATGTCTCAGTGGCTGGACTGGTGTCAGGGGTGACCATGTCATTGCATCATGTGCATATGATGCATTTGTGCATTTGATTGTGATTACTGCATTTGTTTGCTGCATATGTTTGATATGCACATACAGGATTTATTATATATGTGGTTTGATGACCCTGCACTTGTTCGTATGATATGAGCCCTTTTATGATCAGGATAGGTTGAGTTCTGGTATGTGCCTTCATTTGGTATTTTCAGTTATGCATATTCTGATATTTCTATTGAGATTGTATCATGTTGTTTTTTGTATAGCTTATTCAGCTATTTATTTTGCCATGCATATCTTTCTCTATACCTATAGAGTCCACTTGGACTCACCACCCATCACAATATTTTTGATTTCAGGTTGATAGGTCGCCAGGGGAAGCCCAGTTGTCAGTCCCAAGTCCCTATGACTCCATTGATTGGTGCTTCCGCGTATTTTATTTTCCTTTTATAGTATACTCTTTGCTTTGTATTCATTTTTATATCGTGGACTTGTATCATGATTCATTTGTCGCGGCATTGTATTTTTGAGTCCTCCGTTGGACTTTGTGATTGTTATTTTGCTGCACGCCTACCTCGAGGGCAGCTCAGGTGAGTCTTATAGTTTTATTTACTGAGATGCACTTATTATTCCTTATTATATCTCCTATTTTGAGGATTTTGAGGTCTGAGGCCATCTATTATACTGCGTGTGTTGTATGTGTGTCAAAATTGTCCACTGGACAGGGGAGATGCTATTCGATTTTATATTGGATCAGTGGCTCTGTTAGTCTCGAGGCATGACACCATTGCCATGTGGATAAGTGTTAACCCAATCCAAGCACCCAGATCACTTCCAGGTGCTCGAAACATGTCACATCAGCAAAATGATTAATTTTCCAAAGGGATATAAATATAGCCTCTTGAGCTCAAAATTAGACAACTCACTCTATACTTTATCTTTATAATCATCTTTAGTTTCTAAGCTTTCAAATTGCTATAAGAGGCTACTCCACTTTCAACGAAGGAGAATTTACTAGTTGAGCTTCCATTACCTTGGTTTAGCAACCACCCAAATTGTAAACTTAGTAATTCCTTTTGCCTCTTATTTTTTTTTTATGCTTAGTGTTCTTTTTAATTGATAGTGTGTCCTTACTAAAATAGAAAGCAAGAGATTATGTTTTTATTTGCAGGGCTATTTACCCCCTCTAGTCAGCCTACATGCTCCTATAGGTGGTAGCACAAGTTGAAGAAGAAGGAGAGGGAGAGGAGAAGAGAGTAGCCTAATCCCTGTTAGGTTTTTCCCAATAAATTCCAATAATTCAATAACTCTCTTCATGGAGAGGCATATTTATGCACCTCATCACTGACGTGGGAAGATAGTCATCTCCTAAACCCAATATCTCAATTGCAACCTGATCCATTATCATTAAATTTGGTTCAAAACCAATTCATCTTGCTTCATAACTAAACAAAATCCTTTTAGTTTATCATTAAATTATCTTGGTTCATAATTAAACCAATCCCTTTTGGTTTATTACTAAAGTATAATGAATCCAAATGTGTTATAAGAGGCATGACTCACCATCACTTTTATGCTGCCAAACACCTTCCATATTTGTTACTTGTCTGGTCCTATCAGACTTAGTCTCTCTCAATCCGAGAATATAATTCTCAAACTTGTTTTAAGTCTTTTAGAAATACTCATAGTGTGTGAAACCTAATATGTTTCTGATTTATGTTTATCGTTTATAATCAGTCAATAATTATGAAACGATCATGAGGACCCCTGGTAGTACATCATGATCCTCAATTAATAAGAAAATCATAGTCGATTCCAGAATCACTTCTGAGCCCTTCAACAGCTACAGTTATTCATGCGTCTTTTCTTTTCACTCATCTTATACCCACTTGGTTCAAGACATGGTTTATGTGTCAGTCTCTACTAGGCTAACTACGTCACACCTAGCCTAAATAGTAGTTCCTTATCCTAAAGATTCAAATTACTCAAACATGTGTCTAAGAATACTATCCTCTTGACGTGTAATACTTTGACCAAAGACTTATGAGTAATAATCCTGACAAGAGGTCATAGGATATACGTCTCCCTATAAAAGGAGTGGTGAATTCTCTGTGGGCTATTCAATCACCTTCAAGCACTTTGACATATACCAATCATTCCGGTCCACATCTCCGAGGATATGCTTGCTTAATATATCAAAGCATAAGTCTCTATGACCAAGATGACTTGAATACCTCAAGTTGAAGGAAACTTGCACTCGAGCTGCAATGAATTCTCCATAAATATGTATAGAATCACATGAAATCTCATAGCATACCACATCTAATGAACTAGTTACTCTTAATTAGCATTCATATATTAACTCTCAACATCCCAATGTCTTCAGCTAGTGAGGATCAACTGCTTGGATAAACCAAGGAACCTAACATACACTAGTCTTACAGAATCGATGATGCCCAATCTTATCAATTCATTGACTATGGATCTTTCAATATGTACATAGTTACATATGTAGAGATACCCAATAATTGTGATCCAATTATAATTTCTCTCATGCTATGTATTATATTGTGGACTTCATTAATTGAGATTAAGATCAATATCACATACATAAAGAATGTACACTCAAATAAGGAATTTCATTTATCTAATAAATAGTATATTATCTAAGGTAATTGTCTTAGGATACCTCTCAAATGTAACATGTCTCTATTCATATCCACTTCGAGGCACCTTCAAGATGACTTCGCAAAACCACATGTCATGTCTCCGCTTTAGTACTAGCCAAAGGGAGATGATGACATGATTTAAGAGAGAACCCACAACTTGATTTGGTGCCCGATAACAAGGGCAACCCAGCGGCACCAAACGGAGAGGGTAATAGCCACTTGGCTACTGTCTGGCAGCTAATGGAGTTGCTATAGGCGGTAAGGCCAATGGAAGATGGTTAGACAGGGGTTGGGTGAGCCAGAAACAAGGGTATCAGCGGAAAGATATAGGCGGCAGTGACACAAAAGGTGATGTTCCTTTTGTTCAGCGGGGAAAACAACCAAGGGTGTTCGGCAGCAAGAGAGGGAGATAGAGAGGAGGAGAGGGATAAAACCTAAAAAGTAGGTTAATTCTTTTTCTCCCATGGAGAGGTTTTTATACACCTCAATCAGGGTTTGATGTAACGACCCGGAAAATTTTCTCAATATTTTCTTTAAAAATATTGACCATGCCTAGAAAGATTCTCGAGGAACATAGGGACACTAGTATAAACCGTAGAATGATGATCCATGATTTTTGATATAGAATAAGAAGCTAAGTGCTAATGGGCCTTACATGGGGTTTTCTAGTACCATGGTTATTAGTGAATTTTATGTAGAATTTAATATAAATAGAAATGAGTTTAAATTAGGAATATTAGCATGGCTATTGGTAGACCTTAGGGGGCATTGTCGAAATTAAAAGAAAAAAAAAGTGCATTCACCAAGGATTGAACCTTGGACCTAGTGTAACACCATGCATGCACTAACCAATTCACCTAGAAAGGGAGTGCTAGTAGAGAATGAAGTGGATTTTGGTTAAGGCTTAAGGAAATGAAGAGTCACCATGTGAAGAAGATGAAAAGGCACTTGTGAAGAGACAAAAGGGCATTATAAATAGATCTCTTCTTCCTCCTTCCTCCACCCCCCACCGAAATCCCATCTCCCTCTTCCTCCTTCTTCTTGCCAAAAATCACCAAGGGGATTCTCCCTTGGAAAAGCTTCACAAAGGACTCCATCTTGAAGATCCAAGGCCCTCTACAAGGTTACAAGTGCTAAGGAGAAGTTTAGGGTCAAGGAGGTTTCTTTTTACTTTCTATTCAAGGTTTATAAGCAAGATCAAGGAAGGTAAGACCCCCCTCACCTGTGGTATAATTGTTCTTTGATGCCTATCAAGATTTAGACTTTTGTTTAAGATTTAAGTTGAGAAAACCATGAAGTGGAGCCTTTAGGGTTTCGGCCAAGGTTGATGTTTGGGCTTAGGGATGATATAAACTCTCTTTTGTGCACCTAAATATTTTATTATGATAAGTAAGGCATAGATTATGGTTTAGGGAAAGTTTGTGGCATCCTAAAGTTCCCTAGGGTTTCGGCCCATGTCAACATATCATGGATAGGATGAGGTCTAACCTTTCAAGCATGTTTATTATGTTTTCCTATGATTTAATGGATCTTAATGGTGAAGGATAGGAATTTTTCCATGTGCTTGTGACCCTCTAGGGTTTCGGCCAAGGTCCCAATGTAGGGCTAGGACTTAGGGTTAACTCCAATTATGGGGTTTAATGGCTCCCTATGGTCTTGTATGTAATGTATGGGTGTTCTTTTACTCATGGAACCCTTCCTATTGATTGAATGATGGAGCTTCATGCCATGAAACTTTCGGCCAACTCCAAGGTTTAGGGTTTGGATTGGGTTAAGATCACAAGGATGCATGTTTATAGGTTACTATGATGTATGTATATGTGTAAGTATGTTGGAAGAATTTTTAGGCCACTTAAAACCCTAGCTTATGTGTCATGACATGTAGGTTAGGTCATGTGCTATGATGATTCATAAATATTTAGACCATGTGCCATGAGCCTAGGGAATATGTATCATGTATGAAAAGATCTATGCATGTTTACCTATGTACCATGATCATGCATGCTTTATGAATTAAGATGCTAGTTATGTATGTATGTCATGCTTTATGAAAGATATGTATATATGCCATGCTTTATGAATGATATGTATGTATGTCATTCTTTATGAATGATATGTATGTGTGCCATGCCTTATGAATGATATGTACGTATGTCATGTCTAAGAATGAAGATGATGAATGAAAATGATGATCATGGCTCTAAGATAAAATGATGTATGCATGACATACCTTATGAATGAAGAGAATGAATGATGATGAATGTTTATGCCTTTAAGGCATCATGATGTTAAGTATGAATGATGAAATGTTAAGTATGTTTATGTCATGCTAAGGGATGGGCACCTTAAGAACGCCTCGGTTCTGGACTACCGTAGCTGTCCACGGTTCCGGAACTACCGCAGCTGTTCCTA
This sequence comes from Boesenbergia rotunda, assembly GCA_024364735.1. Classification (NCBI taxonomy): domain Eukaryota; kingdom Viridiplantae; phylum Streptophyta; class Magnoliopsida; order Zingiberales; family Zingiberaceae; genus Boesenbergia; species Boesenbergia rotunda. The sequence goes on along the minus strand of JAGFNQ010002045.1, from coordinate 609,325 downwards.
TTCTTATGTTAAGTTTCATGAAACACGATTATGTTTATGCTAAGAATGTTCTATGAATGATGAAGCATGTGAAGTATTTTATTTTTATGAATGGGCTTGTACCGGACCGAAGTAAGGGTCCAAGGGATGGGCACCTTAAGAACGCCCCGGTTCTGGACTACCGAAGCTGTCCACGATTCTGGGACTACCGAAGCTGTCCAACAGGGATGGGCACCTTAAGAACGCCTCGGTTTTTGGAACTACCGTAGCTGTTCCTACCCTAGTAGGTCGAGGCTAGCTACCTTGTATTTACTTAGGGATGTGCGCTTATGATGTATGTATGTGGTACAAGCCGGGGACCCCAATGATGTTATGATTATGTTTAAGTATTTAAAAGTATGATTTTAAATTAAGCATCCTTATGTATATGCATTTGACTCATGCATCCATTCATGTTATGCATTATGCCATGATAAGTATGTTTCATGCTCTTGTATATTAAGAATTATGTCATGATAAGTATGTTTTATGCTTATGCTTATGTTAAGACTGTGCTTATGACCATACTAAGAATTATGCCATGATAAGTATGTTTCATGCTCCTGTATACTAAGAATGATGCCATGAAAAATATGTTATGTTTATGATTCATGTTAAGAATGATACCATGATAAGTATGCTTAAGCTTATGTTTATGTTAAGAATGATGCCATGAAAAGTATGTTTATGTTTATGATTCATGTTAAGAATGATACCATGCTAAGTATGTTTTAGGTTTATGTTTATGTTAAGAATCATGCTATGTTAGTTGTTCGTATGCTTATGTTTTATGTTCAGAATATGTTATGTCAAATGCTTTATATGTTTATGTTTAAGTGACGTATGGTTTTAGTGAGTAGGAAAGGGTCTTACTAAGCCTATGTGCTTATAGTCTTATTTTTCTTATACCGCAGATCAAGCAAGAGGTTACTAAGGGAAGCAGCAGGAGGGGCAAGAGCATGTGTGTGTGTGGAGGTGACATGGTAAAGGATTCTTCTATTTACACCTATCGCATGTCTTGTGTTTATAATGCCTCCTTTGGTTTATGCTAAACTCATGATAGTTATGCCTAAGAAACAACTTACTACTCCTGATGTTTATGGATAAGTTACTTGCTACTTATGATGCTTATGGATAAGTTATGGAAAGTTTATATCATGATGCTATATATGCTGGTAATATGCTAAGTTACAACGTCACCATGTTCATGAATGATAATTTAGGCATGTATATATGTTTCATGGATTAGTTGTATGGTTAAACGCATGTGTAGAAGAAAAAAATTATTCCGCTGCATTAGGATGTTTATATATGTACAATGAATGTTAACGTAATGCTGCTTTCTCGCCACCCCATAAGGTGTGGGAAAAAGGCGGGCGTTACATTTGATATGCAAGATTAACCTTGTACCCAATAAGCCAACCCAATCTATTATCATTATGTTTGGTAGTCCCCTCAAGATGGATAGTTGGCAAGTGCATAAGGTATTACCATCATGAGGTATGAGGGTAAATTTCTGGCTAGTAGCCAGGTTACTATTGTCCCCTATGCACTGGTCACTACTCGGGAGAGCCACCTATGATTTACCACTCTTCCCAATAACCCGGGGGCGAGCTATGAGGGGCATTTGGGGTGAGCGTTATCACCTTTTTACCACCATTAAGCTTGGTTCAAAACCAAACCAACTTGGTTTAAAACCAAAACAATTTTGGTTAATAACTAAACCAAAATTGGTTTAGCTCACCTATAGGAGGTGTTGTTAAACGAAGGCTTCTGGTCCAATAAATATTTTTAATATTTACCCTTTGTCGAGGCCTATCAAACTTAATCTCTATTGGTGCAAGATGAATCACATTTGAACCTATGTTTTGATGTTAGAAAAGGTTCACAGTTAAGTCTTATTGTTATCTGATGAATTGATCTAGTGTGCAGGAAGATTACCTCAGTGAAGTCCTAGTTGCTGCTAGGTAAGAAGTCTTGGTAGATCGTGAAAACCAAGCAGGAAGACCAGATGGGTTAACATTTGACAGGAAGTCTTGGTAGGTCTCGAGGAATCGATTCCGAGCAAGTGGAAGTCCCAGCTGGCCAATCTAATACCAAGCAGTGAAGTCCAAGCAGATCTGGGAGACCCGATGCCCGGCAGGTGAGTGAGATAAGCTTCTGGAAGAGAGTGTTGTGAGGTTGTGTCCCGACAGGACAGTTTTAGACGCTGATCTAACTAGAGAAACCTATGGAGGTTTCTAAGTTGAGATCAAGACAGTTACTACTGTCAATAACTCATGCATACTTTCATATATACTTGTGGTAACATTGTTTTGTAGGATTAACTCCTTTATATGCTATTGTTGTGCTAACTTTTCATGCAGATCAGTCAAAGTTAGTTGTCTATAGGTTTGATTGACTGAACAAAGATATCAATTGATTGTGTACGACTGTTGCACGTGAGGGGGGGGGGGGGAATCACATGTCTTTTAAAAAAATGTCACTTTTTTGAACTTAAATAAAATGTGAGTACACAGCGTAAACTAACAATAAAGCAAACACAGAAAAATTGACGCAATTCAGTTTTACTTTGTTCGGAGCCTTCCGTGTCTCCTACTCGAAGACCCAGGTCGCTTGGACCATTCCAATGGGCAATCCACTAAAAATCCTCTACCGGTAAACTTCCAGTAAAGTGATTGAGTACAAATTAGTAGGAAGTGAAACAACCCTACACTTCCTATAAGCAACAATGAATTAAATACAGAACCAACACGAACGAAGAATCTCGGTCGGGCTTATGTGATGGTGTCGGTCTTCTGGCAGTAGTTGGACATAATCAAGTCATAGTAGAAGCCACAACACGATGACGGAATAGTAGAAGACTTGGAGTAGAATGAAATATCAATTTTGGTCGAAAGCCTCCTCAAATTGCCCTTTTATAGAGCATCTGAGGCGCCTCAGTTCCCAATTGAGGCTCCTCACTTCCAAGGCTTATCTGATCCACAAACTGTGCATTTTATCCTCCGAAAGGTGCCTAAGTGTAATTTGAGGCTCCTCAATTCTAATCTGAGGCGCTCTATTTTGCTGTTTGACACAGCAATCATCCAGAGGCCATAACTTTGATTCTGAACTTAGAATCAGGCTCTGTCAGCGGCCACACATCCAAAATTTGAAGCTCTATGTATGTCTCTACAACATAGAGTTAGAAATATATATATATGAATAGTTTGTGGATGTTTATGACTTATATCATATCTTTCCAAGACTAGGATCTAGTCAAGGCCCTAGCTTAGATATCCAAAATGGTTCTAAACTAAACCATGCCTACGGTCCCACATGGGCCTTGTCCTCATTGGAATTTGCTCCTCAAGTGATTTAACTCACTTATCTTGTGACGATCTTTTTAGCTCCTTAACCCACCAGGACTTTTTCTAAGTCTCCACCAACTTGGACTTTTGCCAAGACTCAACAACCCTTGACTTCGGCTAATAGTCAGCATCTCGGACCCAACTGGACTTTTGTCAAGACTCCACCACCTTGGACTTTTTGCCAGGACTCCACCACCCTAGACTTCGGCCAGCAGACAGCCCCTCAGGCCCAACTGGACTTTTACCAAGACTCCACCACCATGGACTTTAGCCTGGAGATAGTTCTTAAACCTTTCGATTGTTGGAGCAATCGGCTCTAAGATAGTCCGGAGTGACCATAGGTTTTGATGTTTGGGCAAAGGGTTTAAGTTAGGTTTTCCCTTGTATTTGATATGCGTATGTTGAGTGTGCAGGTTGTACAGGTTACGCATATGGACTTGACTGGACGGCCTCAGTACGGTGAAGGATGGCATGGAGGCCAGCTGGAGGCTGGCGTGCGCATCTGAGGGACCATGGAGTGCAGGGACGATGAGCTGATGGGCGCGGACTTCGAGGCGTACGTGAAGGGTGGCATGGAGGCAAGCTGGAGGCTTGCGTGCGCATCCGAGGGACGAGGGCCAAAGATGAAGAGGGCACGAAGGCAATAGTCGAGGCTGCGGATGAGGAGTCAGTCGAGTCGTGAGGATTGAGTACTGTGTGAATGTACTCGGGAAGGGATTCAGCTGGGGACCAGTCGACTGCTCTGGGGGCAGTCGACTGGTAGGTGGCTGGTGAGCTGGCAAATTCGAACGTTGGGAGTGTCAACGGTCGAATTTGGCTAGCACCAGTCGACTGCCCTGGGGGCAGTCGACTGGTAGCGAGAAATCAGCCCCGAGTCCTATTTAAAGAGGACGTCGTGGTGGCTGAGTTTCTTGACGAATCTTGTCTTGGTTAAAGGCAAGATAGTAGTCTTTGTACTCAGAGGTTTGCTTGGAGTTGTGGCGAGGTTTCTCCACCCACAAGGAGTGACGAGAGCTAGCCGGAGGTTATCCGAGGAGTGATCCACCGACGGATTGTTGGATTAGTCACCCGGCCGGGGTGGATACCAACTAAATACGGTTTGTTAGCAGTGATTTCTTCGTTGTTATTGTTTATCATTATTGTTTCCGCTGCGCATACTAGCAACGTAGGAAGAACAAGCCGAGATTTGCTATTCACCCCCCCCCTCTAGCAAGGCGTATCGATCCTTACAATTGGTATCAGACCAAGGACTGCTCTTGATCGGACTAACCGCCGAGGGAGCACACGCTAGAGGAGAAGAAACAATGGAAGATAAGTTGGGAGACAACATCTACACCCCACCGCCCTACGACAATGAAGATCTCGACTATTGGCGGGCGAGGATGAAGAATTGACTTAGCATGGAGTGGGAGTGCATGATCATGCTAGAAGAGCCCTTCGAAGTTCCAAAGGACATGCATGGAAAGAAGCTTCGTCCTAGATATTGGACTCAAGAGCAACAAGACTACTCTAGGGCAAACAAGAAGGTAATAGATGTATTAATTGATGTTTTGCCTAACAATGTGTTGAGTATTGTAGGGAATTATAAAAATGCACACGAATTATGGACCAAGTTGGTAGAATTTCATAAAAACCCTACACAAGGTCAAGTGGTGGAAGAGCCCAAGGAAATGGGCTCAATAGCTCACGAGGAGGAAGAAGTGTCAACTTCTTCAAGTGAGAAGGAGGAGCTAAGTGAAAGATCATCGACCTCCTCAAGAGAAGAAGAAGAAGAGGTCACCACCTCAAGGATTGAGGGGGAGGAGAGACCCTCATCTACACATGATCAAGAGGAAGCTTCCACATCATCCGAGGTTGAAGAAGAAGAAGTCAACCTAGTCTCCATCTCCACCTCCACCTCCACCAAAGCCAAGAGAAAGGATCACATTACATGCTTTGGGTGTAGTGAAAAGGGGCACTACAAGGACAAGTGCTCGAAAGGTAAAAAGGAGGTAAAATCTACACTTATTTCAAGTTCTTTAAACTCTAACATAAAGTGTAGGATTGGAGAAACCCAAGAGAAGAAGAGGAGGATTCGATGCTTCACGTGTGGTGAGATAGGGCACTACCACACCAAGTGCCCAAGGAAGAAAGAGCTAAAGAAAATGGAGCACCTAAGGAGATGGGAAAAAGAAGAAAGAAAGAAGAGAAGAAGCCCACATCAAGGAGGGACTACAAGGGTAAGGGAGGTAATTCCTAACCCTAGATTAAATTTCCATTCATATTTAAGTTCCTCCATGAATGCTAAGAATCATGCCAATTACCCATCCATGAATATTAGAAATAATGCAAATCATTCATCCATGCATGCTAGATTTCATGAAAATTGTCTTTTTGTGCATAACCATGATTTTAAATATCATGATAGGAATAAGGATAACAAGGTAGATACATATCCTAAGAAAAGCATGCATTATTGTAAATCTAAGACCTGTGTATCCAAGGCTAAAGGCATTAACCCCAAGGGAGGGAAACAAATGCCTAAGAAAATGGGTAGTTCTAGGAATGTCCAAAATGGACATATGGAATCCAAGGTTAAAGGGCTAAAAAGGGAAAATTAAGCCTTAAGGGCAAGGCTTGATACTTTAGAGAAGACCTTAGAAAGATTCAAGATTGGATCTAAAGGTCTAGACATGGTGTTGGGTAGCATCAAACCCAACTATGATAGGTTGGGTTTGGGCTATCAATCCAAGACCTTCAAGGGCAATGGAAAGAAGTATGCTGGGAAAGCATACAATCTTAGTAAGGAGGGAAAGTCTAAGGATGGCAAGGGGATGCCATCCAAGGGTAAAAAGAGTGACCTAACCAAGGACAAGGTGTCCAAGGTTAAAAAGGTCAATTTTATAGGCCAAGAGTCACCGGTGGCACACCGGTGTGGCCTAGTGTGGATGGAGTCACCTAGGGAGGTGGCTAAGGCTAAGAGCTCAAGGGGGAGCTCTAGGAGCCTTTGGGGTCCATGGTAAATGGATCTCAAAAGTTTCTCCCTTAGGAAATTAGATGAAATATGCCAAAAAGGGTTGGAAGACTTAGGTAAGTCTTAATCCTAGATTTTGGCACATTAAAAGGAGAATTTAGGGGGAAAAGATGAAAAAGGAGAGTTAATTGATAAAATTGAGGTTTAATGGTGGAACGCCATATAATTCAATGATATAAATGAGTTGTGATCAAGGAGAAGAGGATGCATTGAAGAGAAGTGAGAATTAGCACTTTTAGGATGAGCTCATTTGATACTTTTTAGAAGAAGTAGGATTTCATGCCAATCTTGGGATTTGGAGTACATTTATTTGGAAACATATTTTTCCCAAGTAGATATTGGCTTCACAAATCTCCCCACGAAATTTCATAATTTTTGGAGATTTGTGGAATTATTTGGGATTTCTGAAATTTGACTAGAAAACCTGAAAATAAGGTATTAGTAAACTGCCCTGGGGGCAGTCGACTGGTCTCAAGCCCAGAATCTTTCTGTGAGTTTTGGGAGTCGACTGCCCCAGGGGCAGTCGATTGGTCAGTAGGCTGAAATTGAAAAATGGGAATGGGCTAATCAGAAACCGCAAATTTGGATTATGGGATATGTTTTGGATTAAAATTAATGTTTATGATTTCATGAAGTATTATCTCATGACTTGATAAGACTTGGTTGATGCTTTGAAAATCAAGGAAGATTGATAAGTTCCCCTAGGTATCTAGGACTTAGAGGTCAAAAGGGAAAGTTGAGGACAATTCCATCTGTAAATTTATATTGGTTAGAATTGGCAAACACATGGAATTTGAGATAGATTTGAAAGTTGATACAAATGTCAAATCTTTGAGGGAAATTAGAGAGTTGTACCAAAGTCAAGGACATTTGATAATTCAATCAAATCACATTTTTTTTTCTAGGATAGGATATATCCTAGCAAATGTGCTTGTAAACTTTTTGGAATGTTTAAAGTTTTGTTGAGTTCTTATTGACACTAGGGATAAGGGTGCTTGAGGAACATGCCTATAAGAGTGTCAAAGGAGGAAGAACTCGGGTGTTGGGTTGTGTATGACTCAACGTGGTATCTAGGAGGTTATGTTGGGTAGAACTTAACCTGGGAAAAATGAAAATTGGGAGAAGGCATGGGTAAAGGGGGAGGTTGTCTCCTATTTGCCCTATTTTTCATAAGAAAACTTTTGGGTTTTGTACCAAACTTGGGAATGGGGATAGATACATGGTAAAATGTATTTTTCCCAAGTAGGTATGGGTACCACAAAGTTCTCCACGAAATTTGAGAATTTTTGGAGATTTGTGGAATTTCTGGTGCGTTTCTGAAATTCGGCCAGAAAACTAATTATCAGAGTATCAGTCGACTGCCCTAGGGGCAGTCGACTGGTCAGGGCTGGTGTGGGTATCCAGCAGCTGACTTGGGTCCATGTGATAAGAAACATGTGTATGGGGGTCTAGTACACTGTGTTTAGGATCATTGGGGATTAAAAAAACCAATAATTGGGATATTATTGGGATCTTTTTGATGTATGGCAAAGGGGGAGAAGTTTGGATTTAAGTTGGGAAACTAAACTTACCTTTGCTAGAAACCCTAGGTTTAGGGTGAGCTGAGATTAAGGGGGAGCATGGTTGCTTCATTCTTGGCATAAGGGGAACCTTGGAGAGGTTCTTAAAAAGCCTTTGTAAGTCCAGAGTAAGGGGGAGCTTGGGAGAAGCTTTAAAAAGCCCGGTTTGGTAGAAAATCCTAACTTGGAGGGTTAGGTGGGAAAAGTCCTAGCTTGGAGGGCTAGGTGTTGGAAAATTCTAACTTGGAGGGTTAGGTGGTGAAAATCCTAGCTTGGAGGGCTAGGTGTAAAATTCCTAACTTGGAGGGTTAGGTATGGGATGCCTTGGGATAGGATCCAGTTATGCATTGCATATGCATTCATTTAGCATGGTTTTTGCTATTTACTACTATCTTGCTTTCCTAACTTAAACGGATTGCCAAACATCAAAAAGGGGGAGATTGTTGGAGCAATCGGCCCTAAGATAGTCTAGAGTGACCATAGGTTTTGATGTTTGGGCAAAGGGTTTAAGTTAGGTTTTCCTTGTATTTGATATGCGTATGTTGAGTGTGCAGGTTGTACAGGTTACACATATGGACTTGACTGGACGGCCTCAGTATGGTGAAGGATGGCATGGAGGCCAGCTGGAGGCTGGCGTGCGCATCTGAGGGACCATGGAGTGCAGGGACGATGAGCTGATGGGCGCAGACTTCGAGGCGTACGTGAAGGGTGGCATGGAGGCAAGCTGGAGGCTTGCGTGCGCATCTGAGGGACGAGGGCCGAAGATGAAGAGGGCGCGAAGGCAATAGTCGAGGCTGCAGATGAGGAGTCAGTCGAGTCGTGAGGATCGAGTGCTGTGTGAATGCACTCGGGAAGGGATTCAGCTGGGGACTAGTCGACTGCTCTGGGGGCAGTCGACTGGTAGGTGGCTGGTGAGCTGGCAAATTCGAACGTTGGGAGTGTCAACGGTCGAATTTGGCTTGCACCAGTCGACTGCCCTGGGGGCAGTAGACTGGTAGCGAGAAATCATCCCCGAGTCCTATTTAAAGAGGACGTCGTGGTGGCTGAGTTTCTTGACGAATCTTGTCTTGGTTAAAGGCAAGATAGTAGTCTTTGTGCTCAGAGGTTTGCTTGGAGTTGTGGCGAGGTTTCTCCACCCACAAGGAGCGACGAGAGCTAGCCGAAGGTTATCCGGGGAGTGATCCACCGACGGATTGTTAGATTAGTCACCCGGCCGGGGTGGATACCAACTAAATACGGTTTGTTAGCAGTGATTTCTTCGTTGTTATTGTTTATCATTATTGTTTCCGCTGCGCATACTAACAACGTAGGAAGAATAAGCCGAGATTTGCTATTCACCCCCCCCCCCCTCTAGCAAGGTGTATCGATCCTACACACTCAGGAACAAGGTTAAAAAACAACACACTAAGTTTAACCTTTTGTCATACATCAAAACCCGAGTTTGACCATTAGTGCAAACTGCACCAACAATTTTTCCCTTTTTGATGTATTGACCACCTAGGTTAATGTAACGACCATCTCTTACTAACTTTGACCTTATAGAGTCGTTACGTTAACTTTACTGCTGGTCCAAAAAGAAAAAAATAATAAATTTAATTCTTGCTGGATTTGCTAGGATTTGACCCCGAGACCTATTACCATCAGACCCACACTCTTTTTCTTTTACATTGGCACTAGTCAACTTATGACCTTATCAGTCGACTGGTGCAGTCGACTCCACCTGAGAATCACTCGACCAATGTTTCTGTTCCCTTGAATTAACGAGGGCAGTCGACTAATACTTGAACCAGTCGACTGATACCTCTGGAACTGCAGTTTCCAGACTTCAGAAACACTGATCAAGTATACATAAACACCCTATTTCAACCATACAACAATTAGAAGACTCATAATCATATAACCATCATAATTGGACTCAATTATACTCCATTTATCATGCATTTCAAACTTAATATCTTCTTGCGGAATAAACATAACCAACATGACACAAAACTCATAACATTCTATTGTTCAGAGCTTGGAACATTACAAACTCATCCCGAAGGATCTCATTCCACTGCTCCGCCGCCACTGACACAAACCATCCAACCCTTAGCCTCCTTGCCTTACATCCTTTTTTTACATCTATCTACAATAAAAGGATGCAAACTATAAGCAAATTGCTTAGTAAGTAGATACCTATCTCACAAAACATGCATTCGATATAAAACATATTCATGCTCACTTTAAAATATGTGTAACTAAAAATACTATTCTTTAACATGAAAAATGCTCATGAATACATTTGTAACAATTGTTGCATTTGAAAACTTTGCTTGAATTGAAAATTCTTAACTTGCTTGAAATAAACACATGCTATGGAAAACTTGAAACTTATACTCTTATACTTCATATACATCAAAATAGTAAACATCCTCCTTTGGGCCCGGCATAGTACCAATGCACGCATCCCTAGTAGGTTTCGGGGTAGCTAGCCACCGAACCCTAATAGAGCATCTACTAGCTTGCCTAGTTTTAAGGGCCTTGTGCCCGTGAGCATTGTACCCGATACATGTTGGTGCAGGAAGCACCATATCGAACCTTGTTTTGATATTGGCAAAGGATTCAAAGTTAAGTACTATTTGTGATCTAATAAAGTTACTCAAGTGTGCAGGAAAGTCCTAGTTGATCTAGGCAATAAGTCCTGGCCACGGGCTGGGCAACTAAGTCCTGACATAAGGTTGGGCAATAAGTCCTGGTCGTGGACTGTGTTAGTGATATGAGAGAAGTGTCCTAAGGCAATCGCCTTATGATTGTAAACATTTATTTTAATAAATAAAAATTCACTATTTGAGTATACATGTTTGTGTATTTGATTGGGATCTTAAACTCATCTACTGAATGTCCGCAATACAATTCACAGCATAAGAGAATTTGTGATGAGATCACAACTAGTGATTATCTCTACATGTGCAATTGTGAAGTATTGAAAATATCCCTAGTCGATGAATTGATAAAAACGGACACTATCAATTCTGTTGAGACTAGCATGGGTTATTCTCTAATCAGCTGATTCTCACTGGCTGGTGACATTGGGATGTCCGGAGATAAACATGGATGCTAGTTAAGGGAACTAGTTCATTGGAGTGACTAGCTGTAAAACTTCATATGGTAATCTATATAGATATGTCAGTGAAGTTCTTACTGCAGCTTAAGTGCGATGTTCCTTTGACTTGCGGTGTTCAAGTCATCTTGGTCATGGAGACTTATACTTTAACATCTTAAGCAAGCATCTCCTAGGAGGTGTGGACCCAGGATGATTGGGTATAAGCCGAAGTGTCCGAAGATGTTTGAGCAGCCTACAAAGGATTCACCACTCCTTGCGAGGAGATGTATACCCAGGCCTATCATCGGATTGTTACTCAAAGCCTCTGGCCAGAGCATATCATGTTTAGAGTGCGAGTCTCTTAAATACATGAGAGTAATTAGAAATCCAAAGGACGAGAAAGACACTACTCGGGCTAGGTGTGACGTAGTCAGCCTAGTGGGGACTGACACAAATAGACCGTGTCCTGAACCAAGTGGGTATAAGATGGTGAAGGGAATGGGGCACGATTCATTAGAGCTGCTGAAGGGTTTCGGCATTACTTCTGAGGTCAAACCGTTGATCTTTCGATTAATTGGGGGTCATGATGTACTACTAGGTGCCACTCATGACCGTTCTATAATTGGTTAATTATAGATGGCCAACATAAATCGAAAGCCTAATTAGTCACACGCACTACGAGTAATCCAAGGGATTTAAAACGAGTTGAAAATTAGATTTTTCAATCAAGAGAAATAAGTCGAATCTGAGTTAATCAGAGGCGCAACGGAAACTTAAAATGGCTAAGTCTTTTGAAGGCTTATTGGGCGAATTAAATGAGTTTAATTCGCGATCGGTTCGGCTCGGTTTGGCCGGCCAAAGAGGGTGATAACCCCCTTTGGTTTGGCCGGCCACAACAAGGGGAAGAAACCAATTTATTTGGTTTAATTAATAAAATAAATCTAGCGCGATTTGTTTTATAAATTATGGATAAATAAATTTCTATAAAGAAATTTATATAAATAAATTTATAGAAATTTATTCCTTTTATGGAAATTAAAATGATCCATGGAATGGTTTATTTTAATTTTATAAAATCAATTATGAATTGATTTTTTCATAATAAGAAAGTTTATAAATTTCTTATAAAATTTATTCCATAATTAAAGGAGAGAAGAATTTGTTTTATTATAAAGTTAGTTATAATAAAACTAGGCATAACGGAATAAGTCATAAGAAATTTTATAAGATAAAATTCTTATGATAACTAATTCTGTTAATTCTATTAAAAGAGAGACTTGGTAAGGGAGAGGCCACTATATATAAAGGAACCAAAGGCAAGCCTTGAATTCCTAATCGAAATAGAGTAATCAAGAGATTAACTCTCTCCCTCTCTCTCTTTTATTCTCTTCCTCCCCTTCTCCTTCCTCCTAGGGCCGGCGCCCTCCTCTACAAGCTAGGGCCGGCGCACCTTCCACCCTAGGGCCGGCGCACCACCTTCCTTTGAAGATTGCCGTGAGCCATTAACACCAAGGAGAAGCCAACCAAGAAGAAGAAGAAGCGGATCACATCTCCTTCCTTCCCGGAATTTCGATTCCGGTTCTTGGCGGTTAGTTTCCATTCTTTTCTCTTGTTCTTCTAGTTGTGCCTTTAGAGAATCTAGTAGTTCTCGTCGGCACAAAACTCGTGACTTTGCGAAGTCATCCTGAAGAGAACTCGGCGTGGACGCGAATAGAGGCGAAGCTTCCAAGGGACGCTACGGTTGGATCTCGTCCCTTTTCTTCGAGTTACGCGAGGTACAAAGTAAATTAGTTTACTTTTCCGCAATGTTTTAATTTATGATTACGTCCACACATCATAAGGTCGCATGCTAGATACGTGGTTAAAATAATTTGTGAAATTATTTTATGCTAATTCTTCCGCTGCACGTAAAATTTTAAAATATTACGAACCCGTATCCTTGTCAACATGCACCCGGTCCCAACAGTGGTATCAGAGCCGGTTAGTGTTCGACATAATCATATAATTGTTTTGCGGAAAACTTTGTCATAATCTCAATTTTGGAAAAATTTTCAATTATAGAAATTTTCCAATTATTATAAGTTTTAGATTTAGGAATTTCAAAGTTTGGAAATCCTCATGAAATTTCGCAAACGTTTGAAATGTCCTAGTTTCTGAAATTTTATGATAATTGTGAAAACTTCCCATCTTTAGAAACTTTCCAATTTTGGAAATTATCTATTTTAGAAATTTTTCAATTTTGGAAATATGTAAGTTTTCTTTGTACCAGAAACTTACAATTATTCTGAAAGCCTATTATGAAATCTCGCAATTTTGGGCACTTTCTTTCAAGAAAGTCTAGACAAATTTATGGACAATTAATTGACAATTAAATTTGAATTGGTTTTTAAATTGACAACAAAATTCTTTATTTTGGATTGAGCCTCGGGGAGCCGTCCAATTTAAAGTTAGTTGTTGTAATTTAATTTTCCAATTTTAAATGAAATTGTCATGTTTAATTTGGTTACGCTTCCGAAGCGGACCAAATTGGATTTACGACAAATTACTTTTCTTTGGGTATCTGAGCCTCGGGGAGGCACCCTTAGAAAATGATTTGTTGTAATTAATTAAATCCATGAATAAAATATGATTTAAGAGGTGATGCTCTTGCATATTGTTGTCTCCAAAATTAATTAGGAAAATGGTTTCCTATAGAGTTTCTTAAATGAGATTTTCATGAAAATAATATGTGGTTGAATTAAGGGAATTGTCTCTTAATTTAATAAGATTTGATTTAGAGAAATCAAAGTCTTAAACATATTATTTCCGAAATTGATTATTACAATTTAGGAAATTGTTTCCTAAAATAATTCCTTTAATAAAGTATGAAATTAGAATTAGGAAATCCGGTTCCTAATTCAATTCATGAGACTTGATAAATTAAGTCACATACATACTTTATTAAGGAAATCGTTAGTCATGACATAATTATATGTCATGAATGTGCTTAGAAAAGAAAGGATGAGACCCAAAACCCCTTACAAAATATTAAGGCCAACACCTTCCATTAATATGGTTAGAATCGGAGTTTTGTTTCTCGTTTGGGTTGATAGACACATCCATGCCCGGCTTGAACCTCAACATGTTCAAACCATGGAATTAGTTTATGATTAATATAGTTGGAGTCAGAGGTCAATCCTTAGTTTTGGTTGTTGGACACATCCAAGCCTGACTAAACGATTGAATGAGCTCCAACCACATTAAAACTATTTCTTGATTAATGGGTCAGCCTTAAGCTTGGAGCATCGATTTGTTGTGCCACAACCAAGGTCGATGCAAAGAGAGGTGCAGTTAGGTGCTATGTATAATGTCGCATACTTGTTAATGAGTTAACAACCCAATGATTTATGCAAACATTCAATTAGTTGATAGCATAAAGTGATAGTTACATATATGTGATATGTAATCGGTATAATTACCTACCTTCATAGCTAAGAATAACTTGATGGCCACAGCCATGGTTGTTCTTATCTATGGTTGGATATCAACCTATTTGGAGATATTCCTACAATCTCCCGAATTGATAAAAAGGGTTATTCAATTTGAAAAATAAATAGGATTTTTAATTAATGTATATTGATACATTCTTTATCATTCTTCTCACATAAGCTCAATTTGTATTTCTAGGTTAATCACTCGATCATGTCTTCTCTAAACTTGCGTTCCATTTTGGACACCAATAAACTGACTGGGCCAAACTTCATGGACTGGCTTCGAAACCTGAGGATAGTCCTCAAGGCAGAGAAGCTTGCATATGTCCTTGAAGATCAACTTCCCAACCATCCTCCAGAAGGTGCAACTCCAGACCAGCTAATGGCCTATCAGAAACATGTGACCGATTCTGAACTTGCGAGTTGCATCATGTTAGCCTCTATGATACCTGAGCTGCAAAAGCAGCATGAACATTTGGATGCTTATACCATCATCTTCCATCTTAATGAGTTGTTTGAAGAGCAGGCGAGATCCGAAAGGTTCGAAGTCTCCAGACTCCTCTTCACCACTATGATGCAGGAAGGCACTTCTGCCTCGCAGTTTGTGTTAAAGATGTTGGGGTACATTGAGCGACTGAGCACACTCGGTTTTGCAATGGATCATGAACTAAGTATTGACTTAATTCTGAGTTGTTTGCCCAAAAGTTATTCACAATTTGTGATGAACTATCGGATGAACAAACTAGAGACTACCATTCCTGAGTTGCTCAACCTGCTGAAGACTGTGGAGCCTTCTGTAAAGCCGGATCAAAAGACGGTACTGTTAGTTGGTTCCTCGAAGAAAGGTTCTAAGAGGAAGGCCAAAGAACAGAATAAAGGGAAGAAGAAAAAGGCCAAAAAGACTGAAAAGAAACCAAAAGGAACTTGCCATCATTGTGGCAAGGAGGGTCACTGGCGAAGAAACTGCAAGATTTATCTTGAGTCCTTGAAGAATAAGGCATCCGATGCCCCATCCTCTTCAGGTATCTTCGTTATTGAATGTCACTCTATTTCCTTAAATACCTGGGTACGTGATACTGGGTGTAGCTCACATATATGTAATGGCATACAGGGGCTCAGGAATAGAAGAAAACTCGTCAAAGGAGAAGCAAATTTGCGAGTTGGAAATGGAGCAAAGATTGCTGCTGTTACCATCGGAACATATTTGCTAAAAATCCCCACTGGACGTGTCTTAGAATTGATAATTGTTATTTTGTTCCTTCGTTAATAAAGAACATTGTATCTATTTCATGTTTGAATGAAAAGGGTTATCATTTAACTTTTAGTAACAATTGTTGTTACATAACTTTAAATGACGTTCTTTATGGGAATGGAACTTTGTGCAATGGTATCTACACGTTAGATTTATCCGGTGACGTTTTCAATAACGACGTTAGCAACAAACGTGCTCGAATAGATAGTCGAATAGACTCCTACACTTGGCGTTGCTGTCTTGGCCATGTAAGTAAGAAACGCATGACCGAATTACACCGATGTGGAATTCTGGAATCATTTGAACCCGGTTTATTTGATACATGCGAATCATGCTTAAAAGGCAAGATGACCAAGTTACCCTTTTCTGGAAAAGGTAATCCAGTGGGAGAATTGCTTGGTCTAATACATACTGATGTATGTGGACCAATGTCAACTCTTGCACAAGGAGGCTATAGCTACTTCATCACCTTTATCGATGATCACTCTCGATTCGGGTATGTGTTCTTGATGAAACACAAATCTGAACCTTTTGAGAAATTCAAAGAGTTCAGAAATGAAGTAGAGAAACAGCTTGGCAAAAGTATTAAGATACTTCGATCCGATCGAGGTGGTGAATACTTAAGTCAAGAGTTTCGAGATTATCTTAGGGACAATGGGATATTGTCCCAATGGACTCCGCCATATACACCACAGCATAATGGTGTATCTGAGAGGCACAACCGAACCTTAATGGACATGGTTAGGTCGATGATGAATCATGCAACTCTTCCAAATCCTTTTGGGGCTATGCACTTAAGACAGCTGTTTACTTGCTAAACAGAGTCCGACCAAGGTAGTCTCTACTACTCCATATGAGACATGGAATAGGAAGAAACCTCACTTAACTCACTTAAGATATGGGGTTGTCCTGCTTATGTGAAGCGGACTGTATCAGATAAATTGGATGCTAAGTCTGATAAATGTCTATTTATTGGATACCCTAAGGAAACGAAGGGTTACCAATTCTATCATCCCTTGGAACAAAAGGTGTTTGTTTCAAGGCATGCTGTATTTCTGGAAAAAGAATTTTTTTTGCAAGAAAACAGTGGGAGTGGCATTGAACTTGATGAAGTTCAAGAAACTCCAATAGACATTACAGAGACACCTAGTCTAGACCCACAACCAATAACTCACAATGATGAGCTATCAGTTGAACCTAAAACACACCACCTCTTCGTAGATCTGATAGGACATGCAATATTCCAGAGAGATACGGATTTCTCATAAGCGAATCGAATGACGTGTTACTCATAAGCGATGACGAACCTATCAGTTATGAAGATGTTCTGAAATGTTCAGAAAGGGACAAATGGCTTGAAGCCATGAAGTTGGAAATGGATTCCATGTATGAAAATCATGTATGGGACTTGGTTAACCCACCTGAAGGGATTAAACCCATAGGGTGCAAGTGGGTTTTCAAGAAGAAAACTGACATGAAAGGTAATGTTGTTACCTTTAAGGCTAGATTAGTGGCAAAAGGATATCGTCAGAACAATT
>JAGFNQ010002045.1:530384-577619 GCA_024364735.1 Boesenbergia rotunda | reverse complement strand
AGGGCCGGCGCACCACCTTCCACCCTTTGAAGATTGCCGTGAGCCATTAACACCAAGGAGAAGCAACCAAGAAGAAGAAGAAGCGGATCACATCTCCTTCCTTCCCGGAATTTCGATTCCGGTTCTTGGCGGTTAGTTTTCCATCTTTTCTCTTGTTCTCTAGTTGTGCCTTTAGAGAATCTAGTAGTTCTCGTCGGCACAAAACTCGTGACTTTGCGAAGTCATCCCGAAGAGAACTCGGCGTGGACGCGAATAGAGGCGGAGCTTCCAAGGGACGCTACGGTTGGATCTCGTCCCTTTCTTCGAGTTACGCGAGGTACAAAGTAAATTAGTTTACTTTTCCGCAAAGTTTTAATTTATGATTGTCCACACATCATAAGGTTGCATGCTAGATACGTGGTTAAAATAATTTGGAAATTATTTTATGCTAATTCTTCCGCTGCACGTAAAAATTTAAAATTTTACGAACCCGTATCCTTGTCAACATGCACCCGGTCCCAACAGTGGTATCAGAGCCGGTTAGTGTTCGACATAATCATATAATTGTTTTGCGGAAAACTTTGTCATATCTCAATTTTGGAAAAATTTTCAATTATGGAAACTTTCCAATTATATAAATTTTAGATTTAGGAATTTCAAAGTTTGGAAATCCTCATGAAATTTCGCAAACGTTTGAAATGTCCTAGTTTCTGAAATTTTATGATATTGTGAAAACTTCCCATCTTTAGAAACTTTCCAATTTTTGGAAATTATCTATTTTAGAAATTTTCAATTTTGGAAATATGTAAGTTTTCTTTGTACCAGAACTTACAATTATTCTGAAAGCCTATTATGAAATCTCGCAATTTTGGGCACTTTCTTTCAAGAAAGTCTAGACAAATTTATGGACAATTAATTGACAATTAAATTTGAATTGGTTTTTAAATGACAACAAAATTCTTTATTTTGGATTGAGCCTCGGGGAGCCGTCCAATTTAAAGTTAGTTGTTGTAATTTAATTTTCCAATTTTAAATGAAATTGTCATGTTTAATTTGGTTCGCTTCCGAAGCGGACCAAATTGGATTTACGACAAATTACTTTTCTTTGGGTATCTGAGCCTCGGGGAGGCACCCTTAGAAAATGATTTGTTGTAATTAATTAAATCCATGAATAAAATATGATTTAAGAGGTGATGCTCTTGCATATTGTTGTCTCCAAAATTAATTAGGAAAATGGTTTCCTATAGAGTTTCTTAAATGAGATTTTCATGAAAATAATATGTGGTTGAATTAAGGGAATTGTCTCTTAATTTAATAAGATTTGATTTAGAGAAATCAAAGTCTTAAACATATTATTTCCGAAATTGATTATTACAATTTAGGAAATTGTTTCCTAAAATAATTCCTTTAATAAAGTATGAAATTAGAATTAGGAAATCCGGTTCCTAATTCAATTCATGAGACTGATAAATTAAGTCACATACATACTTTATTAAGGAAATCGTTAGTCATGACATAATTATATGTCATGAATGTGCTTAGAAAAGAAAGGATGAGACCCAAAACCCCTTACAAAATATTAAGGCCAACACCTTCCATTAATATGGTTAGAATCGGAGTTTTGTTTCTCGTTTGGGTTGATAGACACATCCATGCCCGGCTTGAACCTCAACATGTTCAAACCATGGAATTAGTTTATGATTAATATAGTTGGAGTCAGAGGTCAATCCTTAGTTTTGGTTGTTGGACACATCCAAGCCTGACTAAACGATTGAATGAGCTCCAACCACATTAAAACTATTTCTTGATTAATGGGTCAGCCTTAAGCTTGGAGCATCGATTTGTTGTGCCACAACCAAGGTCGATGCAAAGAGAGGTGCAGTTAGGTGCTATGTATAATGTCGCATACTTGTTAATGAGTTAACAACCCAATGATTTATGCAAACATTCAATTAGTTGATAGCATAAAGTGATAGTTACATATATGTGATATGTAATCGGTATAATTACCTACCTTCATAGCTAAGAATAACTTGATGGCCACAGCCATGGTTGTTCTTATCTATGGTTGGATATCAACCTATTTGGAGATATTCCTACAATCTCCCGAATTGATAAAAAGGGTTATTCAATTTGAAAAATAAATAGGATTTTTAATTAATGTATATTGATACATTCTTTATCATTCTTCTCACATAAGCTCAATTTGTATTTCTAGGTTAATCACTCGATCATGTCTTCTCTAAACTTGCGTTCCATTTTGGACACCAATAAACTGACTGGGCCAAACTTCATGGACTGGCTTCGAAACCTGAGGATAGTCCTCAAGGCAGAGAAGCTTGCATATGTCCTTGAAGATCAACTTCCCAACCATCCTCCAGAAGGTGCAACTCCAGACCAGCTAATGGCCTATCAGAAACATGTGACCGATTCTGAACTTGCGAGTTGCATCATGTTAGCCTCTATGATACCTGAGCTGCAAAAGCAGCATGAACATTTGGATGCTTATACCATCATCTTCCATCTTAATGAGTTGTTGAAGAGCAGGCGAGATCCGAAAGGTTCGAAGTCTCCAGACTCCTCTTCACCACTATGATGCAGGAAGGCACTTCTGCCTCGCAGTTTGTGTTAAAGATGTTGGGGTACATTGAGCGACTGAGCACACTCGGTTTTGCAATGGATCATGAACTAAGTATTGACTTAATTCTGAGTTGTTTGCCCAAAAGTTATTCACAATTTGTGATGAACTATCGGATGAACAAACTAGAGACTACCATTCCTGAGTTGCTCAACCTGCTGAAGACTGTGGAGCCTTCTGTAAAGCCGGATCAAAAGACGGTACTGTTAGTTGGTTCCTCGAAGAAAGGTTCTAAGAGGAAGGCCAAAGAACAGAATAAAGGGAAGAAGAAAAAGGCCAAAAAGACTGAAAAGAAACCAAAAGGAACTTGCCATCATTGTGGCAAGGAGGGTCACTGGCGAAGAAACTGCAAGATTTATCTTGAGTCCTTGAAGAATAAGGCATCCGATGCCCCATCCTCTTCAGGTATCTTCGTTATTGAATGTCACTCTATTTCCTTAAATACCTGGGTACGTGATACTGGGTGTAGCTCACATATATGTAATGGCATACAGGGGCTCAGGAATAGAAGAAAACTCGTCAAAGGAGAAGCAAATTTGCGAGTTGGAAATGGAGCAAAGATTGCTGCTGTTACCATCGGAACATATTTGCTAAAAATCCCCACTGGACGTGTCTTAGAATTGATAATTGTTATTTTGTTCCTTCGTTAATAAAGAACATTGTATCTATTTCATGTTTGAATGAAAAGGGTTATCATTTAACTTTTAGTAACAATTGTTGTTACATAACTTTAAATGACGTTCTTTATGGGAATGGAACTTTGTGCAATGGTATCTACACGTTAGATTTATCCGGTGACGTTTTCAATAACGACGTTAGCAACAAACGTGCTCGAATAGATAGTCGAATAGACTCCTACACTTGGCGTTGCTGTCTTGGCCATGTAAGTAAGAAACGCATGACCGAATTACACCGATGTGGAATTCTGGAATCATTTGAACCCGGTTTATTTGATACATGCGAATCATGCTTAAAAGGCAAGATGACCAAGTTACCCTTTTCTGGAAAAGGTAATCCAGTGGGAGAATTGCTTGGTCTAATACATACTGATGTATGTGGACCAATGTCAACTCTTGCACAAGGAGGCTATAGCTACTTCATCACCTTTATCGATGATCACTCTCGATTCGGGTATGTGTTCTTGATGAAACACAAATCTGAACCTTTTGAGAAATTCAAAGAGTTCAGAAATGAAGTAGAGAAACAGCTTGGCAAAAGTATTAAGATACTTCGATCCGATCGAGGTGGTGAATACTTAAGTCAAGAGTTTCGAGATTATCTTAGGGACAATGGGATATTGTCCCAATGGACTCCGCCATATACACCACAGCATAATGGTGTATCTGAGAGGCACAACCGAACCTTAATGGACATGGTTAGGTCGATGATGAATCATGCAACTCTTCCAAAATCCTTTTGGGGCTATGCACTTAAGACAGCTGTTTACTTGCTAAACAGAGTCCCGACCAAGGTAGTCTCTACTACTCCATATGAGACATGGAATAGGAAGAAACCTCACTTAACTCACCTTAAGATATGGGGTTGTCCTGCTTATGTGAAGCGGACTGTATCAGATAAATTGGATGCTAAGTCTGATAAATGTCTATTTATTGGATACCCTAAGGAAACGAAGGGTTACCAATTCTATCATCCCTTGGAACAAAAGGTGTTTGTTTCAAGGCATGCTGTATTTCTGGAAAAAGAATTTTTTTTGCAAGAAAACAGTGGGAGTGGCATTGAACTTGATGAAGTTCAAGAAACTCCAATAGACATTACAGAGACACCTAGTCTAGACCCACAACCAATAACTCACAATGATGAGCTATCAGTTGAACCTAAAACAACACCACCTCTTCGTAGATCTGATAGGACATGCAATATTCCAGAGAGATACGGATTTCTCATAAGCGAATCGAATGACGTGTTACTCATAAGCGATGACGAACCTATCAGTTATGAAGATGTTCTGAAATGTTCAGAAAGGGACAAATGGCTTGAAGCCATGAAGTTGGAAATGGATTCCATGTATGAAAATCATGTATGGGACTTGGTTAACCCACCTGAAGGGATTAAACCCATAGGGTGCAAGTGGGTTTTCAAGAAGAAAACTGACATGAAAGGTAATGTTGTTACCTTTAAGGCTAGATTAGTGGCAAAAGGATATCGTCAGAAACAAGGAATTGATTATGACGAAACCTATTCTCCAGTAGCTATACTTAAATCCATTCGGATGCTCCTAGCCATAGCAGCTCATTATGATTATGAGATATGACAAATGGATGTGAAAACAACTTTCCTTATGGAAACTTGCTTGAGGATGTATACATGATACAACCTGAAGGTTTCACATCGGTTGATAAAACCAAAGTATGCAAGCTTCGACGATCCATATATGGACTGAAGCAAGCATCTAGGAGCTGGAACATCCGTTTTGATGAGACAATCAAAGAGTTTGATTTCTCACAAAATCCTGACGAACCTTGTGTGTACAAGAAGGTTAGTGGGAGTGCAGTCGTATTCCTAGTATTATATGTCGATGACATATTACTTATAGGAAACGATATATCAGTTTTACAGACAGTTAAAATTTGATTGTCCAAAACTTTCTCCATGAATGACCTGGGAGAAGCAACCTATATCCTTGGGATTAGAATCTATAGAGATAGATCAAAACGGTTGCTTGGTCTTTCGCAGTCTACATATATAGACCGAGTGCTAAAAAGGTTTAGCATGTCGGAATCCAAGAAAGGTTACCTTCCCATCAGGCATGGGATCAACCTTTCAAAGTCTATGTGTCCGCGCACAGAAGACGAGAGGATTTCCATGAATAAGATTCCTTATGCATCCGCGATTGGATCTATCATGTATGCTATGTTATGTACTAGGCCCGATGTATCATATGCTCTGAGCGTCACGAGCAGATACCAGTCTGATCCAGGTATGGATCACTGGGCGGCTGTCAAGACAATCCTTAAGTACTTAAGAAGAACTAAGGATGTGTTCCTAATATATGGAGAAGGAGATATGGTAATACGTGGGTATACAGATGCCAGTTTCCAGACAGATAAGGATGACTCCAAATCTCAGTCTGGATACGTATTTACTTTGAATGGAGGCGCAATAAGTTGGAAGAGTTCCAAACAAGACATCGTACCAGATTCTACCACGGAAGCAGTCTGGATCAAGAAGTTTGTCTCAAAACTTGGTGAGGTTCCAACCATTGATGAAGCAATACCAGTTTATTACGACAACAATGGAGCTATTGCACAAGCAAAGGAACCAAGGTCTCATCAGCGATCCAAACACGTGCTTCGCCGCTATCATCTGATCAGAGAGATTATAAGTAGGAATGATATACAAATTGAGAAAATTCCCACTGAAAGGAATTTAGCGGATCCTTTAACTAAGGCCTTGCCTCAGAGCAAGTTTGAGGGTCATGTTAGAGCCTGTGGTATTGGATACCGTAGCGATTGGCATTAGGTCAAGTGGGAGTTTGTTAGTGATATGAGAGAAGTGTCCTAAGGCCGCCTTATGATTGTAAACATTTATTTTAATAAATGAAAATTCACTATTTGAGTATACATGTTTGTGTATTTGATTGGGATCTTAAACTCATCTACTGAATGTCCGCAATACAATTCACAGCATAAGAGAATTTGTGATGAGATCACAACTAGTGATTATCTCTACATGTGCAATTGTGAAGTATTGAAAATATCCCTAGTCGATGAATTGATAAAAACGGACACTATCAATTCTGTTGAGACTAGCATGAGTTATTCTCTAATCAGCTGATTCTCACTGGCTGGTGACATTGGGATGTCCGGAGATAAACATGGATGCTAGTTAAGGGAACTAGTTCATTGGAGTGACTAGCTGTAAAACTTCATATGGTAATCTATATAGATATGTCAGTGAAGTTCTTACTGCAGCTTAAGTGCGATGTTCCTTTGACTTGCGGTGTTCAAGTCATCTTGGTCATGGAGACTTATACTTTAACATCTTAAGCAAGCATCTCCTAGGAGGTGTGGACCCAGGATGATTGGGTATAAGCCGAAGTGTCCGAAGATGTTTGAGCAGCCTACAAAGGATTCATCACTCCTTGCGAGGAGATGTATACCCAGGCCTATCGTCGGATTGTTACTCAAAGTCTCTGGCCAGAGCATATCATATTTAGAGTGCGAGTCTCTTAAATACATGAGAGTAATTAGAAATCCAAAGGACGAGAAAGACACTACTTGGGCTAGGTGTGACGTAGTCAGCCTAGTGGGGACTGACACAAATAGACCGTGTCCTGAACCAAGTGGGTATAAGATGGTGAAGGGAATGTGGCACGATTCATTAGAGCTGCTGAAGGGTTTCAGAATTACTTCTTAGGTCAAACCGTTGATCTTTCAATTAATTGGGGGTCATGATGTACTACTAGGTGCCACTCATGACCGTTCTATAATTGGTTAATTATAGATGGCCAACATAAATCGAAAGCCTATTTAGTCACACGCACTACGAGTAATCCAAGGGATTTAAAACGAGTTGAAAATTGAATTTTCCAATCAAGAGAAATAAGTCGAATCTGAGTTAATCAGAGGCGCAACGGAAACTTAAAATGGCTAAGTCTTTTGAAGGCTTATTGGGCGAATTAAATGAGTTTAATTCGCGATCGGTTCGGTTCGGTTTGGCCGGCCAAAGAGGGTGATAACCCCCTTTGGTTTGGCCGGCCACAACAAGTGGACGAAACCAATTTATTTGGTTTAATTAATAAAATAAATCTAGCGCGATTTGTTTTATAAATTATGGATAAATAAATTTGTATAAAGAAATTTATATAAATAAATTTATAGAAATTTATTCCTTTTATGGAAATTAAAATGATCCATGGAATGGTTTATTTTAATTTTATAATATCAATTATGAATTGATTTTTTCATAATAAGAAAGTTTATAAATTTCTTATAAAATTTATTCCATAATTAAAGGAGAGAAGAATTTGTTTTATTATAAAGTTAGTTATAATAAAACTAGGCATAACGGAATAAGTCATAAGAAATTTTATAAGATAAAATTCTTATGATAACTAATTCCGTTAATTCTGTTAAAAGAGAGACTTGGTAAGGGAGAGACCACTATATATAAAGGAACCAAAGACAAGCCTTGAATTCCTAATCGAAATAGAGTAATCAAGAGATTAACTCTCTCCCTCTCTCTCTTTTATTCTCTTCCTCCCCTTCTCCTTCCTCCTAGGGTCGGCGCCCTCCTCTACTAGCTAGGGCCGGCGCACCTTCCACCCTAGGGCCGGCGCACCACCTTCCTTTGAAGATTGCCGTGAGCCATCAACACCAAGGAGAAGCCAACCAAGAAGAAGAAGAAGCGGATCACATCTCCTTCCTTCCCGGAATTTCGATTCCGGTTCTTGGCGGTTAGTTTCCATTCTTTTCTCTTGTTCTTCTAGTTGTTCCTTTAGAGAATCTAGTAGTTCTCGTCGGCCAAAACTCGTGACTTTACGAAGTCATCCCGAAGAGAACTCGGCGTGGACGCGAATAGAGGCGAAGCTTCCAAGGGACGCTACGGTTGGATCTCGTCCCTTTTCGTCGAGTTACGCGAGGTACAAAGTAAATTAGTTTACTTTTCCGCAATGTTTTAATTTATGATTACGTCCACACATCATAAGGTCGCATGCTAGATACGTGGTTAAAATAATTTGTGAAATTATTTTATGCTAATTCTTCCGCTGCACGTAAAATTTTAAAATATTACGAACCCGTATCCTTGTCAACATGCACCCGGTCCTAACAGACTGGGCACTAAGTCTTGGCCGAGGGCTGGACACCTAAGACCTGACCAAGGGTTGGACACTAAGACCTGGCCAAGGGCTGGGTATCGAAGACCTGGTTCGAGGAATTGGGCACTAAGACCTGGCCGGGGGCTGGGCACCAAAGACCTGCTCGGAAGGTGGGCACTAAGACCTGGTCGCGGATTGGGCACGAAGACCTGGTGAGTAAAGCTGGGCAAAAGTCCAACCAGAGGAGCCGGTTGGCAAAAGGTAAATTCTCCTGAGAGGAGTAGGTGAGGACGCGTTCCCTGTAGGAGGGAACACTAGCCATCGGTTCGACCTAGGGTTCCATTTGGGAGACCCAAAGTCAGAACCAAGACAGCTACGGCTGTAAAAACTAACGTATATTCTTGCCTTGTTTGAGTTGGTACTAACCTTCAATGCAGGGACCGAAGGAGTGTGTTTCTGCAGCTCAGAACACCCCAAAAGAGAGGGGCAGGAACCTGGGCTAGGCGCCCGGGAGGTCCCAGGCGCCCAAGGTCAAAGCCAAACAAGCAGTTGAGCAAGAATTGCTTCGGAAGCTCATTGGGCCAGGCGCCCTCAAGCTCCCGGGCGCTCTCATGGTCCCGGGCGCCCTGGATGCCTCGGGCGCCCTGGGTCCAAGCCAACCAAGTGATCAAAGTGAACTCAGCCGAGAAGCCTGCAGACCAATTCAACCGGGGCACCCCCAGTGTCTCGGTCGCCCCCGTCAGCTTCGAGCCCGATTCTGTAGGGATAAGCGCTGACCGAGCTTCGGATGAGAGTTCTCGGATCCGAAGGCATGTGTCAGGCCCCCGCCCCAGCGTCCCGGGCACCCACAGGAGTGCTATAAAAGGAGCTCGACCCCTAAGGCTTCAGAATCAACTTTTCCAACACCTCTACGCTCTTCGATTCAAGCGCTCTGCTCCGAAAACCTCCAATCTCGAGATTCAAGCACCGACGACGACCCTCTGCTCCGAAGTACGATCCACACAAGCTGTCGGTAACGAAGAGTCTAATTTTATTTACTGCACTACAACTGTAACATTCTCTGTAAACATTTGCACACATATAGAATTGCCCGCAGTAAACGGTCAAGGACCGTGGGCCTTGGAGTAGGAGCCGACCGTGACTCCGAACCAAGTAAAAAATCCTTGCGTTCTGTGTGTTTGTTTTAATTTCAGCTGCGTATTCTCTTAACTTCTAATCCGAAACGTTTTCACGATATTCACCCCCCCTCTATCGTGTTTTCTCGATCCAACAAGTGGTATCAGAGCGGGGTAGTTCAAACTTGGTGCAAGTACCAGTTTGAAAGATTTTCGGATTTACGAAATTTTTTTCCGAAACTTTCCATTTCGCTTTTTATTTCAAATAAATAATACGCGTTTCCGGACTTATGCCTTTTTCAATTTTGAATCTTCATCTTTTCACCATTCATTAGAATTGATAAAACGATCAATTTTTGAAAATTTGTCATAAATTTTTTTTATTATTATTTTAATATTTTTTTCTCGAAATTTGTGCTACCTTAATTCGAGCAATCTCTTTTAACTCCTATTTTTTCATTAATCAGAATATTCATTTTCTAAAAAATTCTATCTCAAAACTTTTTATTATTATTTTTTTATTATTCCGCCTCGAAATTCATGCAATATTTTTTTGGGCAATTTTTTTCCCTTCTCCCGCACTACTAATCCAAGACCAAGTCTTGGTACATTTCTATTTTTTCTTTTTGTATGCGAGGTTTAAACTGAATGGTCAACCAAGAGTGGAACAATGCTCGTCCACCTCTATTCTCTGGCGAAAACTTCAATTTTTGGAGAAGTAAAATGGAGTCCCTTCTGAAGGCCCACATGGACTTATGGCGGATCATCCAAACAGGATTCTCTTTTCCCGTAGAAGATGAGTTATCAATCGAGTGGGACAAACTGGATGAACAAACCCTCAACCAAATCGAGACGTTGCGAGGGCAACTGCAATCCTACAATGTGGCCTAACCAAGGAGCAACTCGAACTAGTAGGTTCATTCAGATGTGCTAGAGAGATTTGGGAAAAATTGATCAACCTTCATCAAGAGATCTCAGATGAAGAAGAAGATCAGGTATGTTATCTTGCACTCTCGGTCCAAGCACAGACAGCTGAGTCAGAGTCTGAACCTGAATCCAATGTCGAAATTGAACCAGAATCAGACGACGAATTGACTGAGATGGTAACCGATTTCAAATTCTTTTCAAAATTAGAATTAAATAATCAAATAGATACTGTAATGGTTGAGGAAGGTGTAAATTCTATTGCAGGGAAAACTCCAAGAGAACCACCAAAGAAAGAAACTCGACCAGTACCCGAGTCCGACTCAGACACGGAATCAGAAGAGGAGTCTAGATCCGAGGCGGCAAGAATCAAGGGGGAGATTCCCAATAAGGAATCAAAAGGTAAATTTGTAAATTCAAATTTGAAAGATCATGTAATTTGTTACACATGCAGGGAGAGAGGGCATTACAAAAGTAGGTGTCGTACTCGTAAGATACGAACGGCACCACCGAAGGCGTCAAAGGAATCAGTTCCAAGAGCAAGAAAAGACAAAAGTCTGATCCAATGCTTCAAGTGCCAGGAGTTTGGGCATTACAAAGGTGAATGCACAGATAGAAGAGCCAAAGATCCAGGACAACCAACCAAGATGGGTAACTATAATTTATATGAAAATCTAGTTTTTACAATGAATGCTGATAGTTCATTTAATCACTCTTGGTCAAACTTAAATATGGATGCATGCTTAAATAACATAATTAATTCATGCAAATTAATTAATTCAAACTTCAGAAAATTAAGACACGAAAATGAGACTTTGAAAATTAAAATTGATATACTAGAAAAACTAATTAATAATTTTGCTAACTTAGAAAATCCAGAAATTTCTCCTCACTATGACTTTACTTAAAGTTTTTTTACTATTTATAGGACTAGAAATGGTTAGATAAGGACCTGAATAATTGAATCTTGAACAACCTAGTATTAGGACAAGCACTAGTGGAAAAAAGGCTTTTAACACCGGTTATTTTCGACTTTTAACACCGGTTCCGGAACCGGTGTTGATCCAGCCGGCATTGTAAGTATAGACTTTTAACACCGGTTAACAAATCGGTGTAATATATAGATTTAACACCGGTTAATAACCATTGTTAAAAGTTCAATTATGAGGCGGGAAAGCCATTTTAGACACCGGTTATTTTAAATAACCGGCGTTCAAACATCATTTTTAACACCAGTTCTGGAAACAACCGGTGTTAAAACATCATTTTTCACACCGGTTCTGGAAACAACCGGTGTTAAAACATCATTTTTAGCACCGGTTCTGGAAACAACCGGTGTTAAAAATGATGTTTTAACACCGGTTCTAGAAACAACCGGTGTCAAAAGTCTTAATTTTTTATATAAATTTCATATTTATTTTTATTTATAATTTTTCTAGACATATAAAAGAACACAATAATATAATAGTTTATCCATAATCAATAACACACCATGAATTAAGTAAATGCAACATCCAATTAGTTTCAAAAACAAAACAATCCATGTATTTTACAACTATCCATTTTTCTTTCAACAAAAGCAAAATGTAAATCAAATAACACATTATACTCCTACTCGCTATGTGATTTTCCAAGCAAAGACAATGTAGAAGCTTGCCACACGAGTTTGTAAGTAAACGGTCTAGTCCAAGATCAAATAGTGAGGAGTACGTTGCAGAACTTCGACCAGCTTAGCATTCCATCTCTTATAAGCGTCTTGCATATTTCCATACAGTACTTGAGTCAAGCTTGAATTTCTTTTCATGCTTTGGCGTGCAGTGGCTACTAGTCGATTGCGAACCAACTGTGAGAAAATTCCAATGAAAAAATATCAAATAATGCTACGGAGAGAGAAGCAATATAATCAATCATTCACAATTTGGAGCTTACTTGGTGTTTGAGGGATCCTTGATGAGAAAGGAGTCTCAGAAATAACAAGAGTATCATCACTACTAATTATGTTTCTTCCTTGTAAAACCACTGACCACCTTTTATGAGAGGGATCTTTAATATAAAATACTTGTTTTGCTTGGTAAGCCATGATGAAAGGCTCATCTTTATAAGCTACTTTATCAAGGTTGACCAATGTAAATCCTAATCCATCAGTTTGCACACCATTATTAATATCAACCCACTTACATTTGAAAACAGGAACTCTAAAGTTAGTGTAGTCGACCTCCCAAATCTCTTCAATCACTCCATAGTAAGATATGGATGCAATAACAGGGCTTTTATCTTTGGAACTACAGAAGTGCATGGACTCAGCCATTATCATAACCCCACTATTTTGCACAGTACTCTTCTCATCTTGGGACTTTGTATAGAAGGAAAGATTATTGATATCATATCCACTCCATTTTATGACTTGGAATGTTAGCTTATTTGCTAGCGATTTTAATGTATCAGAAGCAGTATCATCCATAATAATGGTTTCACTAAACCAACTTGGAAAGGTCTTGTTATGCTCATTCATAACATTCAAGAGCATCAATAAACTATCCCCAAGGGATGGATTAATGGTTAAGGCGTGGGTGTTGCCACCTTAAGAACATCAATAAACTATCTTCCTTCATTGGCAATGTTGCCTCAACCAATTCAAAGTTTACACTTTGGGTAAATTAATAATGAGCATCATCTTGCCTCATCATGTTCCTACAAGATTCTCCATCCTGCTCCACCTTGGTGAAAGTACAAAGCAACAATCTAACTGTTACGCCCATTTGGTCATTTAGCAAACCAAGAAAAAACCAAATGATGCAACAATGGTGTAGGACAATCGGGCCAAAGCTTAAAATGGTCTAGATAAATGTTAATTGACCAGTGAAAAAAATCAGACTTGGTTGTAGATCTAAGTGCCAAATACAGTTATCTATAAACCCTTTATACATGATCAATGAGTGTCAAGTATAAAGTCAAAGTGTCAATGGCTGACAATGGGCATGTAAGAGGCAAACGAAGAGTTCAAGTATCAAACGCCTAAATGACCATAATTTTTCAACGTAATGTCCCAAACAGGATTTAATGAACTAACCAATATAGAAAACTCATATGGCAACTAAAAAATCTTTAACTATCTATCTGTGAACAGAATCAACTAGAAGACAGGCAAGATCGACAAACACAATTGTGCAGATTGTTCCAGCTTCACAAATCAATCAGATACAAAACTTTCCTTGTATAGATTAATTATTTTCCTAGCATATTTGACTAATTATAGAGATTCATATCCAGAGTTAAAGGAAGAGCTTTTATTATAAAAGGAGGTCTAATTAGCCACGACAACAAAACAAGTGAATCCATTCTTCTGCTTCTCAATTGTCCTCTATGCTTGTTTCTTATGTTACTACAATTGAGCAAAAGCAGAAAAATCGAGAGAAGAATCTGGTTGGACGACAGAACAAGAAATCAAATAGACAAAAAAAAAACCCGACAACCGAGCCCTAATCAAATTGTTAGTCATTAAACACAAATCCCTTCAAGCAAGATATTTTAAGAAACAACACCGACCGAACCCAAGAAACTAAAAGCAATCCTGATGAATAGAAATCCTGAGTGCGAGCGAATCCACCAATTAACAAAAAAAAAAAGAAAAGATGAAAGCCGAAGCTTAGAATTACTAACGCACGCGATCCCAATTCCCAAGCCAAAGCGAGAGAAGAAACCTGCAAGCCGATGGCGAGAATTTTCAAGGACCTCGAGCAGGAAAGGGTCAACACGGCCATGGAGTCCCTCTTTCTCCTGCGTGGCGGAGGCGGCGGAGTCCACCACCGGGTCATCCGAGCAGGTCGCCGCCGAAGACTCCATGAGAAGGACAGGAGAAAAAGAAGGATGAGGAGAGCGAGGGAGGCAGAGAGGAATGGCAGAGGAGAGAAGGCGGAACTCGCCTTGGCTCCGCTCCTCTTCTTTCTCCTCCTCGTCTCGTCGCCTCGCTTCTTCGCTTGTGGCGAGAAATAAGGGTTTCGATGGGCAACGCGTCCTCCTCATTCCTCTCACTCTTTAATCCTCTTTATTATTTCCCATTTTTTTACAAAAATAAAATAAAAACAAATAGCCCGAAAAAGACAAAATGATACGAATTCCCGCGAATAACAAACTCCGTGTCCTTTTCTATTTCTCATATTTAAAAAATAAAAAATAAAAATAGGAATTTATAGTGCACAAGTAAGCTACTGTTGACTTTGACCACTCAAATATGAAAAAATAAAAATAGGAATTTATAGTGCACCTTCTTCCTCCTCTCCTCGTCTGCGCGCCGTCTGCGCGCCTTCTTTCTCCTCTCCTCCTCTGCGCGCGCCTTCCGTGTGTCGCACACAGCCCGCTAGGGTTGCAAGAAACAAATTAAGCAGAGGAAATATATGACCGACCAAAAGTTAGACTATTATAATTGACATATATGACTTAATTAAGAACAAGGCATGCGCGCGAAAAACATATGACCACGGTTATTTACAAAACCATAGTCAAATATATTTTTAACACTGGTTGTTAAAAGAACCGGTGTTAAAAGTATTTTAAAGTTCAAATAATTATAACATATGACCCCGGTTATTTATAAAACCGTAGTTAAATATATTTTTAACACCGATTGTTAAAAGAACCGGTGTTAAAAGTATTTTAAAGTTTAAATAATTACAAAAATGTCACCGCCTTTTTTTTAACACCGGTTTTAATACAACCGGTGTTAAAAGCCGTTGTTAAAGGTCTTTCTTGTACTAGTGAAGGTTTGATGATAGTACGTTAGGGAAGCCTGACTAAGGAATCAAGTAGGGTAAGGAGTACTCTATTTGGTCTTTTTAGTCTGGTGGAACTAGACGAAGCTACCTCTCCGAATCCTAAGCTAGTTAGACCAGAGTATCTCAAACAATAATTTAAAAATGATCTTTCTTTAAAAGGCTTTGTCTAGGAAAGGGTTGATGATCCAATAAGGCTACGGCCAAAGAAGGCCTCTGTGCCTCGCCAAGACCTGGAAGCCAATTATCGAAACTCACTTTTAAATTATTATTTGTTAAACTCGAATCTAACACAAGCTTCAATTAAATCATAGTGTTAACATAAAATCAAAGATAAAATTAATGCATCTCACAAAATAGTTAAGGATATCTTGTTTTGTCACTTAGAAATGAGTGAGATGCTTAGGACCTAAAAGTTTAGTCCAACCCAACCAACCATACAAACTGAATCAATTTCAAACTTCAAAATTCAAACTTTAATAAATACTTTTAAAATTCAAATTTAATTCAACTAAATACTTTTAAAATTCAAATTTAATTCAACTAAATACTTTTAAAATTCAAATTTAATTCAAATAAATACTTTTAAATTCAAATGTAATTCAACTAAATACTTTCAAAATTCAAATTTAATTCAACTGAACATCTTCAAAATTCAAATTTAACCCTCTAAATTAATTTTGAAATCCTCAAAAATCAAATTTAACTTTTTAAACTAAGAGTTAATGTTTCAAACCATTGTACTTAAAATTAGGAAATTTATTTCTTAACAATTACTTCTTTCCTTTGCCATTATACATATTCTGGAAAAATAAGCATGGCAAAAAGTCACCTTGGGGATTACTTAGGATATTGTTATGGAAAATATCTGCAGTCCGGGCTCTGATATGTATAGTGTTTCGAACTTAAGTTTTTTTAAAACCTTCTATTTTTTTCTTGGAAATCATTTTTTTTGTTCTCTATATTAACCTTTTCAAAAGGGAGAAAGAAATTTGTTTCAAATCATTAAAACACATTTTTTTGTTTTCTTCTCTTTTTGTTTGAATCAAACCCTAAGACTTAGAGGAGGATTAACTTGTGGTCAACAAGCCTCCTAGGACTGTGTCAGGTTTAGGGGGAGTTCCAAGTAAAAGAAGAAGTTTAAAAATACTATGTTTTCAAATAATCACTATTTTTTTCGAAAATTGTGCTTTACAAAAATCACTATCCCTCATGTTTTTCGAAAACTATGCTATAATTTCCAAATATGTCTCTCAAATACTCAGTTTTTTCGAAATGTTCTTCAAAATTCATTTTATGAATTGTGCTTGATTCCCTTTTGATTTTGACAAACCCTAAAGACACAAAGGAAGCCTACTTCATGATCTATAAGGACTCTTTGGAAGTGTCAAATTTAGGGGGAGTCTAAATCGAAAGAAATTATTTCTGACTATTTTTTTTTTCAAAATTATTAGATAATTCTTATAATTTGAATCAAACCTTAAGACTCAGAGGAAGATCGCTTGTAGACAACAAGCTTCCTAGGACTGGGTCAAGCTTAGGGGGAGATCAAATTAAAAGAATTATTGAATATTTTTCAAAATTATATGTTTTCATGCACTGCACTGTTAAAATCCTTTTGAAAACATAAATAATTTTTCTTTCAAAATAATATCGTTTTAAATTATTTTGTTTATATATATACCATCACTTCCAAAATTTTACTTTACTTTGGAATACTTTTAAAATCCTTTTAGAATACTTTTGAAAATAATACTTACTTGACTTTGAAAATTTTCCAGGACACTTAGGGAAATATCCTTGTAGTTAACAAGGTTTCTTAGGATTGTGTCAGACTGGAAAAGAATGTATTATATTTTCAAAATAAAATAAAAATTGTTTTTAAATAATATCTTTCAAAAGTACTTCTATTTTTCAAAATATAATATTTTCAAAAGTATTAATACTTTTAAAGGCAATAATGTTCTAAGTGCGTGAATTTTCTCAAAGACTTGCCTACAGATACAAAAAAATTTTACTTTTCAAAGTGGAGTTTTGTTGGTGCAATTTAAAGCCTTTTGCAATGCCTTCAAGAGTCATATTAAGTATTTGTTGGAACTTGGATGGCTAGAGAGGGGGTGAATGTATCCAGACACTTGAACTTAAGTACTTTTCAAGTTTTCTGCACTTAAACGATTAGTAGCACAGCGGAAGCAATAGAAATAGAGTATGCAGAATTTAAACACTAAGCTAAGAACAACCACCAAACGCTAACAAAGAGTATTTACAAGGTTCGGGGATAACATGCCCCTACTCTTTGGTGTGCCCGTAAGGTGGGTGATCCCTTGATCGTCGGCAGATCAAGCCCCGGAAAATCCGGATAAAATGCAACCTCCTTCTCGGTGGAGTAACATCTCCACAGCGTTTCGAAATGAATCAAGTATAAAGCATAGGAAACACAAGAAGGATCTTACTTAGCACTTAGAACCACAAGAACGCAAGCAAACTTCTCCCGAGCTCCACTCAATGCAGATCTCACGCAAGAACTCCTTTCTTCGTGTCTTCTCGCTGATGGACTTGCCAATGTTCTTGCTTCTCTTCCAAGTGCTCAAGTAACGAAAGGTTGCTTCAAGGATCATAGTTGCTTGCTCAAGATGATGGAAAAGAGTTGTCGTAAGAGCACAATGTGTTGTAGCAGAGCAATGATCGAGTATTCTCAGCGTTGTTGAGACTTCTTCGCCACCAAGTGCTTAAGTCTCTCCACTGATCGCCAGGTCACCACCTCACTACAGCCTCCAGCTGCTCACCTACAACAGCCAGCTATCACTGAGCTCTCCTGGACTCCCTGAGCTTCCCTCAGCCAAGCCCCAGTCAGCAGCTCCAGCAGCGCCAGCACCCGTGGCAACCTAAGATGGCAAACGGACAATCCTGCCCCAAGGAAAGACTCCCATTGACTCTCCTTGAGTGTTTGAATCCATTCCTGTCACCTGCAACCTTGATCAGATCATTAGCACAGCAAATCAAACAGAGAATCAAGTATCAGAGGTTAAGCGTAGAGAAATCAGATGTGTTCAGACGTGATCAGAGTGCCTGACAGCGCGTTTGAATTAAAGTGATCGGTCACCGGACCGATCAGAGAGCCTCCTGATCGGTCACCAGACCGATCAGGGTGGGTTCAGACCGATCAGGCTCCATCGTGATCGGTCCCCAATGCTCAATCAGAAATCGCGACTTCTCCCGGATCCGATCACCAGACCGATCCCATGTCGTGGATCGGTCACCAGACCGACCCATCCTTTTGTAGGGAGATTTCCCAGCTTCGCAATCCAACCCTCCTGATCGGTCACCAAACTGATCAGGGCATACCTAGATCGATCAGGCTCCATCCTGATCGGTCATAGTGAGGAACTTACGACACTTGATCGTTCACCAGAACGATCTGAATAGTATCCCTGATCGGTCACTGAACCGATCAGGAGCCAAGCAGTAAGGTTCCCAAAACCCACTGTATGCTCCCTGATCGGTCACCAGACCCATCAGGAGCTAAGCAGGAAGTGAACTCTAAGCTCCCTAATCGGTCACCAGACCGATCAGGAGCTGAGTAGTGAGTGAACTCTATGCTCCCTGATCGGTCTCCAGACCGATCAGGAGCCGAGCAGTAAGTTCTCAATCTCACTGTATGCTTTCTGATCGGTCACTAGACTGATTAGTCATACCTGGATCGGTCACCAGACCGATCCACAAGGGAACTTCATGCCAACTTCCCTGATCGGTCACCAGACTGATCCAGGCTAGGCCAAACCACTCTAAGTCAAGAGAACTGGCTCCCAGCCTCCCCTGACTCGTGCTCAGTCCTCCAGACCAAGACTCCATGCCCAGTCTCACTCACCGGGACTTCAACCTAGCCCTCCAAGCTAGGACCTGGCCCTGCAAGCAAGGATTTCATCGAACATAGCCCTCCAAGCTAGGACCTAGCCCTCTAAGCTGGGATTTCATCAACCTAGCCCTCTAGGCTAGGACCTGACCCTCCAAGCCGGGACTTTTCCACACCTAACCCTCCAGGTTAGGACTTTTCACACCTAGCCCTCGAAGCTAGGATTTTTCCACACCTAACCCTCCAGGTTAGGACTTTTCACACCTAGCCCTCCAAGCTAGGATTTCTCCACACCTAACCCTCCAGGTTAGGACTTTTCACACCTAGTCCTCCAAGCTAGGATTTTTCCACACTAACCCTCCAAGTTAGGATTTCATCAAAACTAGTTCCACTAGGAATGCCTAGTCCATAACCAGGACTTAATCCCAATCATCTCATCAACCTAAACTAAAATCGGTGTCAACACCAAAACAACAATCAGGGTCAAACTACTTCAACAATCTCCTCCATTTTGTTATTTGACAATTCGATTTTAAGTTTAGGGATTTGAAATCTATTTTCTCAAATCTCAGAATTTGTAGGAGAATCAGGATCCTCCCCCTACAACCATTAAACTCATAATCATCCTAAACTTAACCAACCACACTCTCCCCCATTGTCAAATACCGAAAAGGGTGTAGACGGGTTGTTATGTTTAAACATACTCCCCCTCAACCCTAGGGGTTTCCCAAAACAACAAAAGATTTGATTAAATTTTGAGAACATATGACCAAGATAAGGCATGGCATAACAATCATATGTATCATATGAACATGGAGCATAGCAATTTTTACATGAGAATAGGCATAATGTCAGATGCATCATACAGCACCACAGCATAGTTACACATAGCACAGGTCACAAATCAAACAGTAACATCATCAGTCATCAGCGAGGTCATCGTCAATGTATCATCAATATATATGAAATCCCCTGGTGCAGTGCTGCTGGAGGGCGCAGCTCCAGGAAACGTGTGCTGGTGCCACTCCGCGTACCACACCTCCTGCTGTGAGCGGATCCCAGAAACATCGGATGCTATAGCGAGTAGTCTGCGATCAAAGGACCGAAGCTCAGAGCTGACCTCCTGTCGCCAGAGCTCGGAAATATGTAACTCACGCTGCATCGTCCGTTCCAGCTCCGCAACCTGCCAGCAGAGATCTGGATCCGGCTCATAGTACGCCTCAGCAGCAGTGGATGGCTCCTGATCATGGACTGCTCTAGGTAACTCCTCCACATGTCTCCTATCCTTCCACCTCAGCCCCTGCGGCCCGACAACAATGCCAGACTGGGCCAACATGCGTCGGTCAAGTCGGCAGTCCTGCCGAACCATAGGTACGATGCTGCCCTGTGAGACGTCGATACCAACCGAATGCAGCCAGGTAGTAATGATATGTCCAAATGGCATGTACACTGTCTGACCGTACATCTGACTGTAGGTAATGATGGAGAAATAGATGGAAGTCACTTGGTTAAAGTCTAACTGCTGATGCATCCCGTGGAGCATCAAGCAGTGAAATGAGTGAATTTCATCTAAGTGTTTTGAAGTAGTCGGGAGGAGACAATTAGTGATGATCTTAAACAAAACATAATCAACGGGGGAAAGGCGGAGAGCAGCAAATGTGGGGAAATCACCCGCGCGCTCACCGGGACCCCCTGGCCTGGGATGGCCGAAAAAGTACTCGTAGATAGAGTCAGGAGTGACTCCATCGAAAGGAACCGGTAGTGGATCCGGAAGATAAGGGTAGAGTGGAAAGTCATTATCTGATTGGCGACAGCCAAGAAAGGCAGTGAAAGCAGATAGATCAAAATTAAGGTCGATACTGGCGACACGAGTCCTCCACCCCATACCCTCTCCACTGACCATGTAGTTATAGAATTCGGAAACCAAATCAAAATTGATTGGCCTCTCAAGGAAAAGAATGGATTAAAGTTCGTAGTGCTCAATGATTTGTCGTACAGACGGATAATGTTCGTAAATGAATGCTTGGTCCACAGTCCGACATGGCATGAGTTTGAAGGTGTGATATTGAAAGGCTAGTGCGTAATGGATATTTTGAAATCTGGTATGAGGGGTGGTTGAAATTTTTGAGAAGGGGCAAAGGATGAAGGGTCTTTGCCCTTGGAGCTTTCCTCAATGGGTTCCTTGCCCTTAGATGACTTTCTAAAGGTTTGAAGAATTGATCATGATAGCAAATTGAATCAAATGAAGTAAATCGAATATTGATAAAATCATGACACAAATTCAAGGATCACAAGATTGAGGTTTGATCAAATTGGTCAAGACAAGGTTTAATCAATGAACCAATCAGTGAACATAAGGGTTAAGGCATTGATCAAATTGGTCAGGTCAAGGTTTAATCAATGAAATAATCAGTGAAGTTTTAGGTCAAGACAAGGTTGTTCACAGTAAGAATAGGGTCGCAGCACAAAACGAAACCACAAGGAAAAAACATGATTAGCGCCAATATATGATTGATAACTGTAAGAATGATAAACACCAAAAGAAAATCGCACGAAATGCTTACTTTGGTGCCATCAAGTCGATTGAGAAGAAAAGAGAAGAGCTCGCAGGGAAACTTAGCAAGATCGCACGCGCACGGGAAGGAGAAGAACTCACGTGAAGAAGCTTGCGTACACACTCGTAGGGAACCAAGATCTCCTCGCTGAACTTTCAGGAACTCACGCAGGAGGAGGGGACGCAGGAAGAGAACTCACGCACAGCAAGAGGATGCGCAAGAGGAGAGATTCGGCACTAGGGTTCGGAGAGGTAAGGTTTACACGAAGTTAATAGGTTGGTGGATCGGTCCACCAACCGTAATTTAATGTGATCAAACGGATCACCGTTCGATCTGGGAGCTCCCAGACCGATCAGGCTCCGGCCTGATTGGACTAGCCTGGTCCTAATCGGTCAGGTGACCGATCAGGCAAGCTCCTGATCGATCAGCTGATCGATCAGGGAGCGAACAGTAGGTTTGGGAGGTTTTTCGTGACCCTTCTGATCGGTCTGTGGACCGATCCACTATAGGGGGCCAGATCGGTCTGTGGACCGATCCAGGCCAACACAGTGGGATTTTGACATTTTCTCGTGAAATAGCTGGATCAGTCCCTTGGACCGATCAGACCTACTCCTAATCGGTCCGGTGACCGATCAGGCTCCCTGAATTTTACTGATACGATCTGAAACTTTCAGTTTCAGACTCCTAAACGAATTCTAACAAGATCTGATGATGATTATCGATCTTTGAAGTGATCCCTTGACTATAATTGATCCCTGAACGAGGATCAAAGGTCCTTATGATTTTAACAATCACTTTGCTCCACCCAAGTGAAGTCAAACTCATTCAACAAACATTCAAGCAATTTCAAACAAGTTTGTATCAAATTCAAGTCTCCAATCTAGTTTCCTTGATTGGAATGTCCAAGTATGATCATGGAGCCAAGTACACATATGTTATGCATTGGTTTTCCCCATACTTGGTCACCATAGTGATTATTATCTCGTCAACCAAATTTCTCAAGGGATGCATTGACATTTTGAGAAATTAAGTTGATCCTAGCATCTCACCTCATTTCTAGCAAACAAAAATGTTTTGTTAACCTTATAGTTTGTGTGAGATGTCCCCAAGTTACCCAATTGTTGTTCCCTAACAATTTGAAATGATCATAAAGGGTTTTGAATGCATTTCAATCCTACGAAGCGCGACACATTCCCAATTCCCTTCTTAAGAAACTAAATTCATTCTCGGGAAGTGGTTTAGTGAAAATGTCCGCTAGATTTGATTTGGACTCTACATGTGAGAGTACAATGTCTCCTCTAGCAACATGATCTCTAATGAAGTGGTGACGCACTTCAATATGTTTAGTCCTAGAGTGATGGACTGGATTCTTTGTTAGGTTAATTGTGCTAATGTTGTCACACAACACTTGCACACCCTTGTAGCTTAATCCATAGTCCTCTAATGTATGAATCATCCACAACAATTGTGATAAGCTCTCTCCCATGGCGATATATTCTGCCTCGGTCATGGAGAGAGCAACACAATGTTGCCTTCGACTTGACCAACTAACTAGAGATGAACCTAAGAATTGGCAGCCCCCACTTGTGCTTTTCCGATCGAACCTGCATCCAGCATAGTCGGAATCAATGTAGCCAATTAGGTCAAATGATTCGGTACGGGGGTACCATAGACCAACACCAATTGTGCCCTTAAGGTATCTCTAAATTCTCTTGACAGCAATTAAGTGAGATTCCTTGGCACAGACTTGATACCTAGCGCACATACCCACAGCAAAAAGTATATCAGGTTGACTAGCTGTGAGGTATAGTAGACTATCTATCATGCTCCGATATTGAGTCAAATCAACAGGTTTAGCTCTCTCATCATTGTCTAATCTTGTGTTTGTAGCTATGGGAGTGGTTACCTCTTTTGAATCACTCATGTTAAATTTTTGAAGCATTTCTTGAGTATACATCGATTGGTGCACATGGATTCCATCTCGAGTTTGCTTGATTTCAAGTCCAAGGAAGAAAGTCAACTCTCCCACTAGACTCATTTCAAATTCACTCTCCATGTGTCCAATAAACTCATTTAAATAGCCCTTGTTGTTTGAGCCACAAATTATGTCATCGACATATACTTGGGCTACAAATATATTATCACCATCTCTTTGTAAAAATAGTGTAGGGTCTATTTGGCCTCTAACAAAGCCTTTTTCAATTAGAAATGTCGACAACCTTTCATACCAAGCTCGGGGTGCTTGTTTAAGGCCGTAGAGCGCCTTCTTGAGTTTGAACACGTAGTTTGGAAATTCGGTACTCTCAAACCACCGAGGTTGTTCGACATAGACCTCTTCTCTTATTAAATCATTTAGGAAGGCCGATTTGACATCCATTTGATATAGCTTGAAACCACGATGTGCTGCAAATGCAAGCATCAATCGGATGGACTCTAATCGTGCCACAGGAGCATAGCTGTCATCATAATCAAGGCCTTCAACTTGACTGTAGCCCTTGGCTACTAATCGTGCCTTGTTTCTTATGATTTCTCCCTTATGGTTTAATTTATTTTTGAAGACCCATTTGGTTCCAATAATGGTGGTCTTCTTGGGTCTAGGGACTAAGTCCCACACTTGACTTCTTTCGAATTGACCTAGTTCATCTTGCATGGCAATGAACCAATTGGGATCATTTAATGCTTCGTCAACTTTTCTAGTTCAATTTCAAAAATTAGGGCAACTTCATTAGCCTCATTCCGGAAGAATGATCTAGTCCTAACCCCATGATGGATGTCTCCAACAATCTGGTCTTGGGGATGAATAGAGGCTAACCTAGTTGTCCTAGGAGTTGGTGGTGCTTCTTGAATGGTTTCACTAGACACCGGCTCAGCCTCTGGATCCGGCTGATCGATGGGTTGTCTAGGCTCACCGTCATCAGACTCATCACCACCATCTACAATATTTGGACTTTCATCCAAACCCAGTTGTCTGAGTTCAAATTGAGCTCCTTCAACATCTTCTGGTTGATCATTTGCTTTTGGAATTTCTTCAAAGACAACATCAGAAGATTCTTCAACCAATCTAGACTTCTTGTTGTAGAATCGGTAGGCTTTGCTAACAAGGGAGTACCCGACCAGTATCCCTTCATCAGCCTTTGCCGTGAACTTTCCAAGGTGGTCCTTGGTGTTTAGGATAAACACCTTACAACCAAACACCCTAAGATGTTTAACTGTATGTGGTTTCCCAAACTAAAGTTCATGGGGAGTCTTACCTAAGAACCTATAGATGAGGACTCGGTTTTGCACGTAGCAAGATGTGTTTACAGCTTCGGCCCACAAGTACCCTAGTAATGAGTACTCATTAAGCATGCTTCGCGCAGCCTCTTGTAAGACCCGGTTCTTCCTCTCTACAACACCATTTTGTTGTGGTGTTCTAGGAGTGGAGAACTCATGTCTATACCCTCTATCTTGACAAAACTCTAAAAATCGTTGGTTT
This sequence comes from Boesenbergia rotunda, assembly GCA_024364735.1. NCBI lineage: Eukaryota > Viridiplantae > Streptophyta > Magnoliopsida > Zingiberales > Zingiberaceae > Boesenbergia > Boesenbergia rotunda. The sequence goes on along the minus strand of JAGFNQ010002045.1, from coordinate 552,532 downwards.
TGAAATTCACCTCCATGATCACTTCTAATTGTCTTAATGGTTGATGATTTTTCATTTTCAACTCTTCTACAAAATGAAATAAAAACATCTAAGGTTTGATCCTTATATTTTAGAAAATATGTCCATGAATATCTAGTAAAATCATCAATGATAACAAAACAATATCTACTACCATTCAAGGATATGATAGTGCTACAATCAAACAAGTCCATATGAAGTAAATCTAATGCGGTAGAAGTACTTACAATGCTTTTACCTTTATGTGCAGATTTTGTTTGCTTACCCATTTGACATGCATCACAAAGTTTGTCCCTTTCATACTTGATGCTTGTAAGCCACGAACTAAACCCTTGTTGGCTAACTTCCGGATATTCTTCATGTTCACATGTGCTAGTCTCCGGTGCCAAAGGGTGGACTCATCTTCTCTTGACATGAGATACTTAGCAAAAGCATTAGTAGCACTTTTAAAAGAAACTTGGTAAATGTTATCTACTCTTGTTTCTACTAGTACCGTGTCAACGTTGTCATGTTGTTTAACTAGACATTGACTTGAATGAAAATCAATTGTGTAACCCGCATCACACATTTGACTGACACTTAGGAGATTAAATGTCATCCCCTTGACTAGAAGGACATTCTTAATCCTAAGACATTCGGATATTTGAATGTCTCCTATTCCTATGACCTCAAGACTACCATTGTTACCAAAGGAAACATTACCTCTACTTTTTCTTTGAAAGGTAGTAAATAATAATCTATCACCGGTCATGTATTTGGAGCACCCACTATCAACGAACCAAGTTGATAGATGCTCCCCCTCAATCACAACCTACACAATTCGAAAAATAGAAGATTTAGGTACCCAAACCTTGGGACCTAAAGCACCTACTAAGCAAGACTTAGGCACCCATGCCTTGACTACTTTTCTTTGAACTCTAGGTGTCTTCAATTGTCTAACATCAGTCCTAGACATTAAGGACACAAATGATGGTTCTTTGGGTCGGTAACCAATACCGGCCCTATTGTAGACTGCCCGTTGTGCATTTAGAATCATGTCTAGAGTCTTTGAGCTAGTTGAGAATTCTCAAGAACACTCTTGAGTCTCTCAACTTCACTCTTCAATGATTTATTTTCATCCTCAAGCATTTCTACATGTAAATCATCCACATCCTCATCCCTAAAGGATGTCAATTGTTCAACCTCTAATTTCAATGATCTAACTTTCGCTTTTGACTTTTTCAATAAATCGGTTAAACAAGCAATTGTTCTATAGCATTTATCGAGTTCAGGAGTGATTACCTCTTCATCATGCGAAGATGATGAAGTCGCGTTTGATGAGTCACTCGATTCATCACTGCTCTCTTGATCTTCTAATGCCATGAGTGCAACATGGCGTGTGCTCTTTTCTTCCTTCTCTTCATCGGATGAACTAGAGGAGGATTCATCCCAAGTGGCCTTCAAGGCCTTCTTCTTCTTCTTGAATTTCTCCTCCTTTTTCTTAGATTTCTCCTCCTTCTTCTTTACCTTCGGGCATTCACTCTTGAAGTGCCCTTTCTTGCTACACTCATAACAAGTAATGTTAGATTTATCAACTTTAACTTCACTAGGGTTACCTTTACCCTTGAAGCGCCGACTCTTTCTCATCATTGTTCTAACAAAATTTGTCATCTCAGAGGAAGAAGACCCATTGCCATCTTCCTCGGAATCGGATTCGGATGAGGATAAGGATGAAGATGAAGAGACTTCATTCTCCTTCTTCTTCTCCTTCTTCTTCTTATTCTTTTCTCCTGCAACTAAGGCAATCCCCTTCTTTTTGGGGCCTTTATTAGCCATTTCATGAAGTTCCATCTCACAAAATAAATCATCTAGTTTTACAATTGATAAGTCCTTGGAAACTTTGTAGGCATCCACCATGGATGACCACAAAGCGTTTCTTGGAAAAGCTTTTAACACATACCTCACAAGGTCGCGATTTTCGACCTTTTCATCAATAGAGTGGAGACCATTTAATACCTCTTTGAATCTGCTGTGGAGCTCACTTACGGTTTCACTCTCCTTCATGGAGAGATTTTGGAGTTGGTTGAGGAACAAATCCCTCTTGGCGATTCTTGAGTCTCGGGTGCCCTCGTGGAGTTCGATGAGCTTATTCCACAAATCTTTTGCACTTGTAAAGGGACCAACTTTTATAAGTTGGTCTTTGTTGATGCCACATTGTAAGGTCACCACCACCTTCGCATCAACTTCACTCTTCCGGGTTTGCTCAGCCGATCAACGCCATGATTCCAATTCTTTTCCTTCATCATCCTTTGGAGGGGAAAACCCCTCCTTCACAGCGAACCAAGTGTTGATATCCATCTTTAGATAGTACTCCATCTTCGATCTCCAATATTGAAAATCTGCTCCATCGAAGAAGGGAGGTCGGGTGGTGGAAAAACCTTCTCTCAAAGCCATTGTTGATAGCTCTCGGATGTTATTCCGCTTGAACAGTGCCCCAAGCTCTGATACCACTTGTTGGAACTTGGATGGCTAGAGAGGGGGGGGGTGAATATAGCCAGACACTTGAACTTAAGTACTTTTCAAGTTTTCTACACTTAAACGTTTAGTAGCACAGTGGAAGCAATAGAAACAGAGTATGCAGAATTTAAACCCTAAGCTAAGAACAACCACCAAACGCTAACAAAGAGGATTTACAAGGTTCGAGGATAACTTACCCCTACTCCTTAGCGTGCCCGTAAGGTGGCGATCCCTTGATCATTGGCAGAACAAGCCCCAGAAAATTCAAATAAATTGCAACCTCCTTCTCAGTGGAGTAACCTCTCCACAGCATTTCGAAATGAATCAAGTATAAAGCACAGGAAACACAAGAAGGTTCTTATTTAGCACTTAGAACCACAAGAACGCAAGCAAACATCTCCCGAGCTCCACTCAACGCAGATCTCACGCAAGAACTCCCTTCTTCGTGTCTTCTCGCTGATGGACTCGCCAAGCTTCTTGCTTCTCTTCCAAGTGCTCAAGTAACGAAAGGTTGCTTCAAGGATCACAGTTGCTTGCTCAAGATGATGAAACAGAGTTGTCGCAAGAGCACAATGTGTTGTAGCAGAGCAATGATCGAGTATTCTCAGCGTTGTTGAGACTTCTTCGCCACCAAGTGCTTAAGTCTCTCCACTGATCGCCAGGTCACCACCTCACTGCAGCCTCCAGCTGCTCACCTACAATAGCCAGCTATCACTGAGCTCTCCTGGACTCCCTGAGCTTCCCTCAGCCAAGCCCCAGTCAGCAGCTCCAGCAGCGCCATCACCCGTTGCAACCTAAGATGGCAAACGGACAAACCTGCTCCAAGGAAAGACTCCCATTGACTCTCCTTGAGTGTTTGAATCCATTCCTGTCACCTGCAACCTTGATCAGATCATTAGCACAGTAAATCAAACAGAGAATCAAGTATCAGAGGTTAAGCGCAGAGAAATCAGATGTGTTCAGACGTGATCAGACCGCCTGACAGTGCGTTTGAATTAAAGTGATCGATCACCAGACCGATCAGAGAGCCTCCTGATCGGTCACCAGACCGATCAGGGTGGGTTCAGACCGATCAGGCTCCATCCTGATCGATCCCCAATGCTCAATCAAAAATCGTGACTTCTCCCGGATCCGATCACCAGACCGATCCCAAGTCGTGTATCGGTCACCAGACCGACCCATCCTTTTACCGGGAGATTTCCCAGCTTCGCAATCCAACCCTCCTGATTGGTCACTAGACCGATCAGGGCATGCCTAGACCGATCAGGCTCCATCCTGATCGGTCATAATGACGAACTCGCGACACTTGATCGTTCACCTGAATGATTTGAATAGTATCCCTGATCGGTCACCGGACCGATCAGGAGCCAAGCAGTAAGGCTCCCAAAACCCACTGTATGCTCCCTGATCGGTCACCAGACCGATCAGAAGCAAAGCAGGAAGTGAACTCTAAGATCCTTGATCGGTCACCAGACCGATCAGGCGCTGAGTAGTGAGTGAACTCTATGCTCCCTGATCGGTCACCAGACCGATCAGGAGCCGAGCAGTAAGTTCCCAATCTCACTGTATGCTTCTTGATCGGTCACCAGACCGATCAGTCATAGTTGGATCGGTCACCAGACCGATCCACAAGGGAACTTCATGCCAACTTCCCTGATCGTTCACCAGACCGATCCAGGCTAGGCCAAACCCACTCTAAGTCAAGAGAACTGGCTCCCAGCCTCCCCTAACTCGTGCTCAGTCCTCCGAACCAAGACTCCAAGCCCAGTCTCACTCACCGGGACTTCAACCTAGCCCTCCAACTTAGGACCTGGCCCTCCAAGCAAGGATTTCATCCAACCTAGCACTCCAAGCTAGGACTTGGCCCTCCAAGCCGGGATTTCATCAACCTAGCCCTCTAGGCTAGGACCTGACCCTCCAAGCCAGGACTTTTCCACTCCTAACCCTCCAGGTTAGACTTTTCACACCTAGCCCTCCAAGCTAGGATTTTTCCACACCTAACCCTCCAGGTTAGGACTTTTCACACCTAGCCCTCCAAGTTAGGATTTCTCCACACCTAACTCTTCAGGTTAGGACTTTTCACACCTAGCCCTCCAAGCTAGGATTTTTCCACACCTAACCCTCCAAGTTAGGATTTCATCAAACCTAGTTCCACTAGGTATGCCTAGTCTACAACCAAGACTTAATCCCAATCATCTCATCAACCTAAACTAAAATCAGTATCAACACCAAAACAACAATCAGGGTCAGACTGTTTCAACAGTATTTTTATGTTTTCAAAACTCATAGGCTCTGCTACACAATTTTTTTTAAAAAAAAATTATTTCAAAATATATTTCTTTATTGATATATAGCCAAGGGGGAGCGCAAGAAAGAGAGAAAAGAATTTTTCTATATTTAACTTGTATCTCTTTTTCAAAAAGCAATGCAAAAATTTCTAAGTACTTCAAATTGTTTTTAAGTGCTAAGTGCTGTTAAATTTTCAAACTACTTCAAGTGCTTTCAAGTATTTCTAGTGCTTCAAAATTTTCTAAGTATTTCTAAGTTTTTCAAATTTGTTAAGTGCATGTTTTTCCTAAGTAAAATTTTCCTTAGTAAACAAATTTGTCTGAACAAAAACTTTTTGAAAATTTTGGCAAATTTTTATAAGTAAAGTTTTTGTTGGTAAAAAACTTGTCTAGAAATTTCTTAAAGATTTTGTTTTTCAAAATACACAAAGTATTTCCAAGAAATTCTTCTAAGTGTGCAAATTCTTTTAATACAAATTTGAACATTTTTTTTAGGGAAATGTGGCTTCAAAATTTTGCCGAAGTAAAAATTCTTCTGCAAAGCCTTGTAAGTAAAAGTTTTTTTTAACAAAATTTAGGTTTGTAAAACTTTTCAAAATTAAAAACCTTGTTCGCCCATGTATGTTTTTGATATATGTCAAAGGGAGAGGAAAGGTCAAAGTTAAGTATTATAAAGGATTTCTTTTCAAATCTATATTTATTCTGTTCATAACTGTTATACTTCATTGATTGGCTGTTATACTTCATTGATTGTTACTTTCTTTTCTTATCAGTTAATAGTTTTTACTTAACTTTGAATTGTGTTGTCATAAATCAAAAAGGGGGAGATTGTTGCTGCAGGAAGCACCATATCGAACCTTATTTTGATATTGGCAAAGGATTCAAAGTTAAGTACTATTTGTGATCTAATAAAGTTACTCAAGTGTGCAGGAAAGTCCTAGTTGATCTAGGCAATAAGTCCTGGCCACGGGCTGGGCAACTAAGTTCTGACATAAGGTTGGGCAATATGTCCTGGTCATGGACTGGGCACTAAGTCCTGGCCAAGGGATGGGCACCTAAGACCTGACCAAGGGTTGGACACTAAGACATGGCCGAGGGATGGGCACCGAAGACCTGATTTGAGGAATTGGGCACTAAGAACTGGCCGGGGGTTGGGCACCGAAGACCTGCTCGGAAGGTGGGCACTAAGACCTGGTCGCGGATTGGGCACGAAGACCTGGTGAGTAAAGCTGGGCAAAGGTCCAACCGGAGGAGCCGGTTGGCAAAAGGTAAATCCTCCTGAGAGGAGTAGGTGAGGACGCATTCCCCGTAGGAGGGAACACTAGGCGTCGGTTCGACCTAGGGTTCCATTTGGGAGACCCAAAATCAGAACCAAGACAGCTATGGCTGTAAAAACTAACGTATATTCTTGCCTTGTTTGAGTTGGTACTAACCTTGAATGCAGGGACCGAAGGAGTGTGTTTCTGCAGCTCAGAACGCCCTAAAGGAGAGGAGCAGGAACCTTGGCTAGGTGCCCGGGAGGTTTCGGGCGCTCAAGGTCAAAGCCAAACAAGCAGTTGAGCAAGAATCACTTTGGAAGCTCACTGGGCCAGGCGCCCTCAAGCTCCCGGGCGCCCTCATGGTCCCGGGCGCCCTGGGTCCAAGCCAACCAAGTGATCAAAGCGAACTCAGCTGAGAAGCTAGCAGACCAAGTCAACCGGGGTGCCCCCAGTGTCCCGGGCGCCGCCGTCAGCTCCGAGCCCGATTCTGGAGGGATAAGCGCTGACCGAACTTCGGATGAGAGTTCTCGGATCCGAAGGCACGTGTCATGCTCCCCCAGCATCCCGGGCACCTCCAGGAGTGCTATAAAAGGGGCTCGACCCCTAAGGCTTCAGAATCAACTTTTCCAATGCCTCTATGCTCTTTGACTCAAGCGCTCTGCTCCGAAAACCTCCAATCTCGAGATTCAAGCGCCGACGACGACCCTCTGCTCTGAAGTACAATCCACACCGGGAGTCGGTAACGAAGAGTCTAATTTTATTTACTGCACTACAACTGTAACATTTTCTGTAAACATTTGCGCACATATAGAATTGCCCGCAGTAAACGGTCAAGGACCGTGGGCCTTGGAGTAGGAGCCGACCGTGACTCTGAACCAAGTAAAAAATCCTTGCGTTCTGTGTGTTTGTTTTAATTTTAGTTGCGTATTCTCTTAACTTCTAATCCGAAACGTTTTCACGATATTCACCCCCCCTCTATCGTGTTTTCTCGATCCAACAGTACATGCCACTTAAAAGTAATATACTTAACTTGTACTCATGCTTATACATAACATGGTTAAACATAGCACATATCTTGTACATAGAAAGTAGGGTTCGCAAAACTTGCTTTTGGGACATCTTAAAGCCTAGGTCTTGTACTCATCAATGCACCTTGCGTGTCATAATCCCAAAACTTGCTTTTGGGCAAATCAAGACCTCTGTTTTCACCCCGCACTTCCATCGATCACCTTGCGTGCCAAAATCCCAAAACATGCTTTTGGGCAAATCAAGACCTTGGTCTTGCTATACTAAGATCACATCATCCAATGACTTAGAATCATGTTTAGAATCACACAAAAACTACTTTTATTGCAGGTGAGTGATCTACTTACATCCTTGTGCTTCTAAACTTACTACCCGGCGTAGAATCTTCTTCCTTGCGCGATCTTCCAACCCTTGGCCCTAGGAGAGAACCCTAGTTTCTTCTTGATATGAAACCCTAACTTTCCTCTCTTTGGTTTCCGCAGGGAAGAAGAAGAAGGAGGAGAAAACCCTTGAATTGGAAGGGTTTTCTCTCATTTCCATCCTTTTTATATTAAGTGGAAGTTGAACCATCTCCCATAAAAGATGCTTACTATTACTTATATAATATCGGTTCCATATTCCAGTCAGATGATTACTATCCCTAATGGAAACTTAAACTAATTCAAACCCGAGGGTCGCAGGTTTGAGCCCTTGCTCCAACCCTTTTAAAAGAAATTTTTAGTTTCTTTTTGTTTATTTTGAAAAAAATTTGAAAAATTCAAGTGTTACAGTTAAGGTTAGAAAAGAAAATAGATAGTGTAAAAAATGCAAGCATAAAAGTGCAAAATAGATTGCATAAAAATACAAGCACAATAGACCACAAAATTAATATGAAATGTGCATGCAACTATTTAGTTTTTTAGTCTTTAAACCTACTCTCCCCCTTTGTCATTCATCAAAAAATATTGATAATAATCAAATAGAAGAATCATCTAAGGGAGTAAAAATGATCAAAAAAGAGACTAAGACTAACACCTGTATCAAGGGAAGACTTATGAAAATATACTTCTAAAATATGATTATTCAAAACCATGACAACATTAGAGAATGAGGGTAAATACAAAATAATTGGCAATATATTTAGAAAAAAATAGTTTTAAAAAGAATATTTTTAAGAAAATTATTTTCAAGTCAAGTTTGGTAAAAGTGTCCTATGTGTCCAAAATTTTCAAATTTATTATTTTCCTAGGGACTACTGTGAAGGCACTTTCCCAAAACACATATGTTATTGAAAATCAAAAATTATTTTCCAAATAATATAATTTCTTATTTTTCAAAGATAATAATATTATACTTTGAATGATCACTTTGTTGGTGCCGGAAAAACCAAGATCGAACTCGTGTTTTGATAATGACAAAGGGTTCATAAGTTAAGGGTTTGTTGTGATCTAACGACGTTACTCAAGTATGCAGAAAAGTCCTAGGTCAACTAGGCATGAAGTCCTGACATAAGGTTCCACAATAAGTCCTGGTCGCGGACTAGGCACGAAGACCTGATCCTGGGGATTGGGCAAAAGTCCAACCGGAGTAGCTGGTTGGCAAACAGGTAAACTCTCTTGAGAGGAGTAGGTGAGGACGCGTTCCCCATAGGAGGGAATTTTAGGCATCGGTTCGACCTAGGATTCCATTTAGGAAGCCCAAAGTTAGAACCAAGACAGCTCAGGCTGTTAATCATGCTTAAACTTATATCATTTATGTGTTATTTGTGTTTTGTAACTAACCCTGGTTGCAGGAACAAAGGGATAGATGTTTCTGCTCCCAGGAGCCTGATTGGAGTTAGGTGCCTATTTAAACAGGCGCCTGTGTTGATACAGGCACCCCAGACAAGGGTCTTTCCAAAGCCACTCGAAGCAAGCCTCCATGTCAGCATATGAGGAGCCTGTGTTCATACAGGCGCCCCAGTCAGCTCAGGCGCCCCAATTGAAGGGATAAGTGCTAGCTAAGTCTGTGGATTGAGGTTCGCGCATAATGGGCCGTGTGTCAGGCACCCCCTTCAACACAGGCGCCCCAATGACTATTATATAAAGGGGTTCACCCCCTTGCTTCACAACTTCTTTCTACGAATTCTTTCAAGCGCTCTTCGCCAAACGTTCCGTGCTCAAGTCTCAAGCGCCAACGACGACCCGCCGCTACAATTTTCAATCTTCTCCGGTCGTCGGCATAGAATTTTCTTATTGCTGTATTTTCTTTAAAATTCTGTATTCGAATTCAAAGCTGTAATATTTTCTCAGAATATAGAATTGCCCAACGTAAACGGTCAAGGACCGTGGGCATTGGAGTAGGAGCCGACCGCGACACCGAACCAAGTGAAAAATCGAAGTGTTAGAATTGAATTTTTCCGCTGTGCAATTGCTCTCGTTTTTCCAAAAAATTATTCGATTAATATGAACTCCCCCCCCCCCCGCCCTCTATCGATTCTAACCGACCCCACAAGTGGTATCAGAGCGGGTGGCTCAAATATGGTGCAACCACCAGTTGAGCGGTTTTTCGGATTTTTCAAATTTTAAATATTTTTTTCATTCGTAATGTTCACGTTAATCGAGGTTGGTACAACACCACTTGATTTTTTCTTATTACTATTTTTTTCCGCACTACTAATCCAAGACTTAGTCTTGGAACAAGTTTCTTTTTGCAATTTTCTTTTCACATAAATTCAAATGGTCATGCAAGAAGGATATAGCACCGCCAGACCACCTCTCTTCTCCAGAGAAGATTTCTCCTATTGGAAGAGTAGGATGGAGGTTCACCTGAAAGCTCAGGTGGACATGTGGATCATAATCCAGTCCGGACTGGAGATATCTAAAAATGCACAAGGCGAGGTGCAAGGGTACACTAAGTGGGACGGTCCACTCAAGAAGAAGATTGAGGTTGACGCTAAAGCTACACAATCACTACATTGCGGACTGACGAAAGAAGAGTTGAACCACGTCGGACCCTTCAGCAGCCCAAAGGAACTCTGGAACAAACTCATCGAACTACATGAAGGTACGTCTGATACGCGCATCAGCAAAAGAGATCTATTACTCAACAGGCTCTACACGATAAAGATGCACGATGGCGAATCAGCAGCACAGCTCCACGCAAGGATCCAGGAGCTGATGAACGGGCTGCACACAATATGTCACAAGGTCGAAAATCGTGACCTAATAAGGTATACCCTAAACTCGTTCCCAAGGATCACATTGTGGGCGTCTATGGTGGATGCCTACAAGGTTTCCTAGAACCTTTCCAACATTAAGCTAGATGAATTACACGAACAAACTAATGTTGCATTGGTCGAGAAGGGTATTGCCTTTGTTGCAGGAAAAACTCAAGAAAGATCTTAGAAGAAAAAGCCTCAACCAGTACCCGAGTTCGACTCAGACTCGGAATTAGACGATGATGAAGGGGATCATCCCAAATTGGTCCAGTTAGCTCGCGACTACTACAAGGAGCTCAAAAACCAAACAAACAAGAAGAAGTCAAGTCAAAAGAAGGAAGATGCATCTGAACCCTCGACGAGCCAGAAGAGCAAAGGTAACATCACCTGCTACGAGTGCAACAAGAAGGGACATTTCAGATTAAAGTGCCCCAACCTCAAAGAGAACAAGAAGGCTCGGAAGAAGAAGGCTCTTCAAGCCACCTGGGATGAATCGCCCTCGGAAGAAGAAGAAGAAATGCCGCACTCGAACCTACTCGCCTTGACTGTTGGGTATGTCTTGGCAGGTTTCCTAAGTGAATACTTGGTCGATCCGAGAGACCTCTCCACGTCTACGGATTAAAAATTAATCCGAGTGGAGACTCGTCTCCCTACGACCATCTCGTGCCGTATCGAACGATCCAAATTATAACTCGGCCAATTATCAAAATCGGCCTTGTAATTTGCTCGACCGTTCGACCGTGGAAAAGGCAACGATTTGATCGCCGGATTTTGTGTTTATGGTCGGGGTTCAGTTAGTTAATTATTAACTATGATATCTAATCAACATAATTAACTTTCACACATGAAATGACGAGGTTAGTAAACATAGCACAAAATTGACATAAGGATAATGAATGGAGCATGGGAAGAGATTTACCTTCCCAATCACCTCGCGATCTTCTACCTTATGTCCCTCCCTTCGCGGGCGTCGTGTGGGTAATGATCTAACATGAACCAAGATCACCGAGGCTATCCAAACGAGCTCTTCTTCTCACCTTGGCTGAAATAGGAAACCCTAACCTAGGGTTTACCTAGCGCCGACCCTTCTTCCTCTCTCCTTTGCGCCGCTGACTGTCGTCGTAAAGCCTCTGGACCAACTGTGCTCCTTGAGAGGAAGGAGAAGAAGATGAAGCAGGAGATAGAACTCCTTCTTCCTCTCCCAACCAGCCGAAAACTCTCTCCTTTCCCTCACCTTGCGCCGCCGCAAGCCTCCCTCTTGCGCCACCCCCTTTTGGCCACCACCTCTTGCTCCCTCGCCGCTGATCACCACAAAGGCAAGGGAAGATCCCTACCTTATGCTTGGTGATCCCAGCCGAGTGATGGAGAAGAGGAGAAGAAAAGAGAAGGAGAACAATGTCCTTCTCCTTTGCGTCGGCTGAAACTTAGAGGAGAAGAGAGAAAAAGAAAAAAAAGAAGGAGAGGCCTTGGGAGTAATCTCTTGAATCGAGCCTTGGTTGCATGATCTCCTAGGGTATTTATAGGGCTAAGGTAGGGACCAAGAGGAGGAGTTGGATCTTGGCCCACCAACGGATCTAATCCTAATCCATTAATTAAGATCCATTCCACTAAAGGATCTTAATTGAACTTCCTCACCAACCCCCATATTTTCATATGGGCTCCACATATTACGAGTCGTCCATCCCCCCATGTTTAAGATCTCGAATGCCCATTAATTAATTTAAATTACTGACAATTCAAATTAATTAACTTCTGGATCCTTGATTAGTACCACTCAACCTTATCATCGTGCCGGATCAAATCTACTTGCAGGGTTTAGCACGATGAACCATTTGAGCTCATCAAGGGGGCATCATCATCCCGAATAACCAGGACACGGATTCCACCAATAATCAATAGCACATCATATTATTAATATTATCTCCCAAGTTACCGGGCCTATCGATCTAACAGAATAGATCTTGCCCATTGGTAAATCAAAGAAATCATAATTAATAATATATGCCCGTTATTAGTTCGGGATTAAGGGATCATACTCCATAATATAAACTGAGGTCCTATCCAATTATCGAGTCAATACAAATTGGATAACCTCGAATTTTGGTCATGCTCAATGTACTCAAAGCACACTAGTGTAATTCTATGATCAAGACCAACCACACCTAATTACAGTACAACCATTCCGATGGGTTGTCCAATTCCATCTCGATTGTGGGCCACTTATTTATACTAAGAAAGGAACTAATAACATGATCTTCCTGTGATACCACACACCATGTTATCTACAGTGCAAAGTAATTAGACTTCATTCATGCACTATTGTAAATAAGCACCTAGTGTAGTTGTGATTCTCTTTTTAAAATGAAGATGTTCATATAAAGAAATTCATGTCTTTCAGTATACACATCTTACATTGACCACCTCAGAAGACGTCGACTTCGGAAGAAAATCAGAACCAGACGAGGGTGTCGGCACCGGGAAGCTTTCAATCTCAGAGGACGGGCAAATCACGGTAAGAGGTTATCCAAAATCCGAACTCTATGATTTAATTTCTTATTTGTCTCATAAATTGGCAAAACATCCTGGTTGAAACCCTTTGACAGGAAGTAAAACTCCTGAAAGAGGAAGTCAACTTAAGTTCCTTGACTGAACCAGTTCAAGGAGGAAACTCAACTCAAGTTCAAAAGCTTGAGGAAGAGAATTCCTCCTTGAAAAATCAAGTCAAGGAACTCAGAGTCACATTGGAATGATTCACTTCGAGTTCCAAGAAACTTGACATGATTCTTGGAAAATAGAAGTCTGTTCTCAATTGATCCGGATTAGGCTATCGAACCAAATCGCGACAACGTTCTTATTATTCAGTATTGAACCAACCTAGAACCCGATGTTGATGCAGTCTGACCCTGATTGTTGTTTTGGTGTTGACATCGATTTTAGTTTAGGTTGATTATGATGATTATGATTAAGTCCTGGTCGGGGATCAGGCATGGTATGGAAAATCCTAGCTTGGAGGGCTAGGTGTGTGAAAAGACCTAATTCAGAAGAGGTGGGTGAAAAGTCCTAGCTTGGAGGGCTAGGTGAAAAGTCCTAACTTGGAGGGTTAGGTGCAAATTCCCAACTTGGAGGGTTAGGTGAAAAATCCTTAGCATGGAGGGCTAAGGTGGATGAAACCCTAGCTTGGAGGGCTAGGTTGGAGCCCCTGGATCGGTCTGGTGACCGATCAGGGAGTTGGCACGGTGCTCCTTCGTGGATCGGTCTGGTGACCAATCCAGCGATGACTGATCGGTCTGGTGACCGATCAGGGAGTATGCGTTTCACCCATTGCTTTGCTCCTGATCGGTCTGGTAATCGATCAGGGAGCAAACAGTGAGGTTGAGTTCCCTTGCTGAACTGCTCCTGATCGGTCTGGTGACCGATCAGGATCACTGTGCAGATTGTTCTAGAGAACGATCCAGCATCGCAGATTCCTCTATATGATCGATCAGGACGGAGCCTAATCGTTCTGGTCACTACCTGATCGGTCTGGTGACTGATCAGGAGGTTTCCTAATCGGTCCGGTGATCGATCAGGAGGTCTGGACTGTGAAGCTCAGAAATTGCCCGATAAAGGGGTGGATCGGTCGGGTGATCGATCCACAACCTGGGATCGGTCTGGTGATCGATCCAGGAGAGTCCCAAAGAAATTGCGATTTCTAATTGAGCGTTGGGGACCGATCAGGACGGAGCCTGATCGGTCTGGACCCAACCTGATCGGTCTGGTGACCGATCAGGAGGCTCTCTGATCGGTCCGGTGACCGATCACTTTAATTCAAAATGCACTGTCAGACGCTCTGATCGCGTCTGAACGTATCCGATTCTCTGCGCTTAACTTCTGATTCTTGATTTACTGAGTGATATGATGTTCTAATACTCTGATCAAGCTGCAGGTGACAGGGAAGGATTCAAACACTCAAGGAGATGTCAATGGAGGCTTTTCTTGGAGCAGGTTTGTCCGTTTTCCATCTCAGGTTGCAACGGCTGGAGCTGCAGACTGGAGCTGCTGACTGGAGCTTGGCTGAGGGGAGCTCAGGAAGTCCAGGGAGGGCTCAGTGGTAGCTGGCGTTGACAGGGAAGCAGCTGGAGGCTGTAGGAGATGCTGTCACCTGGTGCTTAGTGGAGAAACAAAAGGGCGGAAGAAGGCTTCGTTGAAGTAGAGTTCTAGAGTTCGTGAACTGAGTTCTTGCTGCGCCTTTGTGTTCTCCACATCTTGCTTGCGTGTTCTGAAGTTCCATCATCTTGTGCAAGCAACTACAATCTGTGAAGCAACCATTCATTACTTGAGCGCTTGAAGGAGGGAACAAGAAGCTCCGATTCCAACAATGAGAAGACACGAGGAGAGGGCTCTTGCGTGAGATCGTCGCTGGGTGGAGCTCTGAGGGAGCTCGCTGTGTTCTTGTCTTTTCTAAGTGCTAAGTAAGATCTTTCTTGTTGTTTCATTGTGCTTAAACATATATCTGTGATTGAAACGCTGTGGAGAGGTTTCTCCACCGAGAAGGAGGTTGCTTTCTATCCGGTGATAACCGAGGCTTGATTTGCCGACGATCAAGGGATCGCCCACCTTAAGGGCACGCCAAGGAGTAGGGCAAGTTATCCCCGAACCTTATAAACCCTCCTTGTTAGCGATCTTGCTAGTTGTGTTTGTTTGCCTTCGTTTTCTATTTTTGTTTTCTGCACTGCTTTGTTTCCATTGTTTCTTCCGTTGTGCTACTGATAAGGTTGAGTGTGGAAATTTGATTAGTGCCAAAGGTCAAAGTGTTTGGCTATATTCACCCCCCCTCTCTAGCCATCCGAGTTCCAACAAGTGGTATCAGAGCTTGGGGCTCTGCTTTTGCGGATTAACAACCGAGAGCTACATCTATGGCATTGAGAGAAGGCTTTTCCACCACCCGACCTCCATTCTTCGATGGCGCAGATTTCCAATTTTGGAGATCGAAGATGGAATATTACTTGAAGATGGATATCCATACTTGGTTCACGGTGAAGGTGGGCTTCACCCCTCCTAAGGATGATGAAGGCAAAGAACTTGAGACTTCACGGTGGACAGCCGAACAAACTCAGAAGAGTGAAGCCGACGTGAAGGCGGTCGTCACTCTACAATGCGGCATGAACAAAGATCAACTCATCATGGTTGGTCCTTTCACAAGTGCTAAGGACTTGTGGAACAAGCTTATCGAACTCCACGAGGGCACCCGAGACTCAAGGATCGCCAAGAGAAATTTGTTTCTCAACCAATTACAAAACCTTTCCATGAAGGAAAATGAATCGGTAAGTGAGCTACATAGCCGATTCAAGGAAGTCCTCAATGGGCTTCATTCGATTGATGTAAAGGTCGAGAATCGCGACCTTGTGAGGTATGTACTAAAAGCATTTCCAAGGAATGCTTTGTGGTCATCCATGGTGGATGCCTACAAAGTATCCAAGGATTTATCCATTGTTAAGTTAGATGATTTGTTTTGTGAAATGAATTGCATGAAATGGCTAACAAATGCCCCAAGGAGAAGGGGATTGCCTTAGTTGCAGGGGATCGATCCAATAAGAATAAGAAGGAGAAGGAAGTCACTTCATCTTCATCCTCTTCCGAATCCGAGTCCGATTCCGAGGAAGATGGCAGCGGCTCCTCATCCTCCGAGATGGCGAACTTTGTGAGAAGGATGATGAGAAGGGGTCATCGCTTCAAGAGTAGAGGTAACTCTAGTGAAGCCAAACTTGATAAGACTAATGCTTCTTGCTTTGAGTGTGGTAGGAAAGGGCATTTCAAGAATGAATGCCCAAAATTAAAGAAGAAGGAGGAGAAATCCAAAACGAAAGAGGAGAAATCGAAGAAAAAGAAGAAGGCCTTGAAGGCCACTTGGGATGAGTCATCCTCAAGCCCATCCGATGAAGAGAAGGAGGAGAAGAGCACAAGGCATGTGGCACTCATGGCTCTTGGAGAAGAGAGCAGTGATGAATCTTCCAACGCCTCAAACACGGTTTCATCATCTTCGGATGATGAAGAGGTAACTTCTCCCGAGCATGAGAAATGTTATAGAGCTATTGCATGTTTAACCAATATGCTAAAGAAGTCTAAAAATAAGGTTAAAGCATTGCAATTAGAAATTGATCAATTGAAACTATCTAGGGATGATAACATTGATGACTTACATGTTGAATTGTTAGAAGATGAGATTAAGTCATTAAAACTTGAGGTTCTAATATTTGAAATCCTCTAAGGTTGAGGATGTAAATGATTTGCTAGTAGAAGAAAACCAATCATTAAAGAGTGAAGTTGAGAAACTCAAGAATATTCTTGAGAAGTTCACAACTAGCTCTAAGACCCTAGACATGATCTTGAATGCCCAAAGGGCAGTTTACAATAGGGCCGGTATTGGTTACCGACCCAAGGAACCTTCATTTGTGTCTCTTATGTCTAGGACTGATATGATACAATCTAGGACACCCAAGGTTCAAAAGAAAGTTGTCAAGGCATGGGTGCCTAAGTCTTATTTAGTTGATGCTTTAGGTCCCAAGGTTTGGGTACCTAAATCTTCCATTTTTCGAATTGTGTAGGTTATGATTGAGGGGGAGCATCTATCAACTTGGTTCGTTGATAGTGGATGCTCCAAACACATGACCGAGGATAGATCATTATTTACCACACTTCACAAGAAAAGTAGAGGTAATGTTTCATTTGGTAACAATGGTAGTCTTCAGGTCATAGGAATAGGAGATATTCAAATATCCGAATGTCTTAGAATTTCAAATGTCCTTCTAGTCAAGGGGATGAAATTTAATCTCGTAAGTGTCAGTCAATTGTGTGACACGGGTTACACAATTGATTTTCAACCAAGTCAATGTCTAGTTAGACAACATGACACCTTGGACACGGTACTAGTAGAAACATGAGTAGACAATATTTATCAAGTTTCATTTAAAAGTGCTACAAATGTTTCTGCTAAGTGTTTCATGTCAAAAAAAGAAGAGTCCACCCTTTGGCACCGGAGGCTTGCACATGTGAACATGAAGAACATCCGGAAGTTGGCCAACAAGGGATTAGTTCATGGCTTGCCAAGCATCTGTTAGTAATATGAGAGAAGTGTCCTAAGGCAATCGCCTTATGATGTAAACATTTATTTTAATAAATGATAATTCACTATTTGAGTATACATGTTTTGTGTATTTGATTGGGATCTTAAACTCATCTACTGAATGTCCGCAATACAACTCACAGCATAAGAGAATTTGTGATGGGATCACAACTAGTGATTATCTCTAATGTGCAATTGTGAAGTATTGAAATTATCCCTAGTCGATGAATTGATAAAAATGGACACTATCAATTCTGTTGAGACTAGCATGGGTTATTCTCTAATCAGCTGATTCTCACTGGCTGGTGACATTGGGATGTCCGGAGATAAACATGGATGCTAGTTAAGGGAACTAGTTCATTGGAGTGACTAGCTGTAAGACTTCATATGGGAATCTACATGTAGATATGTCAATGAAGATCTTACTGCGGCTTAAGTGCGATGTTCCTTTGACTTGCGGTGTTCAAGTCATCTTGGTCATGGAGACTTATACTTTGACATCTTAAGCAAGCATCTCTAAGGAGGTGTGGACCCAGGATGATCGGGTATAAGCCGAAGTGCCCGAAGATGTTTGAACAGCCTACAAAGGATTCACCACTCCTTGCGAGGAGATGTATACCCAGGCCTATCGTCGGATTGTTACTCAAAGCCTCTGGCCAGAGCATATCATGTTAAGAGTGCGAGTCTCTTAAATACATGAGAGTAATTAGAAATCCAAAGGACGAGGAAGACACTACTTGGGCTAGGTGTGACGTAGTCAGCCTAGTGGGGACTGACACCATAGACCGTGTCCTGAACCAAGTGGGTATAAGGTGGTGAAGGGAATGAGGCACGATTCATTAGAGCTGCTGAAGGGTTTCAGAATAATTTCTTCTGGGGTCAAACCGTTGATCTTTCGATTAATTGGGGATCATGATGTACTACTAGGTGCCACTCATGATCGTTCTACAATTAAATGGGTTAATTATAGACGGCCAACATAAATCGAAAGCCTATTTAGTCACACGCAATACGAGTAATCCGAGGGATTTAAAACGAGTTGAAAATTGGATTTTCCGATCAAGAGAAACAAGTCGAATCTGAATTAATCAGAGGCGCAATGGAAGCTAAAAATGGCTAAGTCTTTTGAAGGCTTTTTGGGCGAATTAAATGAGTTTAATTCGCGACCGGTTCGGGTCGATTTGGGCCGGCCAAAGAGGGTGTTAACCCTCTTTGGGTGGCCGGCCAAGAGAGAGAATAAAACCAATTTAATTGGTTTAATTAATAAAATAAATCTAGTGTGATTTGTTTTATAAATTATGGATAAATAAATTTGTATAAAGAAATTTATATAAATAAAATTTATAGAAATTTATTCTTTTATGGAAGATTAAAATAATCCATGAATTGGTTTATTTTAATTTTATAAAATCAATTATGAATTGATTTATCCATAATAAGAAAGTTTATAAATTTCTTATAAAAATTTATTCCATAATTTAAAGAGAAGAAGAATTAGTTTTTATTATAAATTAGTTTATAATAAAACTTGGTTTAAACGGAATAATTAGTTAAGAAAATTTATAGGATAAATTTCTTATAACTAATTCCGTTTAGAGGGAGACTTAGCAAAGATTTGCTACTATATAAAGGACCCAAAGGCTAGCCCTTTATTAACATCAATCAATTAATCAATAGTTGATTAATAGTTCCCTCTCTCTCTCTCTCTTTTATTCTTCTCCTTCCCTTCTCCCCACCTAGGGCCGGCGCCCTTCTTGGAGCTTAGGGCCGGCGCCCACTTGAAGCCTAGGGCCGGCGCACAACCAACTCCTCACCTTGAGGTGTTGCCGTGAGCTACAAGGAGAAGAAGAACTCGAAGACGAAGAAGAAGAAGCGGATAGCGACTCCTCTCTTCTCGGAATTTGATTCCGTTACTTCGTTGGTTAGTTTTTCCATTATTTCTCTTATTCTTCTAGTTGTACCTTCCGAGGATCTAGTAGTTCTCGTTGGCACAAAACTCGTGACTTTGCGAAGTCATCCCGAAGAGAACTCGGCGTGGACGCGAATAGAGGCGAAGCTTCCAAGGGACGCTACGGTTGGATCTCGTCCCTTACTTCGAGTTACGAGAGGTACTTAGTAAATTTGTTTACTATTCCGCAATGTTTTATTTTATGATTATGTCAACACACCATAAGATTGCATGCTAGATACGAAGTTAAAATAATTTAGGAAATTATTTTATGCAAACTCTTCCGCTGCACGTAAAAATTTTAAATTTTACGAACTCGTATCCTTGTCGACATGCACCCGGTCCCAACAGTGGTATCAGAGCCGGTTAGTGTTCGACTTAATCATATAATTGTTTTGTGGAAAACTTTGTCATGATCTCAATTTCGGAAAATTTTTCCAATTATGGAAACTTTCAAATTATAATAAATTTTAGAATTAGGAATTTCAAAGTTTGGAAATCGTCATGAAATTTCGCAAACGTTTGAAATTTTCTAGTTTCTAAATTTTTATAATAATTGTGAAATTTTCCCATCTTTGGAAACTTTCCAATTTTGGAAATTTTTCTATTTTAGAAATTTTCCAACTTTGGAAATATGTAAGTTTTCTTTGTACCAGAAACTTACAATTATTCTGAAAACCTATTTTCGAAATCTCGCAATTTTGGGCACTTTCTTTAAGAAAGTCTAGACAAATTCATGGACAGTTAATTGACAATTAAATTTGAATTGGTTTTTAAATTGACAACAAAATTCTTTATTTTGGATTAAGCCTCAGGGAGCCGTCCAATTTAAAGTTAGATGTTGTAATTTAATTTCCCAATTTTTAATTGAGATTGTCATGTTTGATTTGGATTGAGCCTCGGGGAGCCGTCCAATTGGATTTACAACACTTTACTTTTCTTTGGGTATCTGAGCCTCGGGGAGCCACCCTTAGAAAACGATTTGTTGTAATTAATCAATCCATGAATAAAATATGTTTTAAGAGGTAATGCTCTTACATATTGTTGTCTCCAAAATTAATTAGGAAAATGGTTTCCTATAGAGTTTTCTTAAATAAGATTTTCATGAAAATAATATGTAGTTGAATTAAGGGATTTGTCTCTTAATTTAATAAGACTTGATTTAGAGAAATCAAAGTCTTGAACATATTATTTCCGAAATTAATTATGACAATTTAGGAAATTGTTTCCCAAAACAATTCCTTCAATATAGTATGAAATAGAATTAGGAAATCCGGTTCCTAATTCAATTAATGAGACTTGATAACTTGAGTCACATACATACTTTATTAAGGAAATCGTTAGTCATGACACATGTCATGAATGTGCATTAAAAAGGAAAAGATGAGACCAAAACCCCTTACAAAATATTAAGGCCAACACCTTCCATTAATATGGTTAGAATCGGAGTTTTGTTTCTCGCTTGGGTTGATGGACACATCCATGCCCGACTTGAACCTTAACATGTTCAAACCATGGAATTAGTTTATGAATAATATAGTTGGAGTCAGAGGTCAATCCTTAGTTTTGGTTGTTAGACACATCCAAGCCTGACTAAACGATTGAATGAGCTCCAACCATATTAAAACTATTTCTTGATTAATGGGTCAGCCTTAAGCTTGGAGCATCGATTTGTTGTGCCACAGCCAAGGTCGATGTAAAGAGAGGTGCAGTTAGGTGCTATGTATATGATGCATACTTGTTAATGAGTTAACAACCTAATGATTTATGCAAACATTCAATTAGTTGATAGCATAACGTGATAGTTACATATATGTGATATGTAATAGGTATAATTACCTACCTTCATAGCTAAGGAAAACTTGATGGCCACAGCCATGGTAATTCTTATCTATGGTTGGATATCAACCTATTTGGAGATGTTCCTACGATCTCCCGAATTGATAATAAGGGTTATTCAATTTGAAAAATAAATAGGATTTTATTTATGTATGTTGATACATTCTTTAATAAATCTTCTCACATAATCTCAATTTGTATTTCTAGGATAATCACTCGATCATGTCTTCTCTGAACTTGCGTTCCATTTTGGACACAAATAAACTGACTGGGCCAAACTACATGGACTGGCTTCGAAACCTGAGGATAGTCCTCAAGGCAGAGAAGCTTGCTTATGTCCTTGAAGAACAACTTCCCACCCATCCTCCAGAAAATGCAACTCCAGACCAATTGTTGGCTTATCAGAAACATGTGACCGATTCTGAAATGGCGAGTTGCATCATGCTAGCCTCTATGGTACCTGAGTTGCAAAAGCAACATGAGCATATGGATGCTAATACCATCATCTTCCATCTTCATGAGTTGTTTGAAGAGCAGGCGAGATCCGAAAGGTTCGAAGTCTCCAGACTCCTCTTCACCACTAAGATGCAGGAAGGCACTTCTGCCTCGCAGTTTGTGTTAAAGATGTTGGGTACATTGAGCGACTGAGCGCACTCGGTTTTGCAATGGATCATGAACTAAGTATTGACTTAATTCTGAGTTGTTTGTCCAAGAGTTGTTCACAATTTGTGATGAACTATCGGATGAACAAACTGGAGACTACCATTCCTGAGTTGATCAACATGCTGAAGACTGTGGAGCCTTCTGTAAAGCCAGATCAAAAAGCAGTACTGTTAGTTGGTTCCTCGAAGAAAGGTTCTAAGAGGAAGGCCAAAGAACAGAACAAAGGGAAGAAGAAAAAGGCCAAGAAAACTGAAAAGAAACCAAAAGGAACTTGCCATCACTGTGGCAAGGAAGGTCACTGGCGAAGAAACTGCAAGATTTATCTTGAGTC
>JAGFNQ010002045.1:392403-516036 GCA_024364735.1 Boesenbergia rotunda | reverse complement strand
GTCCTCAAGGCAGAGAAGCTTGCTTATGTCCTTGAAGAACAACTTCCCACCCATCCTCCAGAAAATGCAACTCCAGACCAATTGTTGGCTTATCAGAAACATGTGACCGATTCTGAAATGGCGAGTTGCATCATGCTAGCCTCTATGGTACCTGAGTTGCAAAAGCAACATGAGCATATGGATGCTAATACCATCATCTTCCATCTTCATGAGTTGTTTGAAGAGCAGGCGAGATCCGAAAGGTTCGAAGTCTCCAGACTCCTCTTCACCACTAAGATGCAGGAAGGCACTTCTGCCTCGCAGTTTGTGTTAAAGATGTTGGGGTACATTGAGCGACTGAGCGCACTCGGTTTTGCAATGGATCATGAACTAAGTATTGACTTAATTCTGAGTTGTTTGTCCAAGAGTTGTTCACAATTTGTGATGAACTATCGGATGAACAAACTGGAGACTACCATTCCTGAGTTGATCAACATGCTGAAGACTGTGGAGCCTTCTGTAAAGCCAGATCAAAAAGCAGTACTGTTAGTTGGTTCCTCGAAGAAAGGTTCTAAGAGGAAGGCCAAAGAACAGAACAAAGGGAAGAAGAAAAGGCCAAGAAAACTGAAAAGAAACCAAAAGGAACTTGCCATCACTGTGGCAAGGAAGGTCACTGGCGAAGAAACTGCAAGATTTATCTTGAGTCCGTGAAGAAGAAGGCATCCGATGCCCCATCCTCTTCAGGTATCTTCGTTATTGAATGTCACTCTATTTCCTCAGATACCTGGGTACTTGATACTGGGTGCAGCTCACATATATGTAATGACATACAGGGGCTAAGGAATAGAAGAAGGCTCGTCAAGGGAGAAGCGAATTTGCGGGTTGGAAATGGAGCAAGGATTGCTGCTATTGCCATCGGAACATATTTGCTAAAGCTCCCAACTGGACGTGTCTTAGAATTGGATAATTGTTATTTCGTTCCTTCGTTAATAAAGAACATTGTATCTATTTCATGTTTGAATGAAAAAGGTTATCATTTAACTTTCAGTAACAATTGTTGTTACATAACTTTAAATGGCGTTCTTTATGGAAATGGAACTTTGTGCAATGGCATCTACACGTTAGATTTATCCAATGACGTTTTCAATATCGAAGTAAGCAATAAACGTGCTCGAATAGATAATCAAATAGACTCCTACACGTGGCACTGTCGTCTTGGCCATATAAGTAAGAAACGCATGACCGAATTACACCGATGTGGAATTTTGGAATCATTTGAACCCGGTTCATTTGATACATGCGAATCGTGCTTAAAAGGCAAGATGACCAAATTACCCTTTCTCGGAAAAGGTAATCCAGTGGGAGAATTGCTTGGTCTAGTACATACCGATGTATGTGGACCAATGTCAACTCTTTCACAAGGAGGCTATAGCTACTTCATCACCTTCATCGATGATCACTCACGATTCGGGTATGTGTTCTTGATGAAACACAAATCTGAAGCCTTTGAGAAATTCAAAGAATTCAGAAATGAAGTAGAGAAACAGCTTGGCAAAAGTATTAAAATACTTCGATCCGATCGAGGTGGTGAATACTTAAGTCAAGAGTTTCAAGATTATCTAAGGGACAATGGGATATTGTCCCAATGGACTCCGCCGTATACACCACAGCATAATGGTGTATCTGAGAGGCGCAACCGAACCCTGATGGACATGGTTAGGTCTATGATGAATCATGCAACTCTTCCAAAATCCTTTTGGGGCTATGCACTTAAGACAGCTGTTTACTTGCTAAACAGAGTCCCGACCAAGGTAGTCTCTACTACTCCATATGAGATTTGGAATAGTAAGAAACCTCACTTAACTCACCTTAAGATATGGGGTTGTCCTGCTTATGTGAAGCGGGTTGTATCAGACAAATTGGATGCTAAGTCTGATAAATGTCTATTTATTGGATACCCTAAGGAAACGAAGGGTTACCAATTCTATCATCCCTTGGAACAAAAGGTGTTTGTTTCAAGGCATGCTGTATTTCTAGAGAAAGAGTTTCTCTTGCAAGAAAATAGTGGGAGTGGGATTGAACTTGATGAAGTTCAAGAAACTCCAATAGACATCACAGAGACACCTAGTCTAGGCCCACAACCGATAATTCATAGTGATGAGCTATCAGTTGAACCTAAAACTACACCTCCTCTTCGTAGGTCTGATAGGACACGCAACATTCCAGAGAGATATGGATTTCTCGTAAGTGAATCGAACGACGTGTTGCTCATTGGCGATGACGAACCTATCAGTTATGAAGATGTTCTGAAAAATTCAGAAAGGGACAAATGGCTCGAGGCCATGAAGTCGGAAATGGATTCCATGTATGAAAATCAAGTATGGGACTTGGTTAACCCACCTGAAGGGATTAAGCCCATAGGGTGCAAGTGGGTTTTCAAGAAGAAAACCGACATGGAAGGTAATGTTGTTACCTTTAAGGCTAGATTAGTGGCAAAAGGATATCGTCAAAAACAAGGAGTTGATTATGACGAAACCTATTCGCCAGTAGCTATGCTTAAATCCATTCGGATGCTCCTAGCCATAGCAGCTCATTATGATTATGAGATATGGCAAATGGATGTGAAAACAGCTTTCCTTAATGGAAACCTACTTGAGGATGTATACATGATACAACCTGAAGGTTTCACATCGGTTAATAAAACCAAGGTATGCAAGCTTCGACGATCCATATATGGACTAAAGCAAGCATCTAGGAGCTGGAACATCCGTTTTGATGAGACTATCAAAGAGTTTGATTTCTCACAAAATCCTGACGAACCTTGTGTGTACAAGAAGGTTAGTGGGAGTGCAGTCGTATTCCTAGTATTATATGTCGATGACATCTTACTTATAGGAAACGATATATCAGTTTTACAGACAGTTAAGATTTGGTTGTCCAAAACTTTCTCCATGAAAGACCTGGGAGAAGCAACCTATATCCTTGGGATTAGAATCTATAGAGATAGATCAAAACGGTTGCTTGGTCTTTCGCAGTCTACATATATAGACCGAGTGCTAAAAAGGTTTAGCATGTCGGAATCCAAGAAAGGTTACCTTCCCATCAGGCATGGGATCAACCTTTCGAAGTCTATGTGTCCGCGCACAGAAGACGAGAGGATTAGCATGAGTAAGATTCCCTATGCATCCGCAATAGGATCTATCATGTATGCTATGTTATGTACTAGGCCCGATGTATCGTATGCTCTGAGCGTCACGAGCAGATACCAATCTGATCCAGGAATGGATCATTGGGCGGCTGTTAAGACAATCCTTAAGTACTTAAGAAGAACTAAGGATGTATTTCTAATATATGGAGAAGGAGATTTGAAAATACGTGGGTATACAGATGCCAGTTTCCAGACAGATAAGGATGACTCCAAATCACAGTCTGGATACGTATTTACTTTGAATGGAGGCGCAGTAAGTTGGAAGAGTTCCAAACAAGACACTGTAGCGGATTCTACCACGGAAGCGGAATATATCGCAGCTTCGGAAGCAGCAAAGGAAGCAGTCTGGATCAAGAAGTTTGTCTCCGAACTTGGCGTGGTTCCAACCATTGATGAAGCAGTGCCGGTATACTGCGACAACAATGGAGCTATTGCACAAGCGAAGGAACCAAGGTCTCATCAGCGATCCAAACACGTGCTTCGACGCTATCATCTGATCAGAGAGATTATAAGTAGGAATGACATACAAATTGAGAGAGTTCCCACTGAAAGGAATATAGCGGATCCTTTAACAAAGGCCTTGCCTCAAAGCAAGTTTGAGGGACATGTTAGAGCCTATGGTATTGGATACCGTAGCGATTGGCATTAGGCCAAGTGGGAGTTTGTTAGTAATATGAGAGAAGTGTCCTAAGGCAATCGCCTTATGATGTAAACATTTATTTTAATAAATGATAATTCACTATTTGAGTATACATGTTTTGTGTATTTGATTGGGATCTTAAACTCATCTACTGAATGTCTGCAATACAACTCACAGCATAAGAGAATTTGTGATGGGATCACAACTAGTGATTATCTCTAATGTGCAATTGTGAAGTATTGAAATTATCCCTAGTCGATGAATTGATAAAAATGGACACTATCAATTCTGTTGAGACTAGCATGGGTTATTCTCTAATCAGCTGATTCTCACTGGCTGGTGACATTGGGATGTCCGGAGATAAACATGGATGCTAGTTAAGGGAACTAGTTCATTGGAGTGACTAGCTGTAAGACTTCATATGGGAATCTACATGTAGATATGTCAATGAAGATCTTACTGCGGCTTAAGTGCGATGTTCCTTTGACTTGCGGTGTTCAAGTCATCTTGGTCATGGAGACTTATACTTTGACATCTTAAGCAAGCATCTCTAAGGAGGTGTGGACCCAGGATGATCGGGTATAAGCCGAAGTGCCCGAAGATGTTTGAACAGCCTACAAAGGATTCACCACTCCTTGCGAGGAGATGTATACCCAGGCCTATCGTCGGATTGTTACTCAAAGCCTCTGGCCAGAGCATATCATGTTAAGAGTGCGAGTCTCTTAAATACATGAGAGTAATTAGAAATCCAAAGGACGAGGAAGACACTACTTGGGCTAGGTGTGACGTAGTCAGCCTAGTGGGGACTGACACCATAGACCGTGTCCTAAACCAAGTGGGTATAAGGTGGTGAAGGGAATGAGGCACGATTCATTAGAGCTGCTGAAGGGTTTCAGAATAATTTCTTCTGGGGTCAAACCGTTGATCTTTCGATTAATTGGGGATCATGATGTACTACTAGGTGCCACTCATGATCGTTCTATAATTAAATGGGTTAATTATAGACGGCCAACATAAATCGAAAGCCTATTTAGTCACACACAATACGAGTAATCCGAGGGATTTAAAACGAGTTGAAAATTGGATTTTCCGATCAAGAGAAACAAGTCGAATCTGAATTAATCAGAGGCGCAATGGAAGCTAAAAATGGCCAAGTCTTTTGAAGGCTTTTTGGGCGAATTAAATGAGTTTAATTCGCGACCGGTTCGGGTCGATTTGGGCCGGCCAAAGAGGGTGGTGGCCGGCCAAGAGAGAGAATAAAACCAATTTAATTGGTTTAATTAATAAAATAAATCTAGTGTGATTTGTTTTATAAATTATGGATAAATAAATTTGTATAAAGAAATTTATATAAATAAAATTTATAGAAATTTATTCTTTTATGGAAGATTAAAATAATCCATGAATTGGTTTATTTTAATTTTATAAAATCAATTATGAATTGATTTATCCATAATAAGAAAGTTTATAAATTTCTTATAAAAATTTATTCCATAATTTAAAGAGAAGAAGAATTAGTTTTTATTATAAATTAGTTTATAATAAAACTTGGTTTAAACGGAATAATTAGTTAAGAAAATTTATAGGATAAATTTCTTATAACTAATTCCGTTTAGAGGGAGACTTAGCAAAGATTTGCTACTATATAAAGGACCCAAAGGCTAGCCCTTTATTAACATCAATCAATTAATCAATAGTTGATTAATAGTTCCCTCTCTCTCTCTCTCTTTTATTCTTCTCCTTCCCTTCTCCCCACCTAGGGCCGGCGCCCTTCTTGGAGCTTAGGGCCGGCGCCCACTTGAAGCCTAGGGCCGGCGCACAACCAACTCCTCACCTTGAGGTGTTGCCGTGAGCTACAAGGAGAAGAAGAACTCGAAGACGAAGAAGAAGAAGCGGATAGCGACTCCTCTCTTCTCGGAATTTGATTCCGTTACTTCGTTGGTTAGTTTTTCCATTATTTCTCTTATTCTTCTAGTTGTACCTTCCGAGGATCTAGTAGTTCTCGTTGGCACAAAACTCGTGACTTTGCGAAGTCATCCCGAAGAGAACTCGGCGTGGACGCGAATAGAGGCGAAGCTTCCAAGGGACGCTACGGTTGGATCTCGTCCCTTACTTCGAGTTACGAGAGGTACTTAGTAAATTTGTTTACTATTCCGCAATGTTTTATTTTATGATTATGTCAACACACCATAAGATTGCATGCTAGATACGAAGTTAAAATAATTTAGGAAATTATTTTATGCAAACTCTTTCGCTGCACGTAAAAATTTTAAATTTTACGAACTCGTATCCTTGTCGACATGCACCCGGTCCCAACAGCATCAAGTATGAAAAAGAAAAGATTTGTGATGCATGTCAAATGGGTAAGCAAACAAAATCTGCACATAAAGGTAAAAGCGCTGTAAGTACTTCTAATGTATTAGATTTACTTCATATGGATCTATTTGATTGTGATATCATCATATCATTGAATGGAAGTAGATATTGCTTTGTTATCATTGATGATTTTACTAGATATACATGGACATATTTTCTGAAATTTAAGGATCAAACCTTAGATGTTTTCATTTCTTTTTGTAGAAGGGTTAAAAATGAAAAATCATCAACTATTAAGACAATTAGAAGTGATCATGGAAGTGAATTTCAAAATCAACGATTCTTAGAATTCTGTCAAGATAGAGGTTATAGGCATGAGTTCTCCACTCCTAGAACACCACAACAAAATGGTGTTGTAGAGAGGAAGAACCGTGTCTTACAAGAGGCTGCACGAAGCATGCTTAATGAGTACTCACTACCGAGTTACTTATGGGCCGAAGCTATAAATACAGCTTGCTATGTGCAAAACCGAGTTCTTATTCATAGATTCTTGGGTAAGACTCCCCATGAACTTTGGTTTGGGAAACCACCTACGGTTAGACACCTTAGGGTGTTTGGTTGTAAGGTGTTCATCCTAAACACCAAGAATCACCTTGGAAATTTCACGGCAAAGGCTGATGAAGGGATACTAGTCGGGTACTCCCTCGTTAGCAAAGCCTATCGAGTCTACAACAAGAAGTCTAGACTGGTTGAGGACTCTTCTGATATTGTATTTGAAGAAATTCCAAAAGTCAATGGTCAACCAGAAGATGATGTCCAATTCGAACTGAGGAGGAGACTAAGTTTGAATGAAAGTCTAAATGTTGTTGATGGTGATGAATCCGATGACGGTGAGCCTAGACAATCCATAGATCAGCCGGATCCTGAGGCTGAACTTATGTCTAGTGAGCCCATTCACGAAGCACCACCAACACCAAGGCAAACTAGATTAGCCTCTAATCATCCCCAAGACCAAATTGTTGGAGACATCCATCATGGGGTTAGAACTAGATCATTCTTCCAGAATGAGGCTAATGAAGTTGGCCTAATTTCCGAAATTGAACCTAGAAAAATTGATGAAGCATTAAATGATCCCGATTGAATTATTGCAATGCAAGATGAACTAGGTCAATTCGAAAGGAGTCAAGTTTGGGACTTAGTCCCTAGACCTAAGAAGACCACCATCATTGGAACCAAATGGGTCTTCAAAAACAAATTGAACCATAAGGGAGAAATCATTAGAAACAAGGCACGCTTGGTAGCCAAGGGCTATAGTCAAGTTGAAGGTCTTGATTATGATGAAACCTATGCTCCCGTGGCACGATTAGAATCCATTCGATTGATGCTAGCATTTGCAGCACATCGTGGCTTCAAATTATACCAAATGGATGTCAAATCGGCCTTTCTAAATGGTCTAATAAGAGAAGAGGTCTACGTCGAACAACCACCGGGGTTTGAGAATTCCGAATTTCCAAACCACGTGTTCAAACTCAAAAAGGCACTTTATGACCTTAAACAAGCACCCCGGGCTTGGTATGAGCGGTTGCCGACATTCCTAATTGAGAAGGGCTTCGTTAGAGGCCAAATAGACCCTACACTATTTCTACGAAGAGATGGTGACAATATTTTTTAGCCCAAGTATATGTCGATGACATAATTTGTGACTCAAACAATAAGGGTTATTTAAATGAGTTCATTGGACACATGGAGAGTGAATTTGAAATGAGTTTAGTGGAAGAGTTGCTTTCTTCCTTGGACTTGAAATCAAGCAAACTCGCGATGGTATCCATGTGCACCAATCAAAGTATACACAAGAAATGCTTTGAAAATTTAACATGAGTGATTCAAAAGAGGTAACCACTCCCATGGCTACAAACACAAGATTAGACAATGATAAGAGTGGTAAACCC
Source organism: Boesenbergia rotunda (assembly GCA_024364735.1). Taxonomy (NCBI): domain Eukaryota; kingdom Viridiplantae; phylum Streptophyta; class Magnoliopsida; order Zingiberales; family Zingiberaceae; genus Boesenbergia; species Boesenbergia rotunda. The sequence continues at coordinate 507,944 of JAGFNQ010002045.1, read as the reverse complement.
GTTGATTTAACTCAATATCGAAGCATGATAGGTAGTTTGCTATACCTCACAGCTAGTCGACCGGATATCCTATTTGTTGTGGGTATGTGCGCTAGGTATCAAGTGTGTGCCAAGGAATCTCATTTGATCGCTGTTAAGCGAATTTTGAGATATCTTAAAGCCACAATTGGAGTCGGTCTGTGGTACCCCCGTACCGAATCATTTGATTTAATTGGCTATACGGATTCCGACAACGCTGGATGTAAGTTGGACCGGAAGAGCACAAGTGGGGGTTTCCAATTCTTAGGCTCGTCCTTAGTGAGTTGGTCAAGTCGGAAGCAACATTGTGTTGCTCTCTCCACGACCGAGGCAGAATACATTGCCATGGGAGAGGGCGTATCACAATTGTTGTGGATGATACATACATTAGAGGACTATGGATTGAGTTACAAGGGTGTGCAAGTGTTATGTGATAACATTAACACAATTAACCTAACCAAGAATCCAGTCCATCATTCTAGGACTAAACATATTGAAGTGCGTCACCACTTCATTAGAGATCATGTGGCTAGGAGAGAAATTGTACTCTCACATGTAGAGTCCAAATCAAACCTAGCTGACATTTTTACTAAACCACTCCCCGAAAATGAATTTAGTTTCCTAAGACGGGAGTTGGGAATGTGTCGCGCTTCATAGTTTTCCTAAATGCATACAAAACCCTTCATGATTATTTCGAATTGTTGGGAAACAATTGGGTAACTTTGGGACATCTCACACAAACTATAAGGTTTACCAAAACATTTTTGTTTGCTAGAAATGGGGTGAGATGTTAGGATCAACTAAATTTCTCAAAATGTCAATACATCCCTTGAGAAATTATGTTGACGAGATAATAATCACTTCGGTGGCCAAGTATGGGGAAAACCAATGCATAACATATGTGTATTTGTCTCCATGATCATACTTGGACATTCCAATCAAGGAAACTTGATTGGAACCTTGGATTTGGCACAAATTGTTTGAATGATTGTTGTTTGAGTTTGACTCCACTTTGGTGGAGCAAAGTGACTTGTTCAAACCCTAAGGACCTTTGATCCTTGATTGGGGATCAATTATAGACGAGGGACGGCTTCCAAGATCGATATCCTTCACCAAATCTCTTTGGTAATCATGTAACAATCTGAAACTGAAAGTTTCAGATCGTATCTGAAAGTTTCAGGAACCCTGATCGGTCACTGGACTGATCAGGAGTAGGGCTGATTGGTCCCCGGACCGATCTGGCTCCATCCTGTAACGATCGGTCCACAGACCGATCGGAGCGGCAACAGTGACTTTACGAAATCTTGACTAAACTTACTGAGCTAGCCTGGATCGGTCCCCAGACCGATCTGGCACCCTATGGTGATCGGTCCATAGACCGATCAGGGGTCTCACAGGTTTCCCTCCGAACCCTACTATTCGTGTCCTGATCGATCAGTCGATCGATCAGGAGAGCGCCTGATCGGTCACCCGACCGATCAGGCCCAGGTCAGTTCGATCAGGCTAAAGCCTGATCGGTCCGGGCGCTATCAGATCGAACGGTGATCCGTTCAAATGCATTAAATTGTGGTTGGTGGACCGATCCACCAACCAATTAATTCCTTCAAAACCTTTCATTGCCGAACCCTAGCGCCGAAACCTCCCACTTATGCGACCTTCACTTCGTGCGAGGGCTTCCCCAGTACCTTCGTCTTCCTCTCGTGAGTGTGCACGTGCGGTTCTAAGAGGGTTCTTCCTAGCTCTGTCTTCTTCCTGCGTCCTACGACGTTCTCTCTTGCTGAGGGGCTTTGCGATCTCTCTTGCGCCGAAGGTTTCTCCTGCACAAGCCTTTCTTCCTTTCAGATTTCAAGAACCTCACCAATGGCACCTAAGTAAGTTTTTGTCTCAGTTTTCCCTTCAAATCAGTTCATAGATTATGCTTTAACGCTAACCATGTTTTGTGTTGTGTCGTGATCTTCTTGTGTTGGCCATGACCTTTCTTTCCATGCTTCACCATATGATTATGTTCAAATCAATCTTTCACCTCATTATTGTCCTCCTTTTTGATCTAATGTCTACCCTATGATTACTCTTTGTATGATCAACTCTTGAATTTTTGATTCAACCTATGTTCGTGTCAACATTGCCCAATTGATTCAAACTATGTGTACGATCAATTCAATCAATTCAATTCTTTAGAAAATCTTCCAAGGGAAAGGAAGCTGCTGAGGGCAGTTCGAGGGGGAAACCCCTTCTTCATCTTCACCTTCCAGAAGGCCACAACCTTCTTTAAGCTCCCGGTTTCCAAATGCAGCCTGTGAACAGGCATTCCAATCGAGGACCTTCAAATTACTATCCTGCCGATCCATTGATATCCCTTTTCTGACTGAACATTGTCCGTCGGTCATGGAGATAGTCATGTTTTACAACCTGGGCTTTCTTCTTTCCTTGGAACGGACCATCAATTACGACCTAGTCTCAGAGATCTATAACAATCTTCAGCAGGGACCTCAAGGAGGCTTCGAGTTCACCACTCGAGTCGCCAAGAGGAACCTTGATTTTTCTTACGAGATCTTGGCAGAGTATTTGGGTGGTCGACGATCACCGAATCTGTATTCAATCTACCCTGAGCTTCCTGATCCTTTATTGGCACTTTTTGCAGATGTTACCCCCGACACCATCTATCAGCATTTCTTTGGTCATCCTCGCCCCGCCGGGCTTGATGAGTTGGGTCCTGATTTTCCTACTTTTGCAGCCCTACGACTTGCTCTAGTTGACTACATCCTTTTCAAGATAATCACAAATTGCATCTAGCCCATCACCTCAAAGCCTTTGACCAAGATCCGACCCTACCATTGCCTTATGCTCTACGGCATGCACCGCCGGATGGACTTCGATATCATGGAGAGCATCTTCCAGTCTATCCTATCCTATCGAGAGCCGAGCCGTCGCACGGTCTACATGGCATTTGGTCATGTCATCACTGATTGGCTTATGTCAGTTGGTGTTGATGTCACCAAAGGCAGGACCGTGCCCATGGTCAAACAGGATTGTCGGCTCGGTTGGCGGGCTTTTGCGAAATCTGGCATTATTATTTGTGAGTGCGATGGGGCCTTGGTTTGGAAGGATGGGAGAGGACTCGGTGACCTACCTGGAGGAGCACCACATTTCAGGCACCACCCGAGGCTGCTGCACCTCATGAGGCACCTGTTGCTGACGCTGAGTACGACTATGAGCCTGACCCAGATCTATGATGGCAGATCTCCGAGCTGGATCGGATCCTCCAGGAGGATCTTCATTTGAGGGAGCTCCATTGAGAGGAGGCCTGCTCGGATTTCCGTTCCTTTGATTGCCGATTGACCTGCGTAGAGTCTACTGTCTCTGGGGTCCAGGCATTGCAGCAGACTTGGTACGCAGAGTGGCACCGTCATACATTTCCAGGGGATGCTCCTTCAGGCAGTGCTGCACCAGGGTCTGCTGATGCCACGATGGATGATCTCATGCGCGATGACGACCCCCCCCCCCCCCCCCGCTGACGGTTGAGTTTGGATGTCCGTTGCCTCTCCTAGTGATCAGTGTATTTGACTGTTTAGTTGTGTGACTTTTGGGCTGTATGCCCCATGACTTATCTGTTGTGGCCTTGTGCCACACGTATTTTGACTATGATGCATGTGTCTTGCGTCTTCTTATTTCTCTGGATGGTTTATGCTTTGATTTTTCTGAGTTTGCCTTCCATATCTATTTTACTTGCGTATGCTTATTGTTGCTGCTATGCTGTACTATCTGCATATTTAATACATAGCTATGTTCATGCTTATGATGCCATGCTCATATGATACATATGCTTATTTTGCCATGCCTATATCTGTTTGTCATATGTATTCATATGCTTATCAAAAATAAATCAAATCTTTGTTGTTTTGGGATACCCCTAGGGTTGAGGGGGAGTATGGTTTAAACTTAACAGCCCTTCTAGACCCCTTTTCGATGTTCGACAAAGGGGGATAGTGTTGGTTGGTTAAGTTTAGGATGATTATATTGTAGGGGGAGGATCTTGATTCCCCTATGATTCTAGAAGTTGAGAAATTGATTGAGAATCCCTAAACTTAAAATCGGATTGTCAAACAACAAAAAGGGGGAGATTGTTGATGCAGTCTGACCCTGATTGTTATTTTGGTGTTGACATCGATTTTAGTTTAGGTTGATTATGATTAAGTCTTGGTCGGGGATCAGGCATGGTATGGAAAATCCTAGCTTGGAGGGCTAGGTGTTGGAAAATCCTAACCTGGAGGGTTAGGTGTTGAAAATCCTAGCTTGGAGGGCTAGGTGTGTGAAAAGTCCTAATTCGGAAGAGGTGGGTGAAAAGTCCTAGCTTGGAGGGCTAGGTGAAAAGTCCTAACTTGGAGGGTTAGGTGCAAATTCCCAACTTGGAGGGTTAGGTGAAAAATCCTTAGCTTGGAGAGCTAAGGTGGATGAAACCCTAGCTTGGAGGGCTAGGTTGAAGCCCCTGGATCGGTCTGGTGACCGATCAGGCAGTTGGCACGGTGCTCCTTCGTGGATTGGTCTGGTGACCGATCCAGTGATGACTGATCGGTCTAGTGACCGATCAGGGATATACGTTTCACTCATTGGTTTGCTCCTGATCGGTCTGGTGACCGATCAGGATCACTGTGCAGATTATTCTGGAGAACGATCCAGCATCGCATATTCCTCTCTATGATCGATCAGGATGGAGCCTGATCGGTCTGGTCACTACCTGATCGGTCTGGTGACTGATCAGGAGGTTTCCTGATCGGTCCGATGATCGATCAGGAGGTCTGGACTGCGAAGCTCAGAAATTGCCCGATAAAGGGGTGGATCGGTCGGGTGATCGATCCACAACCTGGGATCGGTCTGGTGATCGATCCAGGAGAGTCCCAAAGAAATCGCGATTTCTAATTGAGCGTTGGGGACCAATCAGGATGAAGCCTGATCGGTCTGGACCCAGCCTGATCGGTCTGGTGACCGATCAGGAGCCTCTCTGATCAGTCCGGTGACCGATCACTTTAATTCAAAATGCACTGTCAGACGCTCTGATCGCGTCTGAACGTATCCGATTCTCTACGCTTAACTTCTGATTCTTGATTTACTGAGTGATATGCTGTTCTAATACTCTGATCAAGCTGCAAGTGACAGGGAAGGATTCAAACACTCAAGGAGAAGTCAATGGAGGCTTTCCTTGGAGCAGGTTTGTCCGTTTTCCATCTCAGGTTGCAACGGCTGGAGCTGCAGACTGGAGCTGCTGACTGGAGCTTGGCTGAGGGGAGCTCAGGAAGTCCAAGGAGGGCTCAGAGATAGCTGGCGTTGGCAGGGAAGCAGCTGGAGGCTGCAGGAGATGCTGTCACCTGGTGCTGAGTGGAGAAACAACAGGGCGGAAGAAGGCTTCGTTGAAGCAGAGTTCTAGAGTTCGTGAACTGAGTTCTTACTGCGCCTTTGTGTTCTCCACATCTTGCTTGCGTGTTCTGAAGTTCCATCATCTTGTGCAAGCAACTACAATCTGTGAAGCAACCATTCATTACTTGAGCGCTTGAAGGAGGGAACAAGAAGCTCCGAGTCCAACAGCGAGAAGACACGAGGAGAGGGCTCTTGCGTGAGATCGTCGCTGGGTGGAGCTCTGAGGGAGCTCGCTGTGTTCTTGTCTTTGCTAAGTGCTAAGTAAGATCTTTCTTGTTGTTTCATTGTGCTTAAACATATATATGTGATTGAAACGCTGTGGAGAGGTTTCTCCACCGAGAAGGAGGTTGCTTTCTATCCGGTGATAACCGGGGCTTGATCTGCCGACGATCAAGGGATCGCCCACCTTAAGGGCACGCCAAGGAGTAGGGGCAAGTTATCCCCGAACCTTGTAAACCCTCCTTGTTAGCGATCTTGCTAGTTGTGTTTGTTTGCCTTTGTTTTCTATTTTTGTTTTCTGCACTGCTTTGTTTCCATTGTTTCTTCCGCTGTGCTACTGATAAGGTTGAGTGCAGAAATTTGATAAGTGCCAAAGGTCAAAGTGTTTGGCTATATTCACCCACTCCCCCTCTCTAGCCATCCGGGTTCCAACACTCGAGTCTAAGCATGGGTCCCAAAGCTATGTTTGAATAAACAAGCTGGACCAAACCAATGTTGGATCCCCAAGGACAAGATTCACATCTTGCCTAATCCTTATCGAGGCTTTAGTCCAGGGGGAGCTAATATAAAAACCATCTTTATAATTAGATAAATTTCTTTCGAAGCTTGTTGCTTGTTTATGTATTTTTAATGTTATTATTATGCTTAGACCTAGGATTGGTTAGTTTAAGGATAAAAGAGTTACTTAAAACTTGAACAACCTTGTATTAGGTGGAGGTGAGATGATAGTACGTTCGGGAAACACTTCTAATAAGGTCAAGTAAGGTAAGGCGTACCCTACTTGGTCTGTTTAGTCTGGTGGAACTAGCCGAAGCTATCGATCCAAAACCTAAATTAGTTAGATCAAAATTTTTCAAGAAGTAATTTGAAAATGAACTTTCGATAAAAGGCTTTGTCAAGGAAAGAGTTGTTGCTCCAATAAGGCTACGGCCAAAGAAGGCCTCTGTGTCTCGCCAAGACCTGGAAGCCGATTATCGAAATTCAAATTCAATTTACTATTTGTTAAATTTAAATCTAACACAAGTTTTAATTAAATCTTAGATAACATTTTTCAAAACTCTACAATATTTTCAAAATTATTCAACATTCTCAAAACTCTAAAATTTTCAATTAACTTAATACTTTTCAAATTGAATTCAATATTTTTCAAAATTAATTCAACTCATATTGAAAACCTGTCTCACAAGAACCCCTAAGGTCCACATGCTTGATAACATTAGATGTGGGTGAGACAGATTAGGTAGTGAAATTCAATTCAAACTAATCCTACTTCTACACAAATATGGATCCAAATCAAAACATACTTTATGTGTAGGAACATAAAGATTTGGACCAGTGGATGTTAGATAGTGGATGCTCCAGACACATGATTGGAGATAAATTGAAGTTCACCAAAATCAAGTTCAAAAACCTAGGCTCAGTAGCATTTGGCAACAATGCTACACTTAAAGTAATTGGGTCAAGTAACATTGAACTTAACTCATATTTTATCATTAAGAAAGTGTTATTGGTTGAAAATTTCAAGTTCAATTTGCTTAGCATTAGCCAACTCTGTGATACTAGTTACATTGTTACCTTCACCAACTTTGACTGCCTTATTAGAAATCTCCAAGATTCAGAAATAACACTTAAGGGTAGTAGGAAAAATAATGTTTACACAATTAATCTACCCTTAGCAGCCAAATGTTTTCTGACTCAATTAGAAGAAACCAATCTTTGGCATAGGAGATTAGGTCACACTCATACCAAACTAATTTCAAAAATAACTCAACATGGATTAATTAAATGTGTACCTAAAATTAAGAACTTTGACAATATAATCTGTAATTCATGTCAACAAGGCAAACAAACCAAGTCAACTCATAAACCAACCCAGTCAGACTTAACCCAAGCCACACTTGAGCTCCTACACCATGACCTATTTGATTCACATTGAGCCAAGTCACTAAGCGGGAATCGGTACTGCTTAGTAATCATTGACGATTACTCCAGATTTACCTGGGTTAGGTTCTTACAAACTAAAGATGAAACTATTAACTCTTTTAATGATTTGTGCAAAATAATAGAAAATCAAAATGACACAAAAATTAAAAGACTTAGGAGTGATCACGAGGGAGAGTTTGAAAACCAAAAATTTGAGGAGTTGTGTAAAATTAATGGGTACATCCATGAGTTTTCATGTCCTAGAACTCCCCAACAAAATGGGATAGTTGAAAAAAAGAATAGAACCCTCCAAGAAGCCGTTAGGACCATGCTCAACGAATATAACCTAACTAATCAATTGTGGGCAGAAGCGGTAAATACAGGATGTTACATTCAAAATAGGGTCTTAATTAATAGAAGACATAATGAGACACCCTATGAACTTTATTATCATAGATTACCTAATTTACACTATTTAAGGGTTTTTGGGTGCAAAGTCCATATTTTAAACACTAAGGACTATCAAGGTAAGTTTCAATCAAAATCAACCCCAGGGACTTTCTTAGGATATTCAACAACTAGTAGAGCTTATAGGGTTTACAATGGACAAACCTACAAAATTGAAGAAACTACTAATTTAATCATTAATGAAGAAGTTGAAACAATGTCTATTAACAATCAAAATCAAAACAAATCAAAGTTTGATCAAGAAGATAGTGAACCATCAATTGAACCATTAATTGAACCATTAAATGAACTATCAATTGAACCAACTACTGAGGTATCAACTAAACCAATAACTGAACCAACCCAAGTAGTTGAACCAAACCTTCCAGCTGGACCTGAGGCTGAACCTAGTTCCAGAAGAACAAAGAAACCCAGACTCAATCATCCATCTGACCAAATCATGGGTGATCCAACCTTAGGAGTCAGAACCAGGTCTTCTTATAGAAATCTTAGTCAGATTGCTCTTATTTCAAAAATTCAACCTAAGACTATAGAAGAAGCCCTACTTGACCCAGATTGGATCATAGCAATGCAAGAGGAATTAGCCCAATTTGAGAGAAACCAGGTCTGGGAATTAGTACCTAAACTTGAGGGTAAATCAGTAATAGACACTAAGTGGGTATTTAGAAATAAGCTAAATGACCAAGGGGAGATTGTGAGAAACAAAGCCCGCTTAGTAGCTAAAGGGTTTAGTCAAGTCAAAGGGTTAGATTTTGATGAAACCTATGCCCCTGTAGCCAGACTTGAATCAATTAAGATGTTACTAGCCTTTGCAGCCCATAGAGGGTTTAAACTGTACCAAATGGATGTCAAGTCTGCATTTCTTAACGGGTTTATAAAAAAAGAAGTATATGTAGGGCAGCCCCCAGGATTTGAGGACATAGACAAACCTGAATATGTATTCAAACTTAGGAAAACCCTTTATGGGTTAAAACAAGCACCTAGGGCTTGGTATGAAAGATTATCAACTTATTTAATTTCTATGGAATTTAACCAAGGACAAATTGACTCAACTTTATTTGTTAAAACCTTAGAAAAAGATATATTTATAGCTCAAATATACGTAGATGATATAATATTTGGGTCTACAAATTCTAATTTTTAAAAAGAGTTTGTCAAAATTATGGAGAGTGAATTTGAAATGAGCTTAGTAGGTGAGTTGAACTTTTTCTTAGGTCTCCAAATTAAACAAACCAGGGATGGCAACTACATTCATCAATCTAAATATGCAAAGGAACTAATAATGAAATTCAAAATGGAATGTTCTAAAAGTTTAAGTACTCCGATGGCTACAAATGTCAAAATAGATAATGACCCTGAAGGTAAACCAATAAACCTAAAATTATACAGGAGTATGATTGGTAGCTTATTGTACTTAACTGCTAGTAGACCTGATATTTTGTTCGTTGTAGGTATGTGTGCTAGGTACCAAACCTGTGCTAAGGAATCCCACTTAGCAGCACTAAAAAGAATTCTAAGGTACATTAAGGGTACCCTAAATGTAGTATTTGGTATCCTAGGACTTCCACTTTTGAATTATCAGGATACTTTGACTCTGATTATGCCGGGTGTAAACTAGATAGAAAGATTACAAGTGGAAGTTGTCAATTATTAGGACATAGTCTAGTCAGCTGGTGCAGTAAAAAGCAACACTGCGTAGCTTTATCCACAACTGAAGCAGTGTATGTTGCCCTAGGAGAGTGTGTGGCATAACTTTTATGGATGATGCACACTCTTAAGGATTTCCAGTTGGACTATACCCAAACCAAATTGTTTATTGACAACATTAGTTCAATAAATCTGACTAAAAATCTAATTCATCACTCCCGAACCAAACATATAGAAGTAAAACATCACTTTATTTGGGATCATGTAGCCAGAGGCGAAATTGTACTTATACATGTGGACTCAAAATCAAATTTAGCTGTCATCTTTACTAAACCCTTACCTAAATCTGAGTTTAGCTTACTAAGAAGGCAGTTAGGGTTGTGCTTAGTAGAATATGACTACTCTATTTTTCTTTTCAAAAACTTCTATATCTTCATAATTTTTTTTTGAAAATTAGCATTTAATATTTTTTGAAAAATCATTTCCTTTATTAAGTTCTTGAAATTTAAAATAATTTTCCAACTTAGATTTTTTCAAAACTTACCCCCTTTAAACCTAGGTTTTTTTCGCAAATGGACTTAGCCTAGGATTTAACCCTAGAATTGCATACACCTATAGATCTAGAAGCCAGCATCTCACAAGAACCTTAGGGTACTTTGAGTGATAACCTAGACTAGGTTGAGATGTTTAGGTCTATCCCTTGACTCATGATACTTTAAGTCAGTGCATCTTCAGTAGTTGGGACAATAAATACAATTGAACAGTAATCAAGTTAAGTGTTGAAGCTTAGACAATCTAACTTGATCAGATCACTTAACTTGACTAACCCTAGTGAAAGCTACTGTTATATAACAATTAGTAAGCAGCTAACTAGGTTAGACAGGACCCGAACAAGTCTAGTTTATTTGGTTTGGTCCTTTTTATTGCTTGAATTCACTAGAGTCGGTTCAATATGGACTCAATTTTTTTTAACTCTGATTCAAAATTGATTTGATCTGCAATTAGTTTCTATCATTTTTTTTGATATATAGCATAGGGGGAGAGAGAAAAAGAGAGGAAATTTTTTTCCCAAATTTTCATTTTCTCAAAAAGTTAAACTTAGTGCATTAAATTTTCAAATTAAATTTAAAATTAAAGCTCTGATTCTTTCGAAAATGTTTTTCTAAAGTGCACAAATTTTTTTGAGCAAATAGTTTTTCAAGTGCACAATTTTTTTTCTAAGTAAAAACATTCTCCAAATTTTTTGCTAAGTAATTTTGTTTGTGCACAAAATTTTTCTAAACAAAATTTTTACTAAGTGCATTTTTCATAGCAATTTTTTTTTCTAAGTGCATATTTTTTGCTTTAATTTCCTAAGTGCATGTTTCTAAGCAAATTTATCTAAGTTCATGTTTCTAAGCAAAATTTTTCGAAATGCAGAAGTTTTTAAGCAATATTTTTTTAAGTGCACAAGTTTTCTAAGTAAAAATATTTTGTCAAGTGCACAAAATTTTTTTTGAAGAACACAATTTTTCAAGGGCACAACAAAATTTTCTAAAGTGCAATTTTCCAAAGACAAATTTCTAAGCAAAAATTTCTCTAAACAAAAATTTCTTAAGAAATTTTCTAAGAAAATATTTTGAAATGCACAAAAAAATTTTTGCATTTTGTTTAAGTGCAAAGTTTTTTTAAGTAAAACGTTGTTTTTTTCTAAATTTTTCTAAGTGAAAATTTTGCACAAATTTATTTTCTAAGTGAAAACGTTGAACAATAATTTTTTAAGTGAAAAATCATTGTAAATGTGCAAATGCCTTGCTTTGTTTCAAAAAACACTTAGTCAAAATTCATACACCTAGACTTTTTGAAAATTGCATATCATTGAAAGCTTCAGGGAGAGAATGTCCATTTTAGGGGGAGCTTAGTAAATATTTTTTTAAGTAATCTTTCATATAAACATGATTGTTATACATATGCTTTAAATGATTAAACTTAACTTTTTGAACCTGGTTGCGATAAATCAAAAAGGGGGAGATTGTTGGTGCCAGAAGCACCAAGATCGAACTCGTGTTTTGATAATGGCAAAGGGTTCATAGGCTAAGGGTTTGTTGTAATATAACGACGTTACTCAAGTGTGCAGAAAAGTCCTAGGTCAACTAGGCACGAAATCATGACATAAGGTTGGGCAATAAGTCCTGATCATGGACTGGGCACCGAAGACCTGGTGAGTGAAGCTGGTCAATAAGTCCTAGTCGTGGACTGGGCACCGAAGACCTGGTGAGTGAAGTTGGGAAATAAGTCCTGGTCATGGATTGGGCATCGAAGACCTGGTGAGTGAAGCTGGGCAATAAGTCCTAGTCGTGGGCTAGGCATGAAGACCTGATACGGGGGATTGGGCAAAAGTCCAACCGGAGGAGCCGGTTGGCAAATAGGTAAACTCTCCTGAAAGGAGTAGGTGAGGATGCGTTCCCCATAGGAGGGAACATTAGGTGTCGGTTCGACCTAGGGTTCCATTTAGGAAGCCCAATGTCAGAACCAAGAAAGCTCAAGTTGTTAATCATGCTTAAACTTATATCATTTATGTGTTATTTATGTTTTGGAACTAACCCTGGTTGTAGGGACAAAGGGATAGATGATTCTGCTCCCAGGCACCTGAATGGAGTCAGGCGCCTGTTTGAACATGCGCCTATGTTGATACAGGCGCCCCAGACAAGGGTCTTTCCAAAGCCACTCGAAGCAAGGCTCCACGTCAGCATATGAGGCACCTGTGCTCATACAGGCACCCCAGTTGAAGGGATAAGTGCTGACCAAGTCTGCGGATTGAGGTTCACGCAGAATGGGCCACATGTTAGGCGCCCCCGTGAACACAGGCGCCCCAGCGACTAGTATATAAAGGGGTTCACCCCCTTACTTCAAAACACAACTTCATTCTACGAATTCTTTCAAGCGCTCTGCTCCAAACGTTCCGTGCTCAAGTCTCAAACGCCAACGATGACCCGCGGCTCCGATTTTCAATCTTCTCCGGTCGTCGATATAGAATGTTCTTATTGCTATATTTTCTTTAAAATTTTGTATTCGAATTCAAAGCTGTAATATTTTCTCGGAATATAGATTACCGAATGTAAACGGTCAAGGACCATGGGCCTTGGAGTAGTAGCCGACCGCGACTCAGAACCAATTAAAAAATTGAATTGTTAGCATTGAATTTTATCGTTGTGCAATTGCTCTCGTTTTTCCAAAAAATTATTCGATCGATATTCACCCCCCCCCCCCATCTATTGATTCTAGCCGATCCCACACACTTTTCAAAAATATTAGAAAGGAAAATATTTTTAAAGTAAAATAGTTTCTAAGCAAAATACTTAACATAAGATTGTCATTGAAAGATAACCTTGAAATGAGTTTTTTAAACTAACTTAAGCACCTTAAGCAACCATTTTTTTTTAATTTGTCAAAATAGTTTTCCAAAGTATATCTTAAAATTGTTTATAAGAGACCTTAAGCATTTTTCAAAAATTAGTTTATAAAAGGGACTTAACAAGACATATTTAAAAAAATGAAAGGTAAGTATTTTTCAAACACGATATTAATAAAGATCATATATAGATTGAAACATGCCAAATAAATTTCAAATTGTCTATTTCAAAAGTCTATATCCAAGTAGGTTTTAAAGATGAGTTTATAAGACACATCCAAAAATTTATTTATGCATTTATGTTGAATGAATAAAAACTTTTTGAAACAAGATTTACAAAGAGGATAATTATTTTGAAAACTACTAGGATAATTTTTAAGAGTAGCTTTAAAATTAAAAAACATTTATTTTCCAAAACATAATTTGAAAAAAAAACAAAAATATTAAGAATATTTCAATAAGAAAAAAGATATTTTTAATAAAGAAAAATAGCTTTTAGTCTTAACGCTCCCCTTGATCCAAAAAATTTAGTCCTATTTGTATAACAACTAAACATTTAGAACTAAGTTTTGAAGTACCAATAAAAAATCCAAGCAAAGCTAAGTGTTAATCAACGCAGTTGATAAGGCATTATCTCAAAGTAAGGAATTTAGGTTGCATTTACTAAGTCATAGGTATAAACCTCCCCTTGACTAGTTAATCTAGTTTAAAACTTAGCCATTTTTTTTTAAAAAATAGTAATTATATTAGAAGGTAAATCTTTAATTTTTTTTAAAAAATTTCTTTTTTTTAAGGAATTTTGCAAGATCTTTTCAAAAATAAGCATTTTCAAATATTTAAGGTATTTCTTTAAATTAAGTTTTAAAAATAATTTTGTGGGTATAACTAAAATATTTTACAAGAAAAATTAAATGATATTTTCCATAAAGTTATTTAATTTTCCAAATAATTTTTCAAAGATATTACAAGGAATGTTTTGATCTGTGTTAATTAGGACTCTCCCTCAACCTGACATACCCTTAGGATTCCTTGTTAGCTACAAGGTAGACTTTCTATTGTGTCTTACGGATAGATCCAAAACTAAAAGTGTCATTGTTAAATATTGGAAATTTAAGGGTTAAAAAGGAAAAATCCAAAAAGTAGGGACCTAGTTGGAAATTACCGAAATTGGAGGGCTTATTTGTAAAATCCAAAGAAAAACCTTAAAAAAACCCTAAAACTTCCTCCCCAAGTGAGTTTCCTCCCTTCGTCTCTGCCTCGATGCCTCTGCAAGCGAGCACCGCACGCAACGCCGTCGCACCTCGTCGCACGCCTAGCCTTCCCTTCCTCTTCCCTTCTTCTTCTTCGTTTTCTCCGGCACGCACGAGCAGAAAATCGCGCGCCACGTTTCCCCTGATCGCGCCGCCGCTGCCGCTGCCAGGGAGTGCATGCGCGACAACCGCTGACTGTCGCCTAGTCGCCGGAGTCGACCTCTCCACACGAGCCTCCTTCGCAACCTTCACTGTGCGTACTTATTGCTTGTGTCGGCGCCACCAATTGCAGCCATCTATTCGAAGGAGGTAGCATTTCCATTTCCGGTGATTTCTTGGGGTCCTGTATTTTGGGGTCCTGTATTTGTTACCTTGGTTGTTAGTTGCTCAGGATACGGCAGGGGAGCATTGTTCCGATGCCAATTCAGGTAAGGTTTGGTTGTGTGTTAGGGTTTCCTTGAATCAATTGATGAAAGGTGATTAGAAGTTAGGTTTTTAATTAATGACTTGTATGGGTGTGTTTTTGTAGTTGCCGTGAGTGGATTGTTGGAATTAGTTGCCTTTATGCTTTGATGAATGGAGTTGGTTTGTAGTTTAACTCTTTGTTTAGTAAAGAGATGGTTGCCATGAGTAACCTGTGGGTGCGATGATGTTTTGAATCCCTTCGGGAATTAAGGGAACAATGGTTGTTTGATTTATTGGTATTTGGATTTAATCTGGTAATGTATCAATCGTGAGAATTTTTGGGAAATGTGTATGATATATGACTTGGTTTAATTGGAATTTAAACCTAATTACTGAAGGTCGATTTAGGCTAATCTTAATTTGATTTAAGAATTAGTTTAATGGATTAGGCTTAGTTCAAGTTCAGAGTGGTTCCTTGAGTTAAAACATAGTATTTAACCTTATAACTTAAATTTGATAAATTAGGTCGAGAATGAACTTCTGGTGGGATAAGGTTTAATCAAATAGATGTGGTAATAATATGTAGTTTGGCTAATTTATTATTAGTGTTTCTTCTAATTTTAGTTTATATGTAGTTTGCCTAATTTATTTTGTTGTTATAAATAGCTAAACTCAAAGTCGGTGCAGGGCCTTGATTCGGACTAGTTCAGTTGATCGTGGAAGGTTCTCGTTTACGGACTTCTACAATAATAAGGCGGGTACTTCTCTTTTGTAGTCATGTAGTTTGTTTATCTTAATGCATGACTTATTATATCTTTATAGGTCTGCTTGACCTTGATCTTGTTGTTGTTATTTTATGTCGTCGTTGATACCTTTCTTCGTTGATTTTCGAGTATTCGAAATTTCGTATCCATACAGTCTTCTGTTGGATTTCTGTTCTGTAAAGTATCGCTTGTACGCGTGTACTTAGTGGATCATTAAACACAACTAGATTTGTTTGGCATTAGAATTAGCCTACCTAGTAGTGTAGATGCATAATCGTTGGTTTTTGATACTTGTTAGATTTTATTGCATCGTTGTTTTCCAGTTGTTTGTGTATCTTGTAGCATGCACCATACCTGCACGTTGCATACTAACGACTATTGGCTTTCATTTGATTAAGTCATCGTTAGTCATTTAGTTGCTCGGTTCACTCAACCACTTGTTGTCGTGATAGTTACTAGGGTGCGAGCAACTGTCCTGTTATGTCACACATGTTGGAGTTGTAGGCAAACAGTGACACCCTCACCGTTGTTTTAGAGGGACATTAGAGTTATTGATAGCTCCCCCTTTATTCCGAGGTTTGGAGCAGTTGGCTCCCTAGCATTAAAGCTATTGATAGCTCCCCCTTTTTTCCGGGGTTTGGAGCAGTTGGCTCCCCAACATTAGAGCTGTTGATAGCTCCCCCTTTATTCCGGGGTTTGGAGCATTTGCCTCCCCAGCATTGATTGTGCATTGATTACATTTATGCATTTTTCTTGTGGTTGTTTCATTTATATGAGCTATGTTTGCTGCATTTGGTTGACATGCATGTATGTTTTGATATTGTTATATTATGTGGTTTTTCTTACATGTTTAGTTGTCATTATATTATATACCATGTTGTTTTATATATGTTATGAATGTTTAGGTATTCTTATATACCTTCTAGACTGTACCTGTTGTTTCTATACATATCATATCTTTTGTTATGTCATGCTATTGTTTATTTTATACCAGCTGAGTCCGCCCGGACTCACCACCCTTGCTTCTTCTTTTTGTTTCAGATAGCAGGTAGTTGCATTTCTTGGAGCCAGGAGAGGATCCACTTACCAGTTCCTCGGTGTAGTCGTTTTGGATATTTGGTTTTAGTTGTTTTATTTTCTACACCTTGTGAATTTTATTTTTTTCTTTTTGTTTACGATTGCTGAGCCATCAAATTATTATAAAACTGCGTGGTGATATTTTTGTTTCCTGTTATGATGGTTGAGCCTTCAAAAATGACACTATAAAAGCAAGTGTCCTAATTTGATCAAGAAAAAGGTGCAAGTGGCACCCAAGACCAAGGAGAAGCCAAAGGAGGTCGGCCCTGTGGTAAAGAAGGATAAGAAGCACATTGTGTGCTTCTCATGCAAACAAAAGGGGACATTATCGGAATCAATGTCCAAAGGGGAAAGATCCGACTAAGGCAAAAAGGAGGAGATCAAATCGAGGGGGAGACTCCAAGAATAAGACTAAGGTACCATTAGGTAATGATACTTATTTTCATCATGATAATATGCATGCTAGAAATAATCATTATCATTTTAATGCTATTTATCATGAAAATAGGAGGCATGAAAAATCTTAGGAAAACTATAGAGCCTTCCATGCTAAGACTACAACATCTAAAGATAGGGAACAAATTAGAACATTCCATGATAGATCTACCCAACACAAGGCCAAGAAGAATAATCATCAAGGTTATATTAGAAAACCAAGCCTTGATGAGGTAATGATGGAAAATCAAGTTTTGAGGTCAAAACTTGATAAATAGGAAAAATCCCTTAAGAAAATAGAAAATCTATTTAAGGGATCAAAAATTCAAAACCTAGATTTAGGAAATCAATGACTCTCTAGGAGCAAGAAAGGTTTGGGGTACAAACCTAAAATCAAGAATGATGGTCCATCTTATCATAGAGCTCCATATAGGTATGAAACTCAATCTAGGTCTAGGAGTCAAGTCAAGGCCACAAGGGAAGTCATCCCTAGAGTTGATCAAGACAAGACCAACATGACTAAGGCTTCAGAGAAGCCTAGAAAAGTCATTAGGAAGGTATTAAGGGAAGTTATTGTTGAGGCAATCGACCCTTAAATGATTGGAAGATCATGGTTTGGATGTGTGTGTGTGAATATGTTTAAGGTTAGAGTGTTATGTTGTATTTGATGTGTGTGATTGAGTTTGCAGGACTTGGAGAATCACCCATGGTGGACATATCCGAGGGACGAGAGCCGAGGGAGGAGGACTCCAAGGGCAAGCCGGGAAGTGGACTTCAAGGGCACACGTGAAGGGTGGCATGGAGGCAAGCCAAGGGAGGCTTGTGTGCGCATCCGAGGGACGAGAGCCAGAGGAAGATGACTTCAAGGGACGAGCCAAGGAGTGAACCTGAAGGCACACGTGAAGGACTATGTGGAGATGGGCTGGGAGTGAGTCGGCAGTCGACTGGCCATAGGGCAGTCCACTGCCAAAACTCACAGAAGGTTTTCAGCCTTCTACCAGTCGACTGGCCCAGAGGCAGTTGACTGGTATACCCCAAAAACTAGCCGTTGGCTAGCAATTAATGCTAGGCCAGTCGACTGCCCCAGGGGCAGTCGACTGGTGCGGGGATAGACAGACTGTGAGTTTGTCCTGTTCTCCTAGAAAAGGAGGACCTTTTTGAACGTGAGCGGTACGGTTCCCTACTATAACGAAGTGCTGCTCGTCTGAAAAGTGTTCTCAACTTCCTCTCTCTTATTTTACTACATTCTATAAAGAGGAAGACCACCACTGTAAAGGTTTCTCCACCTGAAGGAGATTATTCATAGTGGAAGTGGTGCTCGTGCGTGGATCCTTGGATTAGTCACCCATATGGGTGGATACCAAGTAAAGTATTGTTGTTAGCATTGTTCTTATATTCCTTTGCATATTATTGTTTCCGCTGCGCTAATAACGTTGTAGAGATTCAACCAAAAAAGTGCTATTCACCCCCCCCCCCTCTAGCACGCCAAGTCGATCCATCAGTTGGTATCAGAGCCAGTTCGTTTCGGAAGAACTCACCATCAACCGGAGAAAGTGAAATGGTGTTTCAAGAGGGATACAGCACTGCACGACCACCCTTCTTCGACGGGAATGACTTCGCGTACTGGAAAGGTAGGATGCAATATTACCTTATGAACGATATTGAGAATTGGATTAGCATTGCAGATGGTTTCGATGCACCCGTCGATTAAAGAGGGGAACCAACACCGATGAGATTCTGGTCGAAAGAGGTAATGAAGAGGGTGCAGTCCAATGCCAAGGCCACCACCACATTGCAGTGTGGTCTCTCAAAGGAGCAAGTCAACAAGGTGGGGCCATTCAAGAGTGCCAAGGAATTGTGGGACAAATTGGTGGAACTGAACGAAGAGTCAAACGAGTCCAGAAGAGCAAAGAAGGACTTGCTCGTGGCCCAACTCCAATCCTTATCCATGAAGAGCAATGAGACTGTCAGCCAGCTGCATGGAAGGGTGAAGGAGGTAATCAATGAGCACCACGTGATTGGAGAAAAGATCGAGAACCGGGATATCGTCAGGTATGTCTTACAAGCCTTCCCAAGAACTACCTTGTGGGCATCCATGGTTGATGCCTACAAAGTATCAAGGGATTTGTCCATAGTTAAATTAGATGATTTATTCTGTGAATTTGAACTGCACAAGTAAGCTAACGTCTCGGCCAAAGAGAAGGGTATTGCTTTTATTGCAGAAAAGGAAAAGAAGAAGAAGAAGGAGAAGAAGAAGGTAGTCTACACCTCCTCATCTGACTCAGAGGAATCCAACGTCTCCATGGATAGCGACCAAGAGGCATTTATGGTAAGAAAGATGCGTAAGGCTTTCAAAAAATTTTCTAACAAATCATATGCTAGGAAAGGGTCCAAAGGCAAGGGTAAGGCCAAGGACATCATCTGCTACAACTGCCACCAAGAGAGACACATGAAGAATGAGTGCCCTCAACTAAAGAGAAGAGATGACAAGAAGGAGGAGAAGAAGAAAGGTGACAAGAAGAGGTCGAAGGGAAAGGAGAAGGGTGCCACCAACCTCAAGGCGACGTGGGATGATCCATCATCCTCGGAAGCTCCGCCCTTGGAAGCTCCGCCTCTATTCGCGTCCACGCCTAGTTTTCTTCGGGATGACTTCGCAAAGCCATGAGTTTCATGCTGACAAGAACGACTAGATTCTCCAAAGGCATGACAAGAATACCAAGAGAGAGATGGAAAACTAACCACCAAACGAAGAACGGAATCAAGATTCCGGGAGGAAGGAAGGAGTTGCGCCTGCTTCTTCTTCTTCTTCGATAGCTTCTTGGTGGAGGAAGCTCACGGCAACCAAAGGGAGGGTCTCTAGGGCCGGCGCCACTAGAGGAGGGAGAGGGAGAGAAGGAGAGGAAGAGAGGCTAGGCAAGGATCCTTGATCTCTTAGATTAAATTTCCAAGTCTTGCCTTGGTACCTTTATATAGTAGCCTCTTAATCGCCAAGTCTCCTCTTAACAGAATAAATTTTTCATAAGAAATTTATCTTATAAATTTTTCTATGAATTATTCCGTTATGCCAAGTTTTTATTATAACTTAATTTATAATAAAAACAACCATGTCTCCCCTTTTATTATGGAAAGAAATTTCTTTATATAAATTTCTTTATCATGGTAAATCAATCCATTATTGATTTTATAAAATAAAATAAATCATTCTAAGGTTTATTTTAATTTCCATGATAAATAAATCTCTTTATATAAATTTCTTTATATAAATTTTTTTATACAAATTTCTTTATACAAATTTCTTTATCCATAATTTTATAAGACAAACGACGCGCGGTTTATTTTATAATTTTGAACCAAACAATTTGGTTCTTCCCTCTTATTGTGGCCGGCCAAACAAAGAGGGTGGGGACCCTCTTTGGCCGGCCAAACCCAAGCCACGATCTCACGAATTAAACTCATTTAATTCGTTCAATAAGTCTTCAAAAGACTTAGCCATTTTATGCTTCCGATGCGTCTCTGAAAAATTCAGATTCGACTTATCTCTCTTGATTGGAAAATCCAATTTTCAACTCGTTTTAAATCCATCGGATTACTTGTAGTGCGTGTGACTAAATAGGCTTTCGATATATGTTGGCGTCTATAATTAACCAATTATAGAACGATCATGAGTGGCACCTAGTAGTACATCATGATCCCCAATTAATCGAAAGATCAACGGTTGACCTCAGAAATTATTCTGAAACCCTTCAGCAGCTATAATGAATCGTGCCTCATTCCCTTCACCATCTTATACCCACTTGGTTCAGGACATGGTCTATGTGTGTCAGTCCCCACTAGGCTGACTACGTCACACCTAGCCCAAGTAATGTTTTCTCGTCCTACGGATTCTAATTACTCTCAAGTATCTAAGAGATTCATACTCTGAACATGTCATGCTCTGACCAGAGGCTTCGAGTAACAATCTGACGATAGGCCTTGGGTATACATCTCCTCGCAAGGAGTGGTGAATCCATTATAGGCTGTTCAAACATCTTCGGGCACTTCGGCTTATACCCAATCATCCTGGGTCCACATCTCCTTGGAGATGCTTACTTAGGATGTCAAAGTATAAGTCTCCATGACCAAGATGACTTGAACACCGCAAGTCAAAGGAACATGGCACTTAAGCTGCAGTAAGAACTTCATTGACATATCTACATGTGGACTACCATATGAAGTTCTACAGCCAGTCACTCCAATGAACTAGTTCCCTTAACTAGCTTTCATGTTTCTCTCCGGACATCCCAATGTCACCAGCTAGTGAGAATCAGCTGATTAGAGAATAACCCATGCTAGTCTCAACAGAATTGATAGTGTCCGTATTTATCAATTCATCCACTAGGGACAATTTCAGTACTTCACAATTGCACATGTAGAGATAATCACTAGTTGTGAATTCATCACAAATTCTCTCATGCTGTGAATTGTATTGCGGACATTCAGTAAATGAGTTTAAGATCTCAATCAAATACACAAGCATGTATACTCAAATAGTGAATATTCATTTATTAAAATAAATGATTACAATCATAAGGCGATTGTCTTAGGATACTTCTCTCACAATACTAACAAACTCCCACTTGGCCTAATGCCAATCGCTACGGTATCCAATACCATAGGCTCTAACATGACCCTCAAACTTGCTTTGACGCATGGCCTTAGTTAAAGGATCCGCTAAATTCCTTTCAGTGGGAATTTCCTCAATTTGTATATCATTCCTACTTATAATCTCTCTGATCAGATGATAGTGGCGAAGCACATGTTTGGATCACTGATGAGACCTTGGTTCCTTTGCTTGTGCAATAGCTCCATTGTTGTCGCAGTAAACCGGCACTGCTTCATCAATGGTTGGAACCACACCAAGTCCTGAGACAAACTTCTTGATCCATACTGCTTCCTTTGCTGCTTCCGAAGCTGCAATATATTCCGCTTCCGTGGTAGAATCTGCTACGGTGTCTTGTTTGGAACTTTTCCAACTTATTGCACCTCCATTCAAGATAAATACGTATCTGGACTGAGATTTGGAGTCATCCTTATCTGTCTGGAAATTGGCATCTGTATACCCACGTATTACCATATCTCCTTCTCCATATATTAGGAACACATCCTTAGTTCTTCTTAAGTACTTAAGGATTGTCTTGACAGTCACCCAATGATCCATTCCTGGATCAGACTGGTATCTGCTTGTGACGCTCAGAGCATACGATACATCGGGCCTAGTACATAACATAGCATACATGATAGATCCTATCGCGGATGCATAAGGAATCTTATTCATGCAAATCCTCTCGTCTTCTGTGCGCGGACACATAGACTTTGAAAGGTTGATCCCATGCCTGATGGGAAGGTAACCTTTCTTGGATTCCGACATGCTAAACCTTTTTAGCACTCGGTCTATATATGTAGACTGCGAAAGACCAAGCAACCGTTTTGATCTATCTCTATAGATTCTAATCCCAAGGATATAGGTTGCTTCTCCCAGGTCTTTCATGGAGAAAGTTTTGGACAACCAAATTTTAACCGACTGTAAGACTGATATATCATTTCCTATAAGTAATATGTCATCGACATATAATACTAGGAATACGACTGCACTCCCACTAACCTTTTTGTACACACAAGGTTCATCAGGATTTTGTGAGAAATCAAACTCTTTGATTGTCTCATCAAAACGGATGTTCCAGCTCCTTGATGCTTGCTCCAGTTCATATATGGATCGTCGAAGCTTGCATATTTTGGTTTTATCAACCAATGTGAAACCTTCAGGTTGTATCATGTATACATCCTCAAGTAGGTTTCCATTAAGGAAAGTTATTTTCACATCCATTTTCCATATCTCATAATCATAATGAGCTGCTATGGCCAGGAGCATCTGAATGGATTTAAGCATAGCTACTGGCGAATAGGTTTCGTCATAATCAATCCCTTGTTTCTGACGATATCCTTTTGCCACTAATCTAGCCTTAAAGGTAACAATATTACCTTCCATGTCGGTTTTCTTCTTGAAAACCAACTTGCACCCTATGGGCTTAATCCCTTCAGGTGGGTTAACCAAGTCCCATACTTGATTTTCGTACATGGAATCCATTTCTGACTTCATGGCTTCAAGACATTTGTCCCTTTCTGAACTTTTCAGAACATCATCATAACTGATAGGTTCATCATCGCTAATGAGTAACACGTCGTTCGATTCACTTACGAGAAATCTGTATCTCTCTGGAATATTGCGTGTCCTATCAGATCTACAAAGAAGTGGTGTTGTTTTAGGTTAAACTAATAGCTCGTCATTATGAGTTATTGGTTGTGGGTCTAGACTAGGTGTCTCTGTAATGTCTATTGGAGTTTCTTGAACTTCTTCAAGTTCAATACTACTCCCACTGTTTTCTTGTAAAAGAAATTCTTTTTCCAGAAATATAGCATGCCTTGAAACAAACACCTTTTGTTCCAAGGGATGATAGAATTGGTAACCCTTTGTTTCCTTAGGGAATCCAATAAATAGACATTTATCAGACTTAGCATTCAATTTGTCTGATACAGTCCGCTTCACATAAGCAGGACAACCCCATATCTTAAGGTGAGTTATGTGAGGTTTCTTACTATTCCACGTCTCATATGGAGTAGTAGAGACTACCTTGGTCGGGACTCTGTTTAGCAAGTAAACAGTGTCTTAAGTGCATAGCTCCAAAAGGATTTTGGAAGAGTTGCATGATTCATCATGGATCTAACTATGTCCATCAAGGTTCGGTTACGCCTCTCAGATACACCATTATGCTGTGGTGTATATGGCGGAGTTCATTGAGACAATATCCCATTGTCCCTAAGATAATCTTGAAACTCTTGACTTAAGTATTCACCACCCCGATCGGATCGAAGTATCTTAATAATTTTGCCAAGCTGTTTCTCTACTTCATTTCTGAACTCTTTGAATTTCTCAAAAGCTTCAGATTTGTGTTTCATCAAGAACACATACCTGAATCGTGAGTGATCATTGATAAAGGTAATGAAGTAGCTATAGCCTCCTTGTGCAAGAGTTGACATTGGTCCACATACATCAATATGTATTAGACCAAACAATTCTCCCACTGGATTACCTTTTCCGGAAAAGGGTAATTTGGTCATCTTGCCTTTCAAGCATGATTCGCATGTATCAAATGAACCGAGTTCAAATGATTCCAAAATTCCACATCGGTGTAATTTGGTCATGCGTTTCTTACTTACATGGCCAAGACGACAATGCCACGTATAGGAGTCTATTCGATTATCTATTCAAGCACGTTTGTTGCTAACTTCGATATTGAAAACGCCACCGGATAAATCTAACGTGTAGATACCATTGCACAAAGTTCCGGTCCCATAAAAAACACCATTTAGAGATATGTAACAACAATTGTTACTAAAAGTTAAATGATAACCCTTTTCATTCAAACATGAAATAGATACAATGTTCTTTATTAACAAAGGAACAAAATAACAATTATCCAATTCTAAGACACGTCCAGTAGGGAGCTTTAGCAAATATGTTCCGATGGCAACAGCAACAATCTTTGCTCCATTTCCAACTCGCAAATTCGCTTCTCCCTTGACGAGTCTTCTTCTATTCCTTAGCCCCTGTACGTCATTACATATATGTGAGCTAGACCCAGTATCAACTACCCAGGTGGTTGAGGAAATAGAGTGACATTCAATAACGAAGATACCTGAAGAGGATGGGGCATCGGATGCCTTCTTCTTCAAGGACCCAAGATAAACCTTGCAGTTTCTTCGCCAGTGACCCTCCTTGCCACAGTGATGGCAAGTGCCTTTTGGTGTCTTTTCAGTCTTTTTGGCCTTTTTCTTCTTTCCCTTATTTTGTTCTTTGGCCTTCCTCTTAGAACCTTTCTTTGAGGAACCAACTAACAGTACTGTCTTTTGATCCTGCTTCACAGAAGGCTCTACAGTCTTCAGCAGGTTGAACAACTCAGGAATGGTAGTCTCCAGCTTATTCATCCGATAGTTCATCACAAATTGTGAATAACTTTTGGGCAAACAATGCAGAATTAAGTCAATACTTAATTCATGATCCATTGTAAAACCGAGTGTGCCCAGTTGCTCAATGTACCCCAACATCTTCAACACAAACTGTGAGACAGAAGTGCCTTCCTGCATTTTAGAGGTGAAGAGGAGTCTGGAGACCTCGAACCTTTCGGATCTTGCCTACTCGTCAAATAACTCATGAAGATAGAAGATGATGGTATAAGCATCCATATGCTCATGCTGCTTTTGCAGCTCAGGTACCATAGCGGCTAGCATGATGAAACTCGCAAGTTCAGAATCGGTCACATGTTTCTGATAGGCCACTAACTGGTCTGGAGTTGCATTTTCTGGAGGACGGTTGGGAAGTTGATCTTCAAGGACATAAGCAAGCTTCTCTGCCTTGAGGACTATCCTCAGGTTTCGAAGCCAGTCAATGAAGTTTGGCCCAGTCAGTTTATTGGTGTCCAAAATGGAACACAAATTCAGAGAAGAGATGATCGAGTGATTATCCTAGAAATACAAATTGAGCTTATGTGAGAAGAATGATAAAGAATGCATCAACATACATTGATTAAATCATATTTATTTTTCGAATTGAATAACCCGTTTTATCAATTCGGGAGATCGTAGGAACATCTCCAAATAGGTTGATATCCAACCATAGATAAGAACAACCATGGCTGTGACCATCAAGTTATTCTTAAATATGAAGGTAGGTAATTATACCGATTACATATCACATATATGTAACTATCACTTTATGCTATCAACTAATTGAATATTTGCATAAATCATTGGGTTGTTAACTCATTAACAAGTATTCAACAATATATATAGCACCCAACTGCACCTCTCTTTACATCGACCTTGGCTGTGGCACAACAAATCGATGCTCCAAGCTTAAGGCAGACCCATTAATCAAGAAATAGTTTCAATATGGTTGGAGCTCATTCAACCGTTTAGTCAGGCTTGGATGTGTCCAACAACCAAAACTAAGGATTGACCTCTGACTCCAACTATATTTATCATAAACTAATTCCATGGTTTGAACATGTTGAGGTTCAAGTCAGGCATGGATGTGTCCATCAACCCAAACGAGAAACAAAACTCCGGTTCTAACCATATTAATGGAAGGTGTTGGCCTTAATATTTTATAAGGGGTTTTGGGTCTCATCCTTTCTTTTCTAAGCACATTCATGACATATAATTATGTCATGTACTAACGATTTCCTTAATAAAGTATGTATGTGACTTAATTTATCAAGTCTCATTAATTGAATTAGGAACCGGATTCCCTAATTCTAATTTCATACTTTATTCAAGGAATTGTTTTGGGAAACAATTTCCTAAATTGTCATAATCAATTTCGGAAATAATATGTTTAAGACTTTGATTTCTCTAAATCAAATCTTATTAAATTAAGAGACAGATTCCCTTAATTCAACCGCATATTATTTTCATGAAAATCTTATTTGAGAAAACACTATAGGAAATTATTTTCCAAATTAATTTTGGAGACAACAATATGTAAGAGCATCACCTCTTAAATCAAATAAGGAAATTATCGTTTGAGAATCACCTCAAAATTTTCATGATTTGATTACATATTTTATTTATCGATTTATTAATTTCAACAAATTATTTTCTTTGGGTGTGTAACACCCAATAATTTTCTGGTATTATTAGGGATTTTTCAGAATTTTTTTAGCATTTTTCGGAATTAAAATAAAAAGAAAAAAATTAAAGGGTCGGGTGGGGATTGATCTCGCGACCACGCGAGAAGCCAATCCCTAAGCAAGTCCAAGTAACCAGCTGGGCAAGGGTATCAAGCACATAAAAGGATGAAGTGAAATAATATTATAGTTGATTTAGCCCGTTTCATGAAGAGGTATTTAAACTTCCACTTAAGTTGAGTTAAGACCCCATTAGGGCTTGGAGGAGGCCGCGCGAGCAGGGTGGGAGGCTGCGAAAAACAGGGAAGAAAAGGAGAGTTTTCTCCTCCTTCTTCTTCCTCTTGAAGTAGAAAACCTAGGGCTTCTTCCCTAGGGCCAAGGGTGAAGTTTTCTTGCAAAGGAAGAGGAAAAGAACCCTACGCTAGGAGTTTCGAGATACTTGGTGAGTTTTCTTCAAGAAAAGGGTAAGTAAATCACTCACCTGCAATAGGAGTAGCTTCGCATGTAGTTTTCTTGCTGTAGAACCTTGATTTTGTAATCTAAGTGCATGCTTGGAGAATATTATTTATGGTGTGATTTAAGTTTCTCAAGAATACATGTTTTTAATCATAGAACTTGAATCGAAGTAGATTCTATATGTGTGATCTAAGCATGAAAGGCCAAGTTCTTGAAAAGTCACAAAGATGAGTTTTGGGTTAAGGGCACGCAAGGTGCTCGATGAAAGTTTCAAGTGAGAAAGGTAAAGTTTTGTAGTGCAAAGACTTATGTAAAAAGAAAGATAGCTTGATAAGTATAAGCATTATGAATTAGAAAGTATTTTACTTTTGTAAAGTGACATGTACCGGGCAAAAGAGAGGCCCACAGAAAGTTAGAAAGAAGCTCTAATAGGGTGCGGTGGCTAGCTACCCCGAAACCTATTAGGGATGCGCGCATTGGTACACTGATACCAGGTACATTGTCAAGGCCTGAGAAAGTTGATTATTATTTTGAAGTATATGAGTATATGTAAGTGTTTTCAGTTTAAGCATATGTTTTGCTAAGTATGTTAACATTGTTATGTTACAAGCATGTTAAAGAGCAAGAGCAAGGAAGTTAGTGGTTTAAAGTATGGAAATGCATAAGTAGCAAGTCTCAAAAGAAATTATGAGCATGTTAGATTTGCCAATGTTTTAATGCTAGTAAATGTTTTCAAGCATGATTGAGCATGATAAGTATGTGAAAGTTTCCATGTGTAAGTATTTCAAAGTGCATGTGTTTTGAAGTAAGCATTATTTGAAAAGAGCATGTTTATCCCTTATCGTTTGGATTTGTGAGTTAGGATTTACTTACTAAGCAATTTGCTTATTAGTTGCATTTTCCTTCTATTGCAGATAAAGGTAAAGAAAAAGCATAAGTTAAGGAGGCGAAGGGACTTGCTTTGATGTTCGGTGGCGGCGGAACCGTGGAAGAGATCTTTGGGCTAAGTCTTGTAGAACATGTGTTTTGGTGTTTTGAAGTGGTAGAATGAATGACTTTGTTTAAACTACGCATAGAGGTTAAGTTTGGTACAAACTCTAGAGTGTTTTGCTTACGTTTTGATAGTTTTGTTAAATCTCGCAAGGATTCTAATTTCAAGTTATTGGATTCGTTTTGAGTTGCTAAAATGTTCATAAAACTAGTATAGAGTATAGAAATGGAGTTATGTCTTTGTATGTCTTGGAAGTATATATTTTGTGGATCGTTGGAGATGATTTTCAGGTCTGAAATGCAGGTTTTCAGGTGTGCCAGTCGACTGGTTCAGAACCAGTCGACTGCGATATCGAACAGAACCTACTGTTCGATGCACCAGTCGACTACCATGAGGCCAGTCGACTGGTGCCGGGCACGGAAAGTTTCTGTGGCCGATACCAGTCGACTGGCTATATAGCAGTCGACTGGTACCATTGAATAGAAGTGGTATAGAGCAGTTGGTTAGTGCTTTAGTGTTACAACTAAGAGGTCTAGGGGTCAAATCCTGGCTAAGCTAATAAAATTAAAGTTTTTGTTTTATTTTGGCTGATTAGTACTTCAAACATGATTATGAATTGTTAGTTCAGCAAATAGCGAAATAAGAAATTTTAAATTCTCCCAGTTGGTTTAGCATTATAAGAAATCACTAATTAGTTAGTTAGTTAGTTAGTAGTGATCCGCCTTAAAGCTTAGTACCAGAAGGTGGGTCGTCACAGAGTGGTATCAGAGCAAAAGGTTCCACCCTTCCGCCACACTGACATCAAGCATCAATCCTGCCGCCTACCAAGTAAGAAGTTCATATTTTGCAGTTTTATATGCTTTTCATTATTGATTGTTAGTATCAGTAATGCATGATGATAAGAAAGTATGTTAGTATTATTGCATGCTAATATGTACAGGGAGATAATGAAGTAAGTTAGTAAGAGATAATGAGCTTTTATTTTTGTGTGCTATAGAGTAAGAGGATGCCAAGAGGACGTCCTAGAATTGTCCGAAATGAGGGGCAAGCTCCTAGAGAACAGGAGTCAACATAGTCAGTACCACCACCAGACCTTCAAGGAGTGGTGACCCAGCTTCAGAGGCAACTGTTAGTGATGTGAGAGAAGTGTCCTAAGGCAATCGCCTTATGATGTAAACATTTATATTAATAAATGATAATTCACTATTTGAGTATACATGTTTTGTGTATTTGATTGGGATCTTAAACTCATCTACTGAATGTCCGCAATACAACTCACAGCATAAGAGAATTTGTGATGGAATCACAACTAGTGATTATCTCTAATGTGCAATTGTGAAGTATTGAAATTATCCCTAATCGATGAATTGATAAAAACGGACACTATCAATTCTGTTGAGACTAGCATGGGTTATTCTCTAATCAGCTGATTCTCACTGGCTGGTGACATTGGGATGTCCGGAGATAAACATGGATGCTAGTTAAGGGAACTAGTTCATTGGAGTGACTAGCTGTAAGACTTCATATGGGAATCTACATATAGATATGTCAATGAAGATCTTACTGTGGCTTAAGTGCGATGTTCCTTTGACTTGCGGTGTTCAAGTCATCTTGGTCATGGAGACTTATACTTTGACATCTTAAGCAAGCATCTCCAAGGAGGTGTGGACCCAGGATGATCGGGTATAAGCCGAAGTGCTCGAAGATGTTTGAACAGCCTACAAAGGATTCACCACTCCTTGCGAGGAGATGTATACCCAGGCCTATCGTCGGATTGTTACTCAAAGCCTCTGGCCAGAGCATATCATGTTAAGAGTGCGAGTCTCTTAAATACATGAGAGTAATTAGAAATCCAAAGGACGAGAAAGACACTACTTGGGCTAGGTGTGACGTAGTCAGCCTAGTGGGGACTGACACCATTGACCGTGTCCTGAACCAAGTGGGTATAAGGTGGTGAAGGGAATGGGGCACGATTCATTAGAGCTGCTGAAGGGTTTCAGAATAATTTCTTCTGAGGTCAAACCGTTGATCTTTCGATTAATTGGGGATCATGATGTACTACTAGGTGCCACTCATGATCGTTCTATAATTAGTTAAATTATAGACGGCCAACATAAATCGAAAGCTTATTTAGTCACACGCACTACGAGTAATCCGAGGGATTTAAAACGAGTTGAAAATTAGATTTTTTGATCAAGAGAAATAAGTCGAATCTGAGTTAGTCAGAGGCGCAATGGAAACTAAAATGGCTAAGTCTTTTGAAGGCTTTTTGGGCGAATTAAATGAGTTTAATTCGCGGCGGTTCGGGTTGGTCTTGGCCGACCAAAGAGGGTGTTAACCCCCCTTTGGTGGCCGGCCAATAAAGAGGAGAAAACCAATTAATTTTGGTTTAATTAATAAAATGAATCTAGTGCGATTTATTTTATAAATTATGGATAAATAAATTTGTATAAAGAAATTTATATAAATAAAATTTATAGAAATTTATTCTTTTATGGAAGATTAAAATAATCCATGAATTGGTTTATTTTAAAATTAATTATGAATTGATTTTTCCATAATAAGAAAGTTTATAAATTTCTTATAAAAATTTATTCCATAATTTAAAGAGAAGAAGAATTAGTTTTATTATAAATTGGTTTATAATAAAGACTCGGTTTAAACGGAATAATTAATAAGAAAATTTATAAGATAAATTTCTTATAACTAATTCCGTTAATTCCGTTAATTCGGTTTAGAGGGAGACTTAGCAAAGGAGTTGCTACTATATAAAGGAACCAAAGACTAGCCCTTATTCCAATCAATTAATCAAGAGATTAATTACTCTCTCCCTCTCTCTCTTAATCTCTCCTCTCCTCCTCTTCTTCTTCCCTTAGGGCCGGCGCACCCTAGCTCCTCTAGGGCCGGCGCCCAACCAAATCCAAGAAGGTGAAGTTGCCGTGAGCATTGAAGAAGAAGGAGAACCCGAACACGAAGTAGAAGAAGCGGATAGCGACTCCTCTCTTCCGGAATACGATTCCGTTACTTCATTGGTTAGTTTTTCCATTATTTCTCTTGTCCTTCTAGTTGTGCCTTCTGAGAATCTAGTAGTTCTCGTCGGCACAAAACTCGTGACTTTGTGAAGTCATCCCGAAGAGAACTCGGCGTGGACGCGAATAGAGGCTGAGCTTCCAAGGGACGCTACGGTTGGATCTCGTCCCTTACTTCGAGATACGAGAGGTACTTGGTAAATTTGTTTACTTTCCGCAAAGTTTTATTTTATGATTATGTCAACACAATGTAAGGTTGCATGCTAGATACGAAGTTGAAATAATTTAGGAAATTATTTTATGCAAACTCTTCCGCTGCACGAAAAATTTTGAATTTTACGAACTCGTATCCTTGTCGACATGCACCCGGTCCCAACAGCAACTTGCTGAACAGCAGCAAGTCATTGCCACCTTGATGGCTAACCAGCAGGCCACTAATCAGCAGGCCACTTCTGCTACCCCTCCAGTGGCGCCAGTGGCACAAGTAGCAGCACCAGTAGCGACAGAGGTTCCCCCAGTACCTCCGACAAGAGAAGTAAGGCAAGAGGCATATCTGATCCAGTGGCAGAGACTGAAGCCTGAGAATTTTTCTGGCACAAGTGAACCATGGGATGCTCAGGCATGGTTCAAAACAGTGGAGAGTATAACGGAGTTACTGGACTGGCCCGAGGTGGAGAAGATAAAGTGCACATCTTTCTGCCTTACTGGAGATGCTAGGATGTGGTGGGAAAGAGTGAAAGCTAAGAGGAATGTGAATCAGATGACCTGGGCCGACCTTGAAGCAGAATTTCTGGAAGAGTACTTTCACATGAAAGTGACAAACAAACACTATGATGAATTTACTGAGTTCCGCCAAGGAGATCTAACTGTGGATGAAGCAGTGAAGAAGTTCAATCGATTAGCTCGCTTGTGCCCGGAGTTAGTCAGTACTGAAAAGGAAAGGGTCAGGTTAATGCTCAAGATGCTGAGGCCTCAGATAGCTCTGAATATGGCTGGCGGTGGTAATAGACCGCAAACTTCAGAAGAACTAGTAAGTAGTGCTCTGATCACTGAACACTACTTAAACAGTATAAAGGCCACACGTGTGCAACAACAATAGGCATCAGCCCAGAAGTCCCAAGGAAATCCTCAAAACCAACAAAATTGGAAAGGAAATTCAGGTAAGAGGAAGCAGTGGGATCAGAAGTCTTCTGAGGGCAACAAAGGGGGTACGTCAAGCAAGCAGCTCAAGTACCCCCCTTGCCCAAAGTGTGGGAAGGCACATCCTGGAGTATGTCGTCAGGGCATGAGCGGATGTTATATTTGCGGAGCAGAAGGGCATATGATGAAGGCTTGCCCTAACCGGTCGAGGGTTGGCGGGTGTTATATCTGTGGAGTAGTAGGGCACCTGGCCAAGGCGTGCCCTAAAGCAAAGCCGCCTCCACCACAGCTTCTTCAGTACGGGGGTGGACCTGCTCAGCTGCACCAGATGCAGCCAGTTATGGAGGGATCTTATTACAGTCAGGCGAGGATGGAAGCCCCACCAGCCGCGACCAACGCCAAGGTTTTCGCCATCACCAGGGAAGAGGTGGCAAATGCTCCTAACATGGTCACAGGTCGAATACTCATCTCATCTCAATATGCTATTGTGTTATTCGATACTGGGGCAACCCATTCTTTTGTATCCATGCTGTTCACTAAAAGGCTAGGGATCCCACCAGAAAGTTTGGGTCAGAAATTTTTAACAACCTTACCGTCAAGGGAAGTAATGGCCTCTACTCAGAGGCTAAGGGCAGTACCAATCTGGATTTCCAACCGAGAGCTCTATAGTGACTTGGTAGTCCTTGAGCTGAAGGATTACGATGTCATTTTAGGGATGGACTTCTTGAGCAAGTATAGTGCTTCTATAGACTGCCGCAAGAGAAAAGTCAAGTTCACACCAGAAGCAGAACCTTCATTTGAGTTTATTGGAGACCCAAGGAGAAAGACAAAGAGGTTCCTATCTACCTTACAAGCTCAGAGAATGTTAGAGAAGGGGTGCTCTGGGTTTCTAGCTAATATAGTGGATGCAAGTCAAGGAGAAGGATTGAAGAGAGAAGAAGTGAGGGTAGTCTGTGACTATCCCGAGGTGTTTCCTGAAGAGTTACCAGGACTCCCTCCCAATCGGGAAATTGAGTTTGAAATTGAGTTGGCCCCAGGAACCAACCCAATTTCGAAGGCACCTTATCGCATGGCGCCAGCAGAACTGAAAGAATTGCAAGAACAGTTGCAAGAGCTGCTTGACAAGGGTTTTATCCGCCCTAGTCATTCACCTTGGGGAGCTCCTGTATTGTTCGTCAAGAAGAAAGATGGATCTATGTGAATGTGCATAGATTATCGAGCTTTGAATAAAGTAACCATCAAGAACAGATATCCTTTGCCAAGGATAGATGATTTATTTGATCAGCTGAAGGGAGCCACAGTGTTCTCCAAGATAGATCTGCGATCAGGTTACCATCAGCTAAGAGTGAAGGAGAGTGATGTACCAAGGACTGCTTTTAGTACAAGATAAGGGCACTATGAGTTTGTGGTCATGCCCTTTGGAGTGACAAACGCCCCTGCAACGTTTATGGATCTAATGAATAGAATGTTCAAGGATTTTCTGGACAAGTTCGTCATTGTCTTTATTGATGATATCCTAGTGTATTCAAAGACTCAGGAAGAACATGTCGAACGATGGTATTGCAAACCTTACATCAGAAAGAGTTGTACGCCAAATTCTCAAAGTGTGAGTTTTGGCTTGATCAGGTGGCCTTCCTAGGCCACATCATTTCCAAGGAAGGTATTATGGTAGACCCAGCCAAGATTGAAGTAGTTAGTAACTGGAGTCGACCAAAGAATGCCAGTGAGATCAGAAGTTTTCTGGGTTTGGCAGGGTACTACAGAAGGTTTGTAGAGGACTTTTCAAAGATAGCCTCTCCACTTACAGCCCTTACCAGAAAGAATAAGAAGTATGAGTGGACTGAGGACTGTGAGCAGAGCTTCCTTGAGTTAAAGAAGAGACTGACCAGCACTCCTATCCTTACAGTACCCGAAGGTGATAAGAGCTTTGATATATACAGTGATGCATCAAAGCTAGGACTTGGAGCAGTCTTGATGCAAGAAGGCAAAGTCATAGCTTATGTTTCCAGGAAACTCAAGGACTATGAAAAGAATTACCCTACTCATGATCTGGAGTTGGCAGCTGTAGTCTTTGCTCTAAAGATATGGAGGCATTACTTGTATGGAGTGCAGTGTAAGATTTATACAGATCACCAGAGTCTGAAATATTTCTTCACTCAGAAAGACCTCAATATGAGACAGCGAAGGTGGCTCGAGTTAGTGAAGGACTATGATTGTGAGATTCTTTACCACCCTGGTAAGGCAAATAGAGTAGCAGATGCACTGAGTAGAAAGACTTGTGCCACTTTGATGTCCTTATCATCATTGGCACCACCATTACAGAAGGAAATAGTAGATTATGGAGTTGAAATCATTTATGGGCAGTTAGCTCTATTGACACTAGAGTCAACCTTGCTTGAAGATATACAAAAAGACCAAGCTGAGGATTCTGATATCCAAAGGATCAAGCAAGAGATACAAGAAGGAGAAAGTAAAGAGTTTAGAGTATCTGACAGTGGGATACTCTATTATGGTGACTGTTTGTGTGTTCCCAAGAATGAAGAGCTGAGAAAGAAGATTCTTGAAGAAGCCCATGGAACTCCCTACTCCATGCATCCTGGTTCTACCAAGATGTACCAGGACTTGAAAAGAAGATTTTGGTGGTCCGGAATGAAAAGAGACATAGCTAGGTATGTCAGCACATGCCTGACATGTCAGAGAGTTAAAGCAGAACACCAGAGACCTGGAGGTGTCCTACAACCCATTCAGATTCCAGAGTGGAAATGGGAAGACATAGCCATGGATTTCATAGTTGGTTTACCAAAGACAACTAATGGCTATGATGCTATTTGGGTGATAGTAGACAGATTGACCAAGTCTGCCCACTTTTTGGCAATCAGAGTGTCTTACTCGATTGAAAAGTTAGCCCAGTTATATGTGCAAGAAGTGATCCGACTACACGGAGTCCCGAAGACCATTATCTATGATAGGGATGGTCGTTTCACGTCACACTTTTGGGAGTGTGTACAGACAGTGTTAGGCACCAAACTGAAATTCAGCACAGCTTTCCATCCCCAGACTGATGGACAGACAGAGAGAGTGAATCAGGTTCTAGAAGATATGCTCAGAGCTTGTGCATTGGACGTCAAGGGCAGTTGGTGCAAGTATTTATGTTTAGCTGAGTTTGCCTACAACAATAGTTACCAAGCCACTATTGGTATGGCACCCTATGAAGCTCTTTATGGTAGGAAGTGTAGATCTCCCCTCTGTTGGTATGAAGGTAGTGAGAAGAAGGAAATGGGGTCACAGACTGATCTTATAAATGATACCACAGAAGCTATAAAGAGCATCCGTCAGAGGATTGAGACTGCTCAGAGTAGGCAGAAGAGTTACGCCGATGTACGCCGTAGGCCGTTAGAGTTTGAAGTTGGGGATACAGTTTTCCTCAAAGTAGCTCCTATGAAGGGTGTGATGAGATTTGGCAAGAAAGGCAAGCTAAGTCCTCGATACATAGGACCGTACCTAGTGACGAAAAGAGTTGGCAAAGTAGCTTATGAGTTGGAGCTACCTCTAGAGATGTCAGCAATACACAATGTGTTTCATGTCTCAATGCTAAAGAAGCATATCCCAGATGCCAACCAAGTGATTGAGCCACAGATGGTACAAGTGCAAGAAGATCTCAGTTATGAAAGTCGACCTATTCAGATAATAGATCGAGCAGATAAGAGGCTGAGGAACAAAGTGGTACCATTAGTGAAAGTCTTATGGCTGAATCAGAAGTATGAAGAGGCAACTTGGGAATCAGAAGATAGCATGAGGCAAAGGTATCCAGAGTTGTTCTAAGTTCGAGGACGAACTTT
Organism: Boesenbergia rotunda; assembly: GCA_024364735.1. NCBI lineage: Eukaryota > Viridiplantae > Streptophyta > Magnoliopsida > Zingiberales > Zingiberaceae > Boesenbergia > Boesenbergia rotunda. Next base: position 471,758 of record JAGFNQ010002045.1, on the reverse strand, counting down.
TTATAAGGTAGGGAGGATTGTAACACCCAATAATTTTCTGGTATTATTAGGGATTTTTCGGAATTTTTCTAGCATTTTTCGAAATTAAAATAAAAAGAAAAAAAATTAAAGGGTCCGGTGGGGATTAATCTCGCGACCACGCGAGAAGCCAATCCCTAAGCAAGTCCAAGTAACCAGCTGGGCAAGGGTATCAAGCACAGAAAAGGATGAAGCGAAATAATATTATAGTTGATTTAGCCCGTTTCATGAAGAGGTATTTAAACTTCCACTTAAGTTGAGTTAAGACCCCATTAGGGCTTGGAGGAGGCCGCGCGAGCAGGGTGGGAGGCTGCGAAAAACAGGGAAGAAAAGGAGAGTTTTCTCCTCCTTCTTCTTCCTCTTGAAGTAGAAAACCTAGGGCTTCTTCCCTAGGACCAAGGGTGAAGTTTTCTTGCAAAGGAAGAGGAAAAGAACCCTACGCTAGGAGTTTCGAGATACTTAGTGAGTTTTCTTCAAGAAAAGGGTAAGTAAATCACTCACCTGCAATAGGAGTAGCTTTGCATGTAGTTTTCTTGCTGTAGAACCTTGATTTTGTAATCTAAGTGCATGCTTGGAGAATATTGTTTATGGTGTGATTTAAGTTTCTCAAGAATACATGTTTTTAATCATAGAACTTGAATTGGAGTAGATTCTATATGTGTGATCTAAGCATGAAAGGCCAAGTTCTTGAAAAGTCCCAAAGATGAGTTTAGGGTTAAGGGCACGCAAGGTGCTCGATGAAAGTTCCAAGTGAGAAAGGTAAAGTTTTGTAGTGCAAAGACTTATGTAAAAAGAAAGATAGCTTGATAAGTATAAGCATTATGAATAAGAAAGTATTTTACTTTTGTAAAGTGACATGTACCGGGCAAAAGAGAGGCCCACAGAAAGTTAGAAAGAAGCTCTAATAGGGTGCGGTGGCTAGCTACCCCAAAACCTATTAGGGATGCGCGCATTGGTACACTGATACCAGGTACATTGTCAAGGTCTGAGAAAGTTGATTATTATTTTGAAGTATATGAGTATATGTAAGTGTTTTCAGTTTAAGCATATGTTTTGCTAAGTATGTTAACATTGTTATGTTACAAGCATGTTAAAGAGCAAGAGCAAGGAAGTTAGTGGTTTAAAGTATGGAAATGCATAAGTAGCAAGTCTCAAAAGAAATTATGAGCATGTTAGATTTGCCAATGTTTTAATGCTAGTAAATGTTTTCAAGCATAATTGAGCATGATAAGTATGTGAAAGTTTCCATGTGTAAGTATTTCAAAGTGCATGTGTTTTGAAGTAAGCATTATTTGAAAAGAGCATGTTTATCCCTTAACGTTTGGATTTGTGAGTTAGGATTTACTTACTAAGCAATTTGCTTATTAGTTGCATTTTCCTTCTATTGCAGATAAAGGTAAAGAAAAAGCATAAGTTAATGAGGCGAAGGGACTTGCTTTGATGTTCGGTGGCAGCGGAACCGTGGAAGAGATCTTTGGGCTAAGTCTTGTAGAACATGTGTTTTGGTGTTTTGATGTGGTAGAATGAATGACTTTGTTTAAACTACGCATAGAGGTTAAGTTTAGTACAAACTCTAGAGTGTTTTGCTTACGTTTTGATAGTTTTGTTAAATCTCGCAAGGATTCTAATTTCAAGTTATTGGATTCGTTTTGAGTTGCTAAAATGTTCATAAAACTAGTATAGAGTATAGAAATGGAGTTATGTCTTTGTATGTCTTGGAAGTATATGTTTTGTGGATCGTTGGAGATGGTTTTCAGGTCTGAAATGCAGGTTTTCAGGCTTGTCAGTCGACTGGTTCAGAACCAGTCGACTCCGATATCGAACAGAACCTACTGTTCGATGCACCAGTCGACTGCCATGAGGCCAGTCGACTGGTGTCGGGCACGGAATGTTTCTGTGGCCGATACCAGTCGACTGGCTATATAGCAGTCGACTGGTACAATTGAAAAGAAGTGGTATAGAGTAGCTGGTTAGTGCTTTAGTGTTACAACTAAGAGGTCTAGGGGTCAAATCCTGGCCAAGCTAATAAAATTAAAATTTTTGCTTTATTTTGGCTGATTAGTACTTTAAACATGATTATGAATTGTTAGTTCAGCAAATAGCAAAATAAGAAATTTTAAATTCTCCCAGTTGGTTTAGCATTATAAGAAATCATAATTAGTTAGTTAGTTAGTTAGTAGCGATCCGCCTTAAAGCTTAGTACCAGAAGGTGGGTCGTCACAGGGTGGCTCCCCGAGGCTCAGATACCCAAAAAAGGAATTTGTTGTAAATCTAATTTGGTCCGCTCCCCGAGGCGTAACCAAATTAAACATGACAATTTTATTCAAAATAGGAAATTAAATTACAACAACTATCTTTAAATTGGACGGCTCCCCGAGGCTCAATCCAAAATAAAAAATATTGTTAATAATTTAAAACCAATTCGAATTTAATTGTCAATTAATAATCCATAAATTTGTCTAGACTTTCTTGAAAGAAAGTGCCCAAAATTGCGAGATTTCATAATAGGTTTTCAGAATAATTGTAAGTTTCTGGTACAAAGAAAACTTACATATTTCCAAAATTGGAAAATTTCCAAAATATAAAATTTCCAAAATTGGAAAGTTTCCAAAAATGGGAAGTTTTCACAATTATCATAAAATTTCAGAAACTAGGATATTTCAAAAGTTTGCGAAATTTCATGAGGATTTCCAAGCTTTGAAATTCCTAAATCTAAAATTTATCATAATTGGGAAGTTTCCATAATTGGAAAATTTTCCAAAATTGAGATCATGATAAAGTTTTCCGCAAAACAATTATATGATTATGTCGAACACTAACCGGCTCTGATACCACTGTTGGGACCGGGTGCATGTTGACATGGATACAGGTTCGTAATTTTAAAATTTAATTACGTGCAGCGGAAGGTTTAGCATAAATAATTTCTCAAATTATTTTAACCACGTATCTAGCATGCAACCTTATGTTGTGGAGACATGATCATACATTTAAAATTTTGCAGAAAGTAAACTAATTTACTTAATACCTCATGTAACTCGTAGAAAGGGACGAGATCCAACCGTAGCGTCCCATGGAAGCTCCACCTCTATTCGCGTCCACGCCGAGTTTTCTTCGGGATGACTTCGCAAAGCCACGAGTTTCATGACGACAAGAACTACTAGATTCTCCAAAGGCATGACAAGAATACCAAGAGAGAGATGGAAAACTAACCAGCAAACGAAGAACGAAATCAAGATTCCGGGAGGAAGGAAGGAGTTGTGCCTGCTTCTTCTTGTTCTTCGACAGCTTCTTGGTGGAGGAAGCTCACGGCAACCAAAGGGAGGGTCTCTAGGGCCGGCGCCACTAGAGGAGGGAGAGGGAGAGAAGGAGAGGAAGAGAGGCTAGGTAAGAATCCTTGATCTCATAGATTAAATTTCCAAGCCTTGCCTTTGTACCTTTATATAGTAGCATCTTAATCGTCAAGTCTCCTCTTAACGGAATAAATTTTTCATAAGAAATTTATCTTATAAATTTTTCTATGAATTATTTCGTTATGCCAAGTTTTTATTATAACTTAATTTATAATAAAAACAACTATGTCTCCCCTTTTATTATGGAAAGAAATTTCTTTATATAAATTTCTTTATCATGGTAAATCAATCCATTATTGATTTTATAAAATAAAATAAATCATTCCAAGGTTTATTTTAATTTCCATGATAAATAAATCTCTTTATATAAATTTCTATATATAAATTTTTTTATACAAATTTCTTTATACAAATTTCTTTATCCATAATTTTATAAGACAAACCACGCGCAGTTTATTTTATAATTTTGAACCAAACAATTTGGTTCTTCCCTCTTATTGTGGCCGGCCAAACAAAGAGGGTGGGGACCCTCTTTGGCCGGCCAAACCCAAGCCACGACCACACGAATTAAACTCATTTAATTCGTTCAATAAGTCTTCAAAAGACTTAGCCATTTTATGCTTCCGATGCGTCTCTGAAAAATTCAAATTCGACTTATCTCTCTTGATTGGAAAATCCAATTTTCAACTTGTTTTAAATCCCTCGGATTACTCGTAGTGCGTGTGACTAAATAGGCTTTCGATATATGTTAGTCGTCTATAATTAACCAATTATAGAACGATCATGAGTGGCACCTAGTAGTACATCATGATCCCCAATTAATCGAAAGATCAACGGTTGACCTCAGAAATTATTCTGAAACCCTTCAGCAGCTATAATGAATCGTGCCTCATTCCCTTCACCATCTTATACCCACTTGGTTCAGGACATGGTCTATGTGTGTCAGTCCCCACTAGGCTGACTACGTCACACCTAGCCCAAGTAATGTTTTCTCGTCCTACAGATTCTAATTACTCTCATGTATTTAAGAGATTCATACTCTGAACATGTCATGCTCTGGCCAGAGGCTTCGAGTAACAATCCGACGATAGGCCTTGGGTATACATCTTCTCACAAGGAGTGGTGAATCCTTTGTAGGTTGTTCAAACATCTTCGGGCACTTCGGCTTATACCCAATCATCCTGGGTCCACACCTCCTTGGGGATGATTGCTTAGGATGTCAAAGTATAAGTCTCCATGACCAAGATGACTTGAACACTGCAAGTCAAAGGAACATCGCACTTAAGCTGCAGTAAGAACTTCATTGACATATCTACATGTGGACTACCATATGAAGTTCTACAGCCAGTCACTCCAATGAACTAGTTCCCTTAACTAGCATTCATGTTTGTCTCCAGACATCCCAATGTCACCAGCTAGTGAGAATCAGTTGATTAGAGAATAACTCATGCTAGTCTCAACAGAATTGATAGTGTCTGTATTTATTAATTCATCGACTAGGGACAATTTCAATACTTCACAATTGCACATGTAGAGATAATCACTAGTTGTGAATTCATCACAAATTCTCTCATGCTGTGAATTATATTGCGGACATTCAGTAAATGAGTTTAAGATCTCAATCAAATACACAAGCATGTATACTCAAATAGTGAATATTCATTTATTAAAATAAATGATTACAATCATAAGGCGATTGCCTTAGGACACTTCTCTCACAATACTAACAATGGATACCTAAATGATTTCTAAATGATGCTTATGGATCAAAAATTTGGGTACCAAAAGAGTATATTTTTCATGTTGTATAGATAAAGGTGAAGGAGGCCTCAACTATGTGGATAGTAGATAGTGGATGCTCAAGACACATGACCGGAGATGTGAGCAAGTTTACTACTATTAGCTACTTAAGAGAAGGGATGGTCTCCTTTGGAAATAGTCAAAAACTGAGAATTATTGGTAGGGGCACCATTGAGTTATCTCCCACATTTTCTATACATAAAGTACTCTTAATTAAGGAAATGAATTTTAACTTACTTAGTGTGAGTCAGTTATGTGATGCGAGCTTTAAGGTTGAATTTCATGCTAGGAAGTGCATAATAAGACATAATGAGTCCAATAATATCATATTAGGAGGGTATAGAGAGGTCAATTTGTATTATATTGATCTTGCTTATGCTACTAACAATTTGGCTAAGTGTTTCATGTCTAAAGAAGAAGAAGGGTGGTTGTGGCACCGGAGGCTTGGACATGTCAACATGAGAAGCATTGGAAGAGTGGCCAAGGAAGAGTTGGTCAAGGGGTTACATATGATCAAGTATGAGAAGACCAAATTGTGTGATGCATGCCAAGAGGGTAAGCAATCAAAATCATCACACAAAGGTAAAACCCTAACCACTACTACTTTACCATTAGAGCTCTTACATATTGATTTATTTAATTGCCATAGTACTCCCTCACTTGGAGGGAGTAAATATTGTTTAGTTATAGTAGATGATTTTTCTAGGTTTACATGAGTTTTCTCTATGAAACATAAGGACGATACCTTAGAAATGTATATAGGATTTAGTAAAAGGGTAAAAAATAAAAAGCACCTCAAAATCAACCGAATTAGGAGTGATCACGGTGGGGAGTTCCAAAATTCAAGTTTCACACAATTTTGTGTAGAAAATGAATACAAGCATGAATTTTCATGCCCAAGGACTCCTCAACAAAATGGGGTAGTTGAGAGGAGAAACCGAGCCCTACAAGAAGCTGCTAGGACTATGCTTAATGCATATTCCCTCCCTAGCTATTTTTGGGCCGAAGCGGTTAACACCGCTTGTTACATTCAAAACCGGGTTTTAGTACATAGGTTTCTAGGAAAAACACCCTTTGAATTATGGAATGGGAGAGTACCACAAGTCCACTACTTTAGGGCCTTTGGATGCAAAGTGTATATCTTAAATACCAAAGATGATCTAAGGAAGTTTGAGTCAAAAGCCGATGTAGGAATTCTAGTTGGGTACTCATCCACTAGTAGGGGTTATAGAGTTTACAACAAGAGGACAAAAGTGATTGAGGAGTCCTCAAATATTAAGTTTGATGAATCAACAAATACCTACCATAGAAAAGCCTCAATTGATAAGGATATGGAAGAAGTCCAACCCCTTACCCAAAGAATCCAAGACGTAGATTTGGAGGGCAATGATGAAGGGGGAGTAAGAAGTAACCTAGAGGACGAGAAAGAAGTAGTGAATGAACCCACAACCTCTAGGCCCTTGAGACATCATCAAGATCATCCTATTGATCAAATAGTGGGTGATGTCACTCAAGGAGTAAGGACTAGGTCCTATTTTAGGGACCAAACTAGTCAAATAGCTCTAATCTCTCAATTAGAACCTAAGTCTATTGATGAAGCATTGGGAGATGTGGATTGGGTCTTAGCCATGCAAGAAGAGTTAAATCAATTTGAGAGAAGTGAGGTTTGGGAGTTGGTTCCTAGGCCCAATGATTGCACCATTGTAACTACATGATGGGTCTTTAGGAACAAATTAGATGACCAAGGCAAAATCACTAGGAATAAGGCTAGATTGGTAGCTAGAGGGTTTAACTAAGTTGAGGGATTAGATTATGATGAGACTTATGCCCCCGTAGCTAGATTAGAATCTATTAGAATTCTACTAGCCTATGCCGCTCACATGGATTTCACACTTCACTAAATGAATGTGAAGTCAGCATTCCTTAATGGGATCATTAAGGACGAGGTATATGTAGAACAACCCCCCGAGTTTGAGGACCCTAACTATCCAAGACACGTTTACAAATTGAGAAAAGCCTTGTATGGATTGAAGCAAGCTCCCCAGGCTTGGTATGAAAGACTTTCTTCATTTCTAGTGTCTAAGGGGTTTAGGAGAGGAACAATTGACCCTACATTGTTCCTAAAATCTAAGGATAAGGACATATTTGTTGCCCAAGTGTATGTAGATGATATCATTTTTGGGTCAACAAATAATGACTTCTTACAAGAATTCATCAAGTGTATGGAAGATGAATTTGAGATGAGTCTTGTAGGAGAATTAACATTCTTTTTAGGACTTCAAGTTAAGCAAACTAATGAAGGTACACATGTCTTTCAAACCAAATATGCTAAGGAAATGTTAAAGAAATTTGGCTTAGAAAATACTAAGGTAGCATCTACACCCATAGGAACCAATGTGAAAATGGATAGTGACCTTGAAGGGAAAATGGTAGACTCTAAGCAATATAGGAGCATGATTGGTAGCTTACTATATCTAACCGCTAGTAGACCCGATATACTTTTTACGGTAGGTATGTGTGCAAGGTACCAATCATATGCCAAAGAGTCTCATTTAGTTGTAGTTAAGAGGATCCTAAGGTATGTTAAAGGTACCCTCAATGTCAGACTTTGGTATCCTAGAACCCCTAGTGTTGATCTAATTGGATACACCGACTCGGACTATGCGAGTTGTAAGCTAGATAGGAAGAGTACTAATGGAGGGTGTCAATTCCTTGGGTCTTCCTTAGTTAGTTGGAGTAGTAGGAAACAACCATGCGTTACCCTATCAACAACGGAGGCGGAATATGTGGCAATGAGTGGGTGTGTTTCCCAACTCCTTTGGATCATGTACACTTTAGAAGATTATGAGTTACATTATACCAAGGTCAAAGTATTGTGTGATAATGTAAGTACAATTAACTTGACCAAAAATCCGGTTCACCACTCTAGGACAAAACACATTGAAGTGAAACATTACTTCATTAGAGACCATGTGTCAAGGGGAGACATAGAACTACACTATGTTGAATCAAAGTCGAACCTAGCCGACATCTTTACGAAGCCTCTTCCAGAATCGGAGTTTACATCCTTAAGAAGAGGTCTTGGATTGTGTTTTGTAGAAGTGTAGGATGAACTTTGGGATATTAAATTTGAAAATGGGTACTTGATCCATTAGGGTGATACATTTGTTTCACTTGTGCTTGTGGCACATTGTTGAATCATTAAAAGTATCAAAATATGAAAATTAGACCAACTATGGAGAAGGCAAGTGTTTAATCAATGGACACTTTGCCCAAAGATCATAGTTGGACATTTTAAACCTTTGAAAACCATTTTATGCTTTATATGCTTTGCCATGCTTTTAAAAGTTATATGATTGCAAAATTAGATTGTTAGTTTGATACAAAACTTAGTGGTTTTCAAGGATTTTGAATTTTTATCAAAAGTCATGCATGTTTGAAATTTTATATGGACTAATATTTTTCCTTGATAGAGTATATCATTTCAAACTTGTTTGCAAGTTTTTAGAATTTTCTGAATTTTTCTAGAGGTTTCTGAATTTCGGCACAGAAGCTGAAATTTGCCACTGACAGAGTATCAGTCGACTGCCCCATGGGCAGTCGACTGACACGTCTGGTTTTAGCTTCTGTGAGAATTTTCAGAAATCCAATTTTCTCTCATTTGATGCCATAGGGTTTGGTTGCTTGAGGCAATCATTTTGATGGTGTCAAAGGGGGAGAATGGGTGGTTTAAGTTAGAATTTTAACCTGGAATGGATGGTTTAAGGCATTTTGTCTAACTTAGACCATGGATAATTAAAAATGAGGAGAAGACATGGATTTAGGGGGAGGTTTCCTCTTAGGTTTTAATATGTCTTACATTTTTAATGATGTTTAGTGTTAAGTGGAAACTTAACTTGGATTATGATTAGAATTGAAAATGGGAGAAGACATGGATTAAGGGGGAGGTTACCTCTTAGGTTTGCTATGTCTTATGTTTTTCAATTGCTATCTATTGCTATTGTTATTGTTGGCTGTTATTTATCTCTAAACTTAAACATATTGCCACACATCAAAAAGGGGGAGATTGTTGAGGCAATCAGCCCTTAAATGATTGGAAGATCATGGTTTCGATGTGTGTGTGTGAATATGTTTAAGGTTAGAGTGTTATGTTGTATTTGATGTGTGTGATTGAGTTTGCAGGACTTGGAGAATCACACATGGTGGACATATCCGAGGGACGAGAGCCGAGGGAGGAGGACTCCAAGGGCAAGCCAGGAAGTGGACTTCAAGGGCACACGTGAAGGGTGGCATGGAGGCAAGCCAAGGGAGGCTTGTGTGCGCATCCGAGAGACGAGAGCCAGAGGAAGATGACTTCAAGGGGCAAGCCAAGGAGTGAACCTGAAGGCACACGTGAAGGACTATGTGGAGATGGCCTGGGAGTGTGTGGGCAGTCGACTGGCCATAGGGCAGTCGACTGCCAAAACTCAGAAGATTTTCAGCCTTCTACCAGTCGACTGGCCCAGAGGCAGTCGACTGGTATACCCCGAAAATTAGTCGTTGGCTAGCAATTAATGCTAGGCCAGTCGACTGCCCCAGGGGCAGTCGACTGGTGTGGGGCTGGACAGACTGCAAGTTTGTCCTGTTATCCTATAAAAGGAGGACCTTTTTGAACGTGAGCAGTACGGTTCCGTACTATAACGAAGTGATGCTCGTCTGAAAAGTGTTCTCAACTTCCTCTCTCTCATTTTACTACATTCTGTAAAGAGGAAGACCATCACTGTAAAGGTTTCTCCACCTGAAGGAGATTTTTCATAGTGGAAGTGGTGCTCGTGCGTGGATCCTTGGATTAGTCACTCATCTGGGTGGATACCAAGTAAAGTATTGTTGTTAGCATTGTTCTCATATTCCTTTGCATATTATTGTTTCCACTGCGCTAACAACGTTGTAGAGATTCAACCGAAAAAGTGCTATTCACCCCCCCCCTCTAGCACGCCAAGTCGATCCATCAGTTATCCCTAATGAATACCTAGAACACCCAAGGAGCACCAATAGGTTTTGGGTTCCTAAAAGTGTGTTCGCCACACCCTAGATAGGCCTAGGGAGTGTCAACTCAAATTGGATGGGTAGTTAATGTTGGATCGAGAAAAACGATAGAGGGGGGGTGAATATCGTTAAAACTTTTCGGATAGAATAAAGAGCAAATACGCAGCGGAAATAATTAAATGCACACAGGAATACAAGTAGATTTTTAGTTGGTTCGGAGTCGCGGTCGACTCCTACTCCAAGTCTCACGGTCCTTGACCGTTTACTTTGGGCAATACTATAATCGCACAAAAAAGATTTACAATTTTAAGTACAACAATATTTTAGAAAATTGAAATGCTACACTTTTCGTTACCGACGCCCGATGTAGATCGTATTTCGGTGCAGAGGGTCGTCAGCGGCGGTGAGATCTCGAAGACGGAGTTTGCCGCGGCGTAGCGCTTGAATGAAAAGCTTTGGAGCGTTGAAAAATTGTGTTATTGAAGCCTTAGGGTCGAGCCCGTTTTATAGTGCTCAAATGAGTACCTAATATGTTGGGGGTGCCTGACACGTGCCCTCCGATAATCGAATCCTTATCTGCGGGCTCGGTCAGCGCTTATCCTCCCCACTTGGGTGCTTGAGCTGATAGGGGCGCCCGTGACCTCACGGGCGCCTGATCCGCCTTGGTTTAGTGGCTTTGCAGCTATGTTTTGGGTTTTGCCTTCACTCTTGAGCGCCCGTATCCTTACGGGCGCCTGAGCCCATTCGGGCGCCTGACTCCATTCGGGTGCCTAGGCCCAGTGACGCACCTTCACTTGCAGACGATCAGTCCTTCAACCCTGCAACTATGGTTAGTCCCAAAAGCATAATAAGAATTAATTACAGATGTAGCTGTCTTGGTTCTAACTTCGGGTCTCCCAAATGAAACCCTAGGTCGAACCGACGCCTACTGTTCCCTCGACGGGGAACGTGTCCTCACCTACTCCTCTCAGGAGAGTTTACCTTTTGCCAACCGGGTCCTCCGGTTGGACTTTTGCCCGATCCACCTGTCCAGGTCTTCGTGCCCAACTTTTGGTCAGGTCTTCGGTGCCTAGCCCCTTGCCAGGACTTCGTGCCCTGTCTTCGACCAAGACATCTTTGCCCGACTTCCGGTCAGGTCTTCTTGCCCAGTCCCTGACCAGGACTTCTTTGCCCAGCCCTTTGCCAGGACTTCTTGCCTAGTGTACCTAGGACTTCTTCCTGCACACTCAGTGAACAAGTTAGAACACAATAACATCTTAACTTCTGAACCCTTTGCCATTATCAAAACCCAGGTTTGACTTAGGTGCTACCTGCAACAACAATCTCCCCCTTTTTGATTCCCTTTTTGATTTATGGCAACCTGGTTCAAAAAGTTAAGTTTAAAATTAAATTAGGTAAAGTACCATATTTAATTTCCTCCCCTAGAAGAAATCTCCCCCTGAGTTTTTAAAAAATTCGTGGGGTTTTTGAAAAAGTTTCTAAGTCTTTGTTTCTAAAATTGAGAAGTTTTTCTGGTTTTCAATACTTAGAAAATTTTTCAAGAAAGGATTTTTCAGTTAAAAAGATTTTCCAAAATTTTTGAGTTAGGCACTTAGAAAATTTTTCAACATATTTAGCTTTAGCACTTAGAAAATTTTCAACATATTTAGCTTTAGCACTTAGAAAATTTTCAAGAGAATTTTTGAAATTAACACTTAGAGAATTTTCCACCAGAAAAATTTTAGAGTAAGTACTTAGAATATTTTTGAAGATAATTTTGAGTTAAGTACTTAAAATAATTTTGAAAACACTTTTTTTTTGCACTTTAGAAAATTTTCTAAATTGATTTTGATGTTTTAACACTTAGAAAATTTTCAAGCAGGTTTAATACTTAGAAAAAAAAATTCAAGCAAAATTTTGAGTTGATAACACTTAGAAAATTTTCAAAATGATTATGAATAACTTTACTTTTTGAAAAGGAGATAAGAAAAAAATTTAAATTTTAAAAATTTTAAAACCTTCTTTTCTCTCCTTTCTAATCTCTCCCCCTTTGCCATAAATCAAAAAAATGTAGCAAAAAAGTGAGTAATAAAAAGTAAGGTGTTGTACTGAACCTATTCTAAGTATTAACTGGACCAAATCAATTTAAATTTTCTCTTTTCGGGTCTTGTCTAACCTAGTTAGCTACTTACTAACTGTCATAAATAGTAGCTTTCACTAGGGTTAGTCAAGTTAAGTGATCTGATGAAGTTAGATTTTCTAAGCTTGACACTTAACCTGATTACTGTTTAATTGGTATTTATTGCCCCAATTACTGCAGATGCACTGACTTAAAGCATCTTGAATCAAGGCATAGATCTAAGCATCTCAACCCAGTCTAGGTTATCAATCAAAAGTACCCTAAGGTGCTTGTGAGATGCTGGCTGCTAGATCTATAGGTGCATGCAGTTCTAGGATTAGGGCCTAAGCTAAGTCCATTCGCGAAAAAGCCCTAGTTTTGAAGGGGGTAAGTTTTGAAAAGAAAACTAAGTCGGAAAATCATTTTAAATTAAAAAAATAAATGATTTTTCAAATAAATAAGAAATAAAACAGTTTTTGAAAAGAAACATAAGTAGAGCAGTCCTATTCTACCAAGCATAAGTCTAACTGCCTTAGCATACTAATTACAAATGTCAAATAAACTCAAATAAACCTGATAAATGGATAAGAGTCACCTGGTCAGCAGTAAGACCAGTCAAGTCAAGCCATAGTCAAATAGTCAACAGTACAACTGAAAATGTCAATCTGAACTAAGAGAAAGGTTCAGGATGGTGAGATGGGCCAGGCTGCCAGGATCGAAACAGCAACATCAATTCGTTGTATCGTACGTCGCTTGTCTCTTGATTGGCTCGGATGGCGTCCATCTCCTCGATGTGATAGGCCTCGACCTCCTCCCTAAGACTGTGTAACTCCGTCTGTAATGATGTGATGCATTGGTCGGTAGTCAGTGGGGGTGGCTCCTTTAACTACTCATTGATCTCGGCTGTGAGATCAACTACGTCTACCTCCACCTCCTCATCGGAGTCATCCTGTCGTCGGGCTCTCTCCCATCTCCATGCTAGGACCCCCGTGGCCGAGACATCTATCCCCGCTAAAGAAAAGTTTCTAATCCCTATCTCGTTGAACTCAGACATCGAAATAATCTATCCGGCAGTGATGTCGCGACCGTGGTGGTGAAGAAGGGAGGTAATGATATGGCAGTAGGGCGTACGAACTCGATCGTGTGTGGATACGCTCGAGGCGTAAATGATGGTACGGAATATATGGACACCTATGTCGATATCAAGCTGATGAATCATGGCATAGAGTAAAAAGGTATGAAATGGTCGCATGGTCGCGACATCTCGAGTGGTAAGTGGGAGAACACATCGAACTATGACTCGATAAAGGGCATAATCTTGGACTCGGAGGTCAACCGACTGAAATCGCCGAGCCAACGGATTTCGCACATCTCCAAAGAAATACGAGTAAAGAGTGTCTAATGTAATGTGCGAATAGGGGGGTGCGAAGGGTGGGTCGGCCGGAGGATAACAAGAAAAGGCTGACTGCGAAGGGTGTAGTCCGAGAAACGATTAAACAGAGTAGGAGAAATGGTCAGGGTGTTGGGACCGGGTGCATGTTGACATGGATGCGGGTTCGTAATTTTAAAATTAATTACGTGCAGCGGAAGGTTTAGCATAAATAATTTCTCAAATTATTTAACCACACATCTAAGCATACAATTTTATCTTGTGTAGACATGATCATATATTTGAAATTTTGCAGAAACATAAACTAATTTACGTATTACCTTGCGTAACTCGAAGGAAGGGACGAGATCCAACCGTAAGCGTCCCTTGGAAGCTTCGCCTCTATTCGCGTCTACGCCGAGTATCTTCGGGATGACTTCGCAAAGCCACGAGTTTCGTGTTCTCGAGAACTACTAGATTCTCCGAGAACGCGATGAGAAAAACCAAGAGAGAAGTCGAAAGACTAACCACAAAAGGATGGCCGGAATCAAAATTTCGGCAAAGCAAAAGAAGAGGCTTGCGGCAAAAAGGATCCTTGCGGCAAACTCTAATTCCGGCAGAACCTTCTTCCAACCAAGAGATGGCCGGAGCTCCCTTCTCCGGCAGCAGGTGGTGGTCGGCAGGGAAAGGGCAGGGGCGGCTGGCTGGTGCTCCTTCTTGGGGCTGGTTGGCACACGGCAAGAAGGGTAGAAGAGAAGGAGAGAAAGAGAGGGAGAGAGTCTATGCCTTCATCTCTTCGATATCACCCAAGCCTTGCCTTGGGTCCTTTATATAGTCGCCTCTCAACCATCAAGCCTCTCAAATATGGAATAACTTATTCCATCATGCCAAGTTTGATTTTATATCATGGTTAAAATCATATTTTAATTCATGATAAAAAATCAATCAAGTCTCTTCTCTCCTATGGAATAAATTTCCTTATCATGGTAAATCAATCCATGATTGATTTTATAAAATAAACCAATCCATGGTTCATTTTAATTTTCATGAAAAATAAACCAAACCTTGGTTTATTATATAAAAATTTATATCATCCATAATTTTATAAAACAAACCACACTTGGTTTATTTTATAAATTGAACCAAAAACTTGGTTCTCTCCCTTTGTTGTGGCCGGCCAAGCAAAGAGGATGGAGGTCCTCTTTGGCCGGCCAATCCAAGCCAAGCCCCAAAGAATTAAACTTATTTAATTCATCTATTAAGTCTTCAAAAGACTTAGCCATTTTATGCTTCCGATGCGTCTCTGAAAAATTCAGATTCGACTTATCGTTTGGCTCAACCAAACTTAATCTCTCTTGATTGGAAAATTCAATTTTCAACTCGTTTTAAATCCCTCAGATTACTCGTAGTGCGTGTGACTAAATAGGCTTTTGATTTATGTTAGCCGTCTATAATTAACCAATTATACAAGCATCATGAGTGGCACCTAGTAGTACATCATGATCCCCAATTAATCGAAAGATCAACGGTTGACCTCAGAAACAATTCTGAAACCCTTCAGCAGCTATAATGAATCGTGCCCCATTCCCTTCACCATCTTATACCCACTTGGTTCAGGACATGGTCTATGTGTGTCAGTCCCCACTAGGCTGACTACGTCACACCTAGCCCAAGTAACGTTTTCTCGTCCTACAGATTCTAATTACTCTTATGTATTTAAGAGATTCATACTCTGAACATGTTATGCTCTGGCCAGAGGCTTCGAGTAACAATCCGACGATAGGCCTCGGGTATACATCTCCTCGCAAGGAGTGGTGAATCCTTTGTAGGTTGTTCAAACATCTTCAGGCACTTCGGCTTATACCCAATCATCCTGGGTCCACACCTCCTTGGAGATGCTTGCTTAAGATGTCAAAGTATAAGTCTCCATGACCAAGATGACTTGAACACCGCAAGCCAAAGGAACATCGCACTTAAGCTGCAGTAAAAACTTCACTACATATCTATATGTAGACTACCATATGAAGATTTATAGCCAGTCACTCCAATGAACTAGTTCCCTTAACTAGCATTCATGTTTATCTCCGGACATCTCAATGTCACTAGCCAGTGAGAATCAGCTGATTAAAGAATAACCCATACTAGTCTCAACAGAATTGATAGTGTCTGTATTTATCAATTCATCGACTAGGGATAATTTCAATACTTCACAATTGCACATGTAGAGATAATCACTAGTTGTGAATTCATCACAAATTCTCTCATGCTGTGAATTGTATTGCGGACATTTAGTAAATGAGTTTAAGATCTCAATCAAATACACAAACATGTATACTCAAATAGTGAATATTCATTTATTAGAATAAATGATTACAATAAATGATTACAATCATAAGGTGATTGCCTTAGGGCACTTCCCTCATATCACTATCAAACTCCCACTTGGCCTAATGTAAATCGCTACGGTACCCAATACCACAGGCTCTAACATGACCCTCAAACTTGCTTTGAGGCAAGGCCTTAGTTAAAGGATCCGCTAAACTCCTTTCAGTGGGAATTTTCTCAATTTGTATATCATTCCTACTTATAATCTCTCTAATCAGATGATAGTGGCGAAGCACATGTTTGCATCGCTGATGAGACCTTGGTTCCTTTTCTTGTGCAATAGCTCCATTGTTGTCACAGTAAACCAATATTGCTTCATCAATGGTTGGAATCACACCAAGTTCTGAGACAAACTTTTTAATCCAGACTGCTTCCTTTGCTGCTTCCGAAGCTGTAATATATTCCGCTTCCGTGGTAGAATCCGCTACGGTGTCTTGCTTAGAACTCTTCCAACTTATTGCGCCTCCATTCAAAATAAATACGTATCCAGACTGAGATTTGGAGTTATCCTTATCTGTCTGAAAACTGGCATCTGTATACCCACGTATTACCATATCACCTTCTCTATATATTAGGAACACATCCTTATTGTTTCTTAAGTACTTGAGAATTGTCTTAACAGCCGCCCAATGATCCATTCCTAGATCAGACTGGTATCTGCTTGTGACGCTCAGAGCATACTATACATCGGGCCTAGTACATAACATAGCATACATGATAGATCCTATCGCGGATGCATAAGGAATCTTATTCATGCAAATCCTCTCGTCTTCTGTGCGCGGATACATAGACTTCGAAAGGTTGATCCCATGCCTGATGGGAAGGTAACCTTTCTTGGATTCCGACATGCTAAACCTTTCTAGCACTCGGTCTATATATGTAGACTGCGAAAGACCAAGCAACCGTTTTGATCTATCTCTATAGATTCTAATCCCAAGGATATAGGTTGCTTCTCCTAGGTCTTTCATGGAGAAAGTTTTGGACATCCAAATTTTAACTGACTGTAAGACTAATATATCGTTTCCTATAAGTAATATGTCATCGACATATAACACTAGGAATACGACTACACTCCCACTAACCTTCTTGTACACACAAGGTTCGTCAGGATTTTGTGAGAAATCAAACTCTTTGATTGTCTCATCAAAACGGATGTTCCAGCTCCTGGATGCTTGCTTTAGTCCATATATGGATTGTTGAAGCTTGCATACTTTGGTTTTATTAACCGATGTGAAACCTTCAGGTTGTATCATGTATACATCCTCAAGCAGGTTTCCATTAAGGAAAGCTGTTTTCACATCCATTTGCCATATCTCATAATCATAATGAGTTGCTATGGCCAGGAGCATCCGAATGGATTTAAGTATAGCTACTGGCGAATAGGTTTCGTCATAATCAATTCCTTGTTTCTGACGATATCCTTTTGCCACTAATCTAGCCTTAAAGGTAACAACATTACCTTCCATATCGGTTTTCTTCTTGAAAACCCACTTGCACCCTATGGGCTTAATCCCTTCAGGTGGGTTAACCAAGTCCCATACTTGATTTTTGTACATGGAATCCATTTCCGACTTCATGGCTTCAAGCTATTTATCCCTTTCTGAATTTTTCAGAACATCTTCATAACTGATAGGTTCGTCATTGTTAACGAGTAACACGTCGTTCGATTCACTTATGAGAAATCCGTATCTCTCTGGAATATTGTGTGTCCTATCAGACCTATGAAGAAGTGTTGTTGTTTTAGATTCAACTGATAGCTCATCATTATGAGTTATTGGTTGTGGGTCTAGACTAGGTGCCTCTGTAATGTTTATTGGAGTTTCTTGAACTTCTTTAAGATCAATGCTACTCCCACTGTTTTCTTGTAAAAGAAATTCTTTTTCTAGAAATACAGCATGCCTTGAAACAAACACCTTTTGTTCCAAGAGATGATAGAATTGGTAACCTTTCGTTTCCTTAGGGTATCCAATAAATAGACATTTATCAGACTTAGCATCCAATTTGTCTGATACAGTCTGCTTTACATAAGGAGTAGTAGTAGAGACTACCTTGGTCGGGACTCTGTTTAGTAAGTAAACAGCTGTCTTAAGCGCATAGCCCCAAAAGGATTTTGGAAGAGTTGCATGATTCATCATAGATCTAACCATGTCCATCAAGGTTCAGTTACGCCTCTCAGATACACCATTATGCTGTGGTGTATATGGCGGAGTCCATTCAGACAATATCCCATTGTCCCTAAGATAATCTTGAAACTCTTGACTTAAGTATTCACCACCCCGATCGGATCGAAGTATCTTAATACTTTTGCCAAGCTGTTTCTCTACTTCACTTCTGAACTCTTTGAATTTCTCAAAAGCTTCAGATTTGTGTTTCATTAAGAACACATACCCGAATCGTGAGTGATCATCGATAAAGGTAATGAAGTAGCTATAGCCTCCTTGTGCAAGAGTTGACATTGGTCCACATACATCAGTATGTATTAGACCAAGCAATTCTCCCACTGGTTTACCTTTTCCGGAAAAGGGTAATTTAGTCATCTTGCCATTTAAGCATGATTCGCATGTATCAAATGAACCGGGTTCAAATGATTCCAGAATTTCATATCGGTGTAATTTGGTCATGCGTTTCTTTGGCCAAGACGACAATGTCACATATAGGAGTCTATTTGATTATCTATTCGAGCACGTTTGTTGCTAACTTCGATATTGAAAATGTCACCGGATAAATCTAACGTGTAGATACCATTGCATAAAGTTCCGGTCCCATAAAGAACACCATTTAAAGTTAAGTAACAGCAATTGTTACTAAAAGTTAAATGATAACCTTTTTCATTCAAGCATAAAATAGATACAATGATCTTTATTAACGAAGGAACAAAATAACAATTATCCAATTCTAAGACAAGTCCAGTAGGGAGCTTTAGCAAATATGTTCCAATGGCAACAGCAGCAATCTTTGCTCCATTTCCAACTCGCAAATTCGCTTCTCCCTTGACAAGTCTTCTTCTATTCCTTAGCCCCTGTATGTCATTACATATATATGAGCTATACCCAGTATCAAGTACCCAGGTGTCCGAGGAAATAGAGTGACATTAAATAATGAAGATACCTGAAGAGGATGGGGCATCGGATGCCTTCTTCTTCAAGGACTCAAGATAAACCTTGCAGTTTCTTCGCCAGTGGCCCTCCTTGCCGCAGTGATCGCAAGTGCCTTTTGGTGTTTTTTCAATCTTTTTGGCCTTTTTCTTCCTTCCCTTATTTTGTTCTTTGGGCTTCCTCTTAGAGCCCTTCTTTAAGGAACCAACTAACAGTACCATCTTCTGATCCTGCTTTACAGAAGGCTCTACAGTCTTCAGCAGGTTAAGCAACTCAGGAATGGTAGTCTCCAGTTTGTTCATCCGATAGTTCATCACAAACTGTGAGTAACTCTTGGCCACACAATGCAGAATTAAATCAATACTTAGTTCGTGATCCATTGCAAATCCGAGTGTGCCTAGTCGCTCAATGTACCCCAACATCTTCAACACAAACTGTGAAACAGAAGTGTCTTCCTGCATCTTAGAGGTGAAGAGGAGTCTAGAGACCTTAAACCTTTCGGATCTCGCCTGCTCGTCAAACAGCTCATGAAGATGGAAGACGATGGTATGAGCATCCATATGCTCATGCTGCTTTTGTAGCTCAGGTACCATAGCGGCCAACATGATTCAACTCGCAAGTTCAGAATCGGCCACATGTTTCTAATAGGCCACTAACTGGTATGGAGTTGCATCTTCAAGAGGATGGTTGGAAAGTTGTTCTTCAAGGACATAAGCAAGCTTTTCTGCCTTGAGGACTATACTCAGGTTTCGAAGCCAGTCCATGAAGTTTGGCCCAGTCAGCTTATTGGTGTCCAAAATGGAACGCAAATTTAGAGAAGACATGATCAGGTGATTATCCTAGAAATACAAATTGAGGTTATGTGATGAGAATGATAAAGAATGCATCAATATACATTAATTAAATCCTATTTATTTTTCGAATTGAATAACCCTTTTTATCAATTCGGGAGATCGTAGGAACATCTCCAAATAGGTTGATATCCAACCATAGATAAGAACAACCATGGCTAGAGTCCATCAAGTTATTCTTAGCTATGAAGGTAGGTAATTATACCGATTACATATTATACATATGTAACTATCACATTATGCTATCAACTAATTGAATGTTTGTATAAATCATTGGGTTGTTAACTCATTAACAAGTATGCAACAATATACATAGCACCCAACTGCACCTCTCTTTACATCGACCTTGGCTGTGGCACAAAAAATCGATGCTCTAAGCTTAAGGCTGACTCATTAATCAAGAAATAGTTTTAATATGGTTGGAGCTCATTCAACCATTTAGTCAAGCTTGGATGTGTCCAACAACCAAAACTAAGAAATGACCTCTGACTCCAACTATATTAATCATAAACTAATTCCATGGTTTGAACATGTTGAGGTTCAAGCCGGGCATGGATGTGTCCATCAACCCAAACGAGAAACAAAACTCCGGTTCTAACCATATTAATGGAAGGTGTTGGCCTTAATATTTTATAAGGGGTTTTGGGTCTCATCCTTTTCTTTTATGCACATTCATGACATATAATTATGTCATGTTCTAACGATTTCCTTAATAAAGTATGTATGTGACTTAATTTATCAAGTCTCATTAATTGAATTAGGAATCGGATTTCCTAATTCTAATTTCATACTTTATTCAAGGAATTGTTTTGGGAAACAATTTCCTGAATTATCATAATCAATTTCGGAAATAATATGTTTAAGACTTTGATTTATCTAAATCAAATCTTATTAAATTAAGAGACAGATTCCCTTAATTCAACCACATATTATTTTCATAAAAATCTTATTTAAGAAAATATACTCTATAGGAAACAATTTTCCTAATTAATTTTGGAGACAATAATATGTAAGAGCATCACCTCATAAATCAAATAAGGAAATTATCGTTTGAGAATCACCTCAAAAATTTCCAAGATTTGATCACATATTTTATTTATGGAAAATTAATATCAATAACTTAATTTAGACGGCTCCCCGAGGCTCAATTCAAATTAAACATTTGACAACTTAAATTCAATTTAGGAAATTTAATTATAACAACTAACTTTAAATTGGACGGCTCCCCGAGGCTCAATCCAAAATAAAGAATTTTGTAAATAATTTAATTTCCAATTATAAATTTAAATGTCAATTAATATTCCCATAATTTGTCTAGACTTTCTTGAAAGAAAGTGCCCAAAATTGCGAGCTTTCCATAAATGGAAAGTTTCCAAAATAAAAGGTTTTCTAAATAATTGTATGTTTCTGGTACAAAGAAAACTTACGTTTTTCCAAAATTAGAAAATTTTCAAAATAGGAAATTTCCAAAATTGAAAAGTTTCCAAAAATGGAAAGTTTCCTAGACCACCTAGTCTTCTGTACACATCCGGTAAACTCAACCCTGTGTGCAGAGCTTTACAACAACCTTGTCAAGATTGATGACCTACTCTACTCTACCACCGTTAAAGGCACTCCCCTGTGTTAGTGATATGAGAGAAGTGTCCTAAGGCAATCGCCTAATGATTGTAATCATTTATTTTAATAAATGAATATTCAATATTTGAGTATACATGTTTGTGTATTTGATTGAGATCTTAAACTCATTTACTGAATGTCCGCAATATAATTCACAGCATGAGAGAATTTGTGATGAATTCACAACTAGTGATTATCTCTACATGTGCAATGTGAAGTATTGAAATTGTCCCTAGTCGATGAATTGATAAATACGGACACTATCAATTCTGTTGAGACTAGCATGAGTTATTCTCTAATCAGCTGATTCTCACTAGCTGGTGACATTGGGATGTCCGGAGATAAACATGAATGCTAATTAAGGGAACTAGTTCATTGGAGTGACTGGCTGTAAAACTTCATATGGTAGTCTACATATAGATATGTCAGTGAAGTTCTTACTGCAGCTTAAGTGCGATATTCCTTTGACTTGCGGTGTTCAAGTCATCTTGGTCATGGAGACTTATACTTTGATATCTTAAGCAAGCGTCTCCAAGGAGGTGTGGACCCAGGATGATTAGGTATAAGCCGAAGTGCCCGAAAATGTTTGAACAGCCTACAAAGGATTCACCACTCCTTTCGAGGAGATGTATACCCGAGGCCTATCGTCGGATTGTTACTCGAAGCCTCTAGCCAGAGCATGACAGGTTCAGAGTATGAATCTTTTAAATACATGAGAGTAATTAGAATCCGTAGGACGAGAAAACGTTACGTGGGCTAGGTGTGACGTAGTCAGCCTAGTGGGGACTGACACACATAGACCATTTCCTGAACAAAGTGGGTATAAGATGGTGAAGGAAATGGGGCACAATTCATTATAGTTGCTGAAGGGTTTCAGAATTGTTTCTGAGGTCAACCGTTGATCTTTCGATTAATTGGGGATCATGATGTACTACTAGGTGCCACTCATCATCGTTCTATAATTAATTGATTAATTATAGACGGCCAACATAAATCGAAAGCCTATTTAGTCACACGTACTACGAGTAATCCGAGGGATTTAAAACGAGTTGAAAATTGGATTTTCCAATCAAGAGAGATTAAGTTTGGTTGAGCCAAACGATAAGTCGAATCTGAATTTTTCAGAGACGCATCGGAAGCGTAAAATGGCTAAGTCTTTTGAAGACTTAATAGATGAATTAAATAAGTTTAATTCATTGGGGCTTGGCTTGGATGGGCCGGCCAAAGAGGGCCTCCATCCTATTTGCTTGGCCGGCCACAACAAAGGGAGAGAACCAAGTTTTTGGTTCAATTTATAAAATAAACCAAGTGTGGTTTGTTTTATAAAATTATGGATGATATAAATTTTTATATAATAAACTATGGTTTGGTTTATTTTTCATGGAAATTAAAATGAACCATGGATTGGTTTATTTTATAAAATCAATCATGGATTGATTTACCATGATAAGGAAATTTATTCCATAGGAGAGAAGAGACTTGATTGATTTTTTTATCATGAATTAAAATATGATTTTAACCATGATATAAAATCAAACTTGGCATGATGGAATAAGTTATTCCATATTTGAGAGGCCACTATATAAAGGGCCCAAGGCAAGGCTTGGGTGATATCGAAGAGATGAAGGCATAGGCTCTCTCCATCTCTTTCTCTCCTTCTCTTCTCCCCTTCTTGCCGTGCGCCAACCAACCCCAAGAAGGAGCACCAGCCGGCCGCCTAATGCCCTCAGAACAGCTGTCACGAAAGTGGGTCTCAAAATTTAGATATGTGTAAGCTGGAAACCCTTTTTGCAATCAAAGAATAAAAGCGTAGTAAAGGGGCCACAGATCGTATTTTTCCTAGGGCTAATTGATGTTGTGTGATTCGAGCTTGTATTTATGTGTCGTTGATATTTTTTGGGATTTCAAATAAAATGTGGGATTGGATTGCAAATAGAAATGAAAGCACAAAGAAAAGGAAGAAACTTAACCCAGCAAACTTAAACAAAGTAATGGCAATCCATGAACTCAACCAATTAAGAACTTAATCAAGCCAAGGTAGATTTGCAAAATTAGAGCATGAAACTAATAGCGATTGTGATTTTCACACGAAGGTTGTGTTTAATTTCAGAACTAAGACTTAGAACAACTGAATGTTAAGCAATCTGTAAACTCACTTATGTAAAGTCAATGTGAAACTTTAATGAATACAAAATGCAAGCTACAGGAAACCAATATGCAGAATTGAAGCTTGACATTCAGAGAAAATCTGGATGAAAAGAACTATCAGTTTCGAACACAATAGCACATTCAAAAATTTCCTTAAGCTTAATTCCAACCGATGCCTAACCTGCACTTGATACAAATGAGCAGAATTGAAACTATCTTGATACTCAGAGAAGGAAACTCATGTGCCAAAAGGAATTACTGCTAAGTGCCCAAAACTATCACTGCTTATTCAGAGTTAACATGCAGGTCTGAAGGAATTCAGAACAACCACTGATCAATCAAATCAAATTGAGGATAGAAATGAAATGCAATGAGGTAGAAATTCTGTGCAGAATTGCAGAAATGCAGTGCGATATTTCAAAAATCGATTTGGATGCTAAAACCAAACAAACAGCTGAAGTCGATTGCTCCAAGTTAGGATTCACATAAAATTCCTTAGAACTGAAATTAAATTGATGTAAATTCAGAACTACAGACTGAAACACATTTGAAACTGAAACCTAGTGGCAGAAGTTGAAGTTGGTACGCTAGCTAAGCTGAAAACATGAAACTTAATTGCAGGAAACCAAAACTAAGTTCTATGTTAACTAGACAAGCATGTATCTAACTCGAATGCAGAAATTAACAACTACTAAATGTAGATAAAATTTGGACAACAAGCAACTCTGATACACGTTCAGAAACCGACAGAAAATGTAGAAAAAGAAGTGGCACGCAATCTGAAATTGGCACACAAGCAATTAAGCTATAAAGTAAACTGAATTATGAAAGAGTTGTCCATTAGACAAACTAACTACTGATTACCTTGAAGACTTGGAACCTAAACAAGACAGAATCGAATTGTAAAAAAAACTAACAGCTGATACTAAATTCAGAAACAGAACAGTTGCGGCAGAAATGAAATTGCAGCTAAACAATTGAAATTAACTAATGAACTACTCCTCAATCCCTTCCCGAGCTCAGGTACTCCTTGTTCGTCACGCAAGGGCAAGCCTCGAACCCGTAAGCTCCACAAACCATTGGGAAAACTCCATCTGCGATTAAATCCAACTCAGCTTGCTCATTCTGAAATTTCCATTCGAAATCTTCAATTTAGCTGCGTCCGCGTGAGATGGTGAGTTGGTGATGATCCAAGCAATCTAGGGAACCCCTCCAGATAGCTCAGGTGGAAGGAATTGGAGCACAGCCGATCCAAAGACAGCAAATGGCAGAACTGCGGAAACCTCTCAACAGCTCTGTTTCTTGGGCATTTCTGAACTGGAAACTTCACGGATGGTCTTCCCAATGACCTAGCACTTGATCTAAGAAAGGAAATCGAGTGGTCGCGCCACCGAATTGAAGAAAATTTGAAACAAAATGAAGAAAACGCGAAGAAGGAAGCTTGCGGTGAAGACGCAACGAGGAAGAAACTGGGCAGATTTTTGATTAAGTACTTGACAACGGACGGCTCAGATTGTTTTAAGGAAATCCAACGGCTGATCTTCATCCGATCTGAACCAAACTTTGATGATGTTGATCAAGGGTCAGGATCTGCCTCGTGGTAGCTCGGATCCTCCAGATTTGCAACGGATGGTCCAGATCAACCTAATCTTTGAATGGACGATCTAGAACCCTCTGAGCTTGATCCAACGGTTGAATGAGCTCTGATTGGGATGACACCTTCAGATCTTGATCAGAGTGCTTGATTAACCCTAACCCTAGCTCGGATTGCCTCAGATGGCTCAGATCTAGCCGCTTTTGAATCGGACGGCCCAGATTAATCCGAAGCTTGATAACTCAATCCGGGTCCACTTCCGACTCAAGTTTGACCCAGTATCCCTAGGTCCAGGATCCTTTCATGCCTACAAAAATAGATCAAAAATTTAGTGGCCAAATAATCTAAATATGTACAGATTTGTAATTAGGTCCAAAATAAAAGTAAGTTCTAAAACCTAGGGTAAATTCACAATTAAGCAAGAAAAACATGGGTCAAACATGGATTTTGGCATCTGAAATAATCAATAAAATGGTACTTATCAACTCCCCCACACTTAAGCTTGAGCGTCTCGCGAAACTACTAAGTATGTATCCCCTAGATTTTCTTAAGAAAAATTTAGAAGCAAATGAAAAGAAATTACCTAAGGTTGTCAATTCTCAAAAATCTAAGCTCTATGATTAGTATCTCGTCCTTAAATCAATAACTTAGCATTTTCATCCTTCATGAGTCATTGAGATGAATTTAACTCACTAGCCTTTCAAAGGAAATTTTTGTGGTTCTCTCCTTAAGTTCTAAGTTGATGATAAAAGTGGAGCTCACTCAAACACACATGCTTCTTACACTACCATAGGCTTGCTTATTATCTACTCTCCACCATTATTCATGATTAGGATCAACATCTACAAAAACAAGTGAAAGACATAGAAAAATGGTAAGGAATGGAGTAAAAGCCAAGAAAATAGATAATTTGATGAAGTAGAAGACTTGGTTGCTCAAGAATATCTTTGATGCACTTTGCCCTCTTGTCAGTCCTTGTAATGAAATAAAAAATGGGGTGGAGTAAAACTTGGATAATGCCTTTTATTTGGGTGAAGAAAACTCCATTTGTTTAAATGTGCCAATTTGTGCTATTGTGTGCCAACCTTGCTTCCTTCCCTCTTTTCTCATATTTTTTTTTCTTTCTTTCTCACTAGTAAGGTCAGAATGTATTGGAGCAAGGCTTAAATCCGGATGAGAAAAACTTCACTTGTTTTCATGGTACCAACATTCCATTTGCGTGCCACCCTTGTTTTTGTTTCTCTCTTTTTTTTTCTGATTTTCTGTTTGTGTTTGCAACCACTTCTTCTACCTCAGCCCTTCTTCTTTTTGTTCAGGCTTCCATTGCAATTCAGCTTCCAAACTGTCTTTTCTTTTTTTTTCTGATCTAGAGACTTCAAATGGAACCAATTAGAAAAACTGCTTCACAGTCTTCTTTTTGATCAAAACTGTTCTGTTTCTTCTTCTTTTTTTTTCTCTGCTCTCAAGTCTTCTTATGGAGTCAATCTTCATTTGGAACACTTCGGACCAGTTAGCATCAGAGTTTGTATCAGAAAAACCAGAATTCGTATCAGCAAAACTTGAGACATTTCTGCATTGGTTTCAAATTGATGATCTGCACTTCAATTGCAGATTTGTATAGATTGGTTTCAGACTTCCTGCATTACTGATTTTTCTCATAATTCCAACTTCCCACATTTTGATCTAAACCAGTTTTGATCCAAGATTCATTGATTTCAGATCTGCACAGATTTCAGATTTTTCACAGCTTCACTTCACTTGAGATCATGGCACTTCAGATCTGCACAGATTTCAGACTTCCTGCATTACTAACATTCTTTTCTGTTTTGATCTGAGAATCCAATCAGCCTCCTTCCTTTCTGATCCACAGTGCCGGTGCTCTATAATTTCTAATTCACAGCCTTGAAAAATCATTCTCAGTTTAAGTTGAGCACAAAACTGTCTCACTAGCATTCAATCTAATTTTTATTCTTTTCTACTGCCTTTTCAGCTTGTATTCTCAATTTTACTGCTCTCCATAACCTCTGATAGCTGTCAAGTGGTTTTCTTGCAATCCAATTCAGTTCCAGCTCAGATCAGTCTATTTTCTTGTAATCCAATTCTCAACTGATCCAAATCTGTTTTAGATCAGATTTGGCACAAGCTTCCTGCATTGGATCAAATTTGGTTAGCTTCAATTCAGACTCTATCAGATTGTTGCTGAACTTAGCTTCCTCAATTCCAACTTCCAAATTTCGGATCCAATTCAATTTCGATCCAAGTTAGCTCCACAAAAAAAAAATTTCTTTTTGCTTTCGCGTGCCATTTTTTTCTCATTGCAGAAATTTTTTTTTTCATTGCATGCCACTTGGATCTTCAGAGTATGATAAGGAATCTAGATCTACACTTGCTTCCATCTCTCTTGCTCATTCTTGGTACCAAACTCACTCACTTGGCACCTTTTGGCTTTAACTTGACAAAAAAAAAATTCTCTCTTTGAAATGAAATGCATCCTTGCTTCAAAATAATTCCAAAACTCTAGTCACTCCCCCACACTTAATCCTTTGTCCGTCTCGGGCAAAGTAGCATTATGAAACCTCCCAAACAACAAGTCCATAGAAAAGTAAGGGTAAGAGTAGGAAACAAGTAAAGAAAAATGGAATGAACATGATAAGTGCCAAAAATTGATATGGAGAGGAAAACAAATGGATTAGTCTCTATAGATGTGATCCAATCATTGAAATATGGTTTTGAAAGAACCTAAGCATGTTCTAGAGCACAATTATATATGTGTATCACAAAAATAAGGCTAAGTCTCACTAGGTGCAAATGATTCATCTAAAGTCATCAATTAAGAATCTAAAACCAAGTAGTACTCAAGCATCCAAGAATTCATCCATTAGCTCAAACCTTAAGTTTTAACAACCAGATTTAATTTATTTTCAAGAGATTCTAAAATGACATGAAGATAACCTAGAGGGATACATTTATTTCTAATCATGCAAGAAACAAATTTCCAAGAAAACTAAAATGGTATCTACAATGACTCCTAGTCATTCTACTCTACTAATGCATTTATTAGCAAGGACTCAATTTAAAAGAAAATTCTACTTCTAGAAAACATAAAACTGAGATATGCAATAAAAGAGAATACTAGAAAGAACAATCTCCCCTTTATTTCTGGTGGATGGAGTCTATCAAGAAGTAGCCTCCATCGTGGTAGTGGAGGAGTCTGGGTGACTGAGAGAATTAGGACTCCCCCACACTTGAACTTTACAGAAAAATGCTCCGATGGCAGAAGGCGATTTAAGTACAAGACCCATGTAAGAGGTGGAGTGCTTCGAATTAGAGTAAAATCAACTCCTCCTTCTTGATGCCTTTTGAAAGATTTTCTAGGAGGCTGGAGTCTGTTCTGATGGAGCACCCACTCCATAAGTCTTCTGGACCCTGCAAAACCATGTAATACCTCTCTCAAGCGTGCAGGGTAAGAAAGGAATGAAATAATATCAGTCTCTGCATGAAATGTATCCAAAACTGCATCATATCCAATGAAATCAATTCTTGGTATCTCAATAAATTTTTCACAATTATCTTCTACAGTACCAGTCAATTGTGGTGGTCCCTGGGGCTTAGTGCAATCCCCTACACATGTAGAATCATCTCCTATGCATGCTCCTTCTATAATATCTGCAACAACAATATCAGAAAAATTAGGACCATCAATAACACTATCATCACAAAATAAAAGATGAGAAGGGTCCTGTAGTGCTTCAGAATCTTCTTCTTGAGCTGAAAAATTTGGAAATGAATTTTGATCAGGAACTTCAGGAGGAATGCATGCTGTAGGTGCCCTAATTTTGGTGTTTTCTTCTTCTTTTTCACCAAATTTACAAGATCACTTGAAGAAGGTCTTAGACATGCACTAGGGTCACCTTGAACTGATATAAACTCAACTCCGGGGCTCTCAGAATTAAGAATAGCTTGAGAAGATAATTGTCCTGATTCTTGGGCTTGCCTTTGTTTCATTTGATGAACTAATTGTTCCAATTGTCTTCCACGGTTTTGAAGCCTTTGTTGTTGTTCTTGAAAACTTTGCTGTTGTTGTAGGAATTGTTGAAACATCTCCTCCAGCCTTTGTTGTTGAGCCTCACTCTCATTAGGATTCTCAAAGCCTCCTTGGTTAGTGTGGAAGTCCTGTTGGTCTTGAAATGTAACATAAGGCTGCTGAAGACCAAGAGTAGGCTGTGCATTCTGAAATGGGAGCTGTTGAGGTTGCTCAAATGGTTGAAAGGGCTGATTTAACTGCTAAAAATTGGGGTGGAATGATGATTGAATTTGTTGAGAATTGTAGCCCTGGAAATCTTGGATCTGAGGTTGAAATTGTGGTGGTGAAAATTGAAATTGAGTGGGCTGGAAATTCTGATCTTGGGGCTGGAAATTCTGGTTGCAAGGGTGAAATTGCTGTGGAAATTGACATGGTTGCTGGAAATTCGAATTAACTTGGTACCCTTGCTGAATTCCTTGAAAAGGTAATTGATTTTGTTGATAGGGTTGCTGAAATTGGGGCTGGAATTGCTGAATTGGTTGCTCAAAATTCTGGAATTGTGGCTGCCCAATCTAAGTTTGCTGGAAATTTGGTAGACTTGGCTGAAAATCTTGTTGAAATTGTTGGAATTGTGGCTGAAAAAACTGATTTGTTTGCTGAAAATTTGAATAGGGCTGTTGAAAATTTTGATTTGGCTGCTGAAATTGCTGGAAAGGCTGAAATTGTGGCTGCCCTTGCTGGAATTGGGGTTGAGGTGGCTGAAATGTAGGCTGAATCGGCCGCTGGTAAGTAGATGAATGCGCTTTATTTCTTTGTTGGTATTCAAACACCTTAACCCAACATTTCAACTCCATCAATGCCTCTTTCATCCCTGATTGTTCCGTTGAAAACATGTTGATGTCATGATCTGAAAACATTTTGATCTTACAGCCCTGTCATACAACAAACAAGAAAAATGGTAGCAACCGTATACAAAAGATAAAGCACAAGAAAATAGAATCAAATGATATGCCCATAAGCACACAAGCAAAAATCAAACAAATCAACTAGTTGCTTCCCCGGCAACGACGCCAAAAATTTTGATGCCCTCAGAATAGCTGTCACGAAAGTGGGTCTCAAAATTTAGATATGTGTAAGCTGGAAACCCTTTTTGCAATCAAAGAATAAAAGCGTAGTAAAGGGGCCACAGGTCGTATTTTTCCTAGGGCTAGTTGATGTTGTGTGATTCGAGCTTGTATTTATGTGTCGTTGATATTTTTTGGGATTTCAAATAAAATGTGGGATTGGATTGCAAATAGAAAAGAAAGCACAAAGAAAAGGAAGAAACTTAACCCAGCAAACTTAAAAAAAGTAATGGCAATCCATGAACTCAACCAATTAAGAACTTAATCAAGCCAAGGTAGATTTGCAAAATTAGAGCATGAAACTAATAGCGATTGTGATTTTCACACGAAGGTTGTGTTCAATTTTAGAACTAAGACTTAGAACAACTGAATGTTAAGCAATCTGTAAACTCACTTATGTAAAGTCAATGTGAAACTTTAATGAATACAAAATGCAAGCTACAGGAAACCAATATGCAGAATTGAAGCTTGACATTCAGAGAAAATCTAGATGAAAAGAACTATCAGTTTCGAACACAATAGCACATTCAAAAATTTCCTTAAGCTTAATTCCAACCGATGCCTAACCTGCACTTGATACAAATGAGCAGAATTGAAACTATCTTGATACTCAGAGAAGGAAACTCATGTGCCAAAAGGAATTACTGCTAAGTGCCCAAAACTATCACTGCTTATTCAGAGTTAACATGCAGGTCTGAAGGAATTCAGAACAACCACTGATCAATCAAATCAAATTGAGGATAGAAATGAAATGCAATGAGGTAGAAATTCTGTGCAGAATTGCAGAAATGCAGTGCGATATTTCAAAAATCGATTTGGATGCTAAAACCAAACAAACAGCTGAAGTCGATTGCTCCAAGTTAGGATTCACATAAAATTCCTTAGAACTGAAATTTAATTGATGCCAATTCAGAACTACAGACTGAAACACATTTGAAACTGAAACCTAGTGGCAGAAGTTGAAGTTGGTACGCTAACTAAGCTGAAAACATGAAACTTAATTGCAGGAAACCAAAACTAAGTTCTATGTTAACTAGACAAGCATGTATCTAACTCGAATGCAGAAATTAACAACTACTAAATGCAGATAAAATTTGGACAACAAGCAACTGATACACGTTCAGAAATCGACAGAAAATGTAGAAAAAGAAGTGGCACGCAATCTGAAATTGGCACGCAAGCAATTAAGCTATAAAGTAAACTGAATTATGAAAGAGTTGTTCATTAGACAAACTAACTACTGATTACCTTGAAGACTTGGAACCTAAACAAGACAGAATCGAATTGTAAAAAAAACTAACAGCTGATACTAAATTCAGAAACAGAACAGTTGCGGTAGAAATGAAATTGCAGCTAAACAATTGAAATTAACTAATGAACTACTCCTCAATCCCTTCCCGAGCTCAGGTACTCCTTGTTCGTCATGCAAGGGCAAGCCTCGAACCCGTAAGCTCCACAAACCATTGGGAAAACTCCATCTGCGATTAAATCCAACTTAGCTTGCTCATTCTGAAATTTCCATTCGAAATCTTCAATTTCGCTGCGTCCGCGTGAGATGGTGAGTTGGTGATGATCCAAGCAATCTAGGGAACCCCTCCAGATAGCTCAGGTGGAAGGAATTGGAGCACAGCCGATCCAAAGATAGCAAAGGGTAGAACTGCGGAAACCTCTCAACAGCTCTGTTTCTTGGGCATTTCTGGACTGGAAACTTCACGGATGGTCTTCCCAATGACCTAGCACTTGATCTAAGAAAGGAAATCGAGTGGTCGCGCCACCGAATTGAAGAAAACTTGAAACAAAATGAAGAAAACGTGAAGAAGGAAGCTTGCGGCGAAGACGCACGAGGAAGAAACTGGGCAGATTTTTGATTAAGTACTTGACAACGGACGACTCAGATTGATTTGAGGAAATCCAACGGCTGATCTTCATCTGATCTGAACCAAACTTTGATGATGTTGATCAAGGGTCAGGATCTACCTCGTGGTAGCTCGGATCCTCCAGATTTGCAATGGATGGTCCAGATGAACCTAATCTTTGAATGGACGATCTAGAACCCTCTGAGCTTGATCCAACGGTTGAATGAGCTCTGATTGGGATGACACCTTCAGATCTTGATCAGAGTGCTTGATTAACCCTAACCCTAGCTCGGATTGCCTCAGATGGTCCCAGATGGCTCAGATCAAGCCGCTTTTGAATCGGACGGCCCATATTAATCCGAAGCTTGATAACTCGATCCGGGTCCACTTCCGACTCAAGTTTGACCCAGTATGCCCTAGGTCCAGGATCCTTTCATGCCTACAAAAATAGATCAAAAATTTAGTGGCCAAATAATCCAAATATGTACAGATTTGCAATTAAGTCCAAAATAAAAGTAAGTTCTAAAACCTAGGGTAAATTCACAATTAAGCAAGAAAAACATGGGTCAAACATGGATTTTGGCATCTGAAATAATCAATAAAATGGTACTTATCACCGCCCCTGCCCTTTCCCTACCGACCACCACCTGCTGCCGGAGAAGGAAGCTCCGGCCATCTCTTGGCCGGAAGAAGGTGCTGCCAGAATTAGAGTTTGTCGCAAGGATCCTTTTGCCGCAAGCCTCTTCTTTTGCTTCGCCAGAATTTTGATTCCGGTCATCCTTTTATGGTTAGTCTTCCGACTTCTCTCTTGATTTTTCTCGTCGTGTTCTCGGAGAATCTAGTAGTTCTCGAGAATATGAAACTCATGGCTTTGCGAAGTCATCCCAAAGATACTCGGCGTGGACGCGAATAGAGGCGGAGCTTCCAAGGGACGCTTACGGTTGGATCTCGTCCGTTCCTTCGAGTTACGCGAGGTAATATGTAAATTAGTTTACGTTTCTGCAAAATTTTAAATATATGATCATGTATACACAAGATAAAATTGCATGCTTAGATGTGTGGTTAAATAATTTGAGAAATTATTTATGCTAAACCTTCCGCTGCACGTAATTAATTTTTAAAATTACGAACCCGCATCCATGTCAACATGCACCCGGTCCCAACATATGTTCCCACCCCCGGGAACCGCGCCTTCAAGCTACTCCTTTCAGGAGAGTTTTGCCAACCAGACCATTCGATTGGACTTTCTTACCTTTCGAGACTCTCGGATCTCAAGACGTCCGAACCTCAACCCGTCTCTACTTATGTCCTTAGTCATTGCTCAGCTAAGTTGCTCAATCCCTCGAACCAAGACTTCGTGCCCAACCCTAGGTCCAGGACTTAGGTGCCCAACCCTCGGCCAAGACTTAGTACCCAATTCCTCAAACCAGGTCTTAGTGCCCAACTCTTGGTCAGGTCTTAGGTGCCCAGCCCTCGGCCCGGACTTAGTGCCCAATTTCATGAACCAGGACTTAGTGCCCAATTTCATGAACCAGGACTTAGTACCCAACCCTTAGTCAGGTCTTAGGTGCCCAACCCTCGGCCAGGACTTAGTGCCCAATTCCACGAACTAGGACTTAGTGCCTAGGTTAACTAGGACTTTGGTTCACTTTGATACTCTTTCTTGACTCACCCTTCCACTACTAGAAAAGTGTTGCTTAATGGCAATTTTTTAGCGGTGGTTTGCTAAACCACCACTATATTATGTGTTTCCCTGCAGTTTATATTAACCGTCCCAAATTAAATTATTTAGCGGCGGTTAATTTTTGAATCGTGGCGGTTTAATGATTCGCGGCGGTTTAATTTTTGAATCGCGGCGGTTTAATGATTTAACCCTCACTTAAATCCGAAGGTCAAGATAAATATCTTCCTCATCATTTAAATCAGATGGCTAAGATTAAAAGTGAACCGATCCAACGGCTAAATCTTCATCCCAATTCAACAGCTCAGATCTTAATCAAAAGAAATAGACGGCCAAGATGTAAAACCATACTTCTCTCCTCTCCTAACCCACGCACGCAGCAACCCAAACGCAGCAACCCAAATCTCTCCACAGCGCCGCCCACAAATCTCTCTACAGCGTCGCTCTTCTCCACAGCGCCGCCACACAAATCTCTCCTCTTCTTCTCCACCTCTAGCCGGCGACAGCCACCATCTTGGTGTGCCCTTCAGAAATACACCCTTCCGTCACTCTCTCGGTCGCCCTTCCCTCTCTCTCTCTTTGTCAGTGGCTCTTAGTGGTGCGGTTCCGCAGCCAACCGAGAGGCTCCATCTCCGTTCGAGATTCCGTCAACCGCGTTGCAATCCCCCGCCCCCTCTCTCTCTCTCTCTCGGTCAGTGACTCCAAACGACCACTCCCAGCGGCTCTGGACCGTGGCCTCTTCGTCTCCTTCGTCTAGGCACCATTGAAATCACAACTACTTCCTCTGGTAGCTCCTGTTAGAAAGGCTAACGAAGAGTGCTTTACTCAAGGCAGGTATTTGGTAAATCATTGTTAAATCAGTTGCTTCAAGTATGTAAAGTTTAGAAAATTTCACCAATTTAGATTTTAATGAGTATTTTATTGAGTATTTGGTAAATCTTGAATGAACTATTGGTGAACCCATTGGAAGGTCACTTCATTTCGAATATCTACAGATTAAGCATTTTCAGCAAATTTATGACAAAATGAATTGCTCTATTACAAAATGGAGGGGAGAAAAAGTGACATATGAAACAATGACCTACACAATTTGTTTATTGAGTACTTCTGTTAGAGATATGTTAACAATGCATCTCCAATTATTCAGAGATACAATTTACAATTTATACAAATTTTCAACCATGTGTAGGTGGTGGCCTATTCATACTCAGTATTTCTGTGAAATTGCTATTTTAATCTTAGTAGTTGGGCAGCTTTGAGTTTATAGATAAAAAACTCCATATTTGGTAGATTTTCTGACTTGAGTTCATGTGCTTGTGGTTTTTTATGCCTTATGTGTTGTTTGTGAAATGTCTTATACACTTTCAAGTTCTTATATGTCTTAGTTAGTTTCTATTTGAGTCCCCACTTTTGTGTGCTTTTAATTTAATTATCTACTATTGAATTAGATATGGACAAAACTTGGATTTTGAAGCCGCGAGACTCTCCCGAATATATGGATGGATTATTGAAATTTTTGGACTTTGCATTTACTAATGCATCATCTGATAATAGGATAAAGTGTCTTTGTTCTCGTTGTGGATTTAGACTATTTCAGACTAGAGAAGAGGTGTATGATCATTTGTTGTTAAGACCCTTTCCATCGGGTTATACAGTTTGGCTATTACATGGTGAGAGAGGTGAAGGAGAGACTTCTAGTTATAGGCATGATGCACAACATACTAAATCTTCTGAAGATCCAATGCATGACATGATACATGATGCTTTCATATTCCCTAGACCACATGCCCGTGAAGATTCCACAATGCATGATCCGATAAATGAAGGTGAAGGAAGAATGCCACATGTACAGGAAGGTCCGAGTGGTAAAGCTAAAGAGTTTTATGATTTGCTTAAAGATGGGGAACAAGAATTATATGAAGGTTGCTCAAAATACTCAAAGCTATCTTTTTTAGTAAAGTTGTATCACATCAAGTGCATTTGTGGGATGAGTGACAAGGCCTTGTCAATGATAATAGAGTTGTTGCATGATGCCTTTGAGCATGCAAAGATCCCAGAATCATTATACGAGACTAAAAAGACTATAAAAAAACTTGGCCTTAATTATAAGAAGATAGATGCATGTCCAAATGATTGTATGCTATATTGGGGACCTGATAAAAGTTTGAATGAATGCAAGCGATGTGGCACATCTAGGTGGAAAAATTCTTCTACTGGACATCAACTTGATATTACTAAAAAGAAAAAACAACAACCAGCAAAGTTTCTTCGTTATTTTCCTCTAATTCCTCGGTTGCAAAGATTGTTCATGTGTAGTAAGACATCTGATGATATGAAATGGCATGCTGTGGACAGTAATAAGGATGGCTTCTTAAGGCATCCGAGAGATGCTGAGGCAGGGAAAAGATTTGACTCTAAATTTGTTGAATTTGCTTCGGATGCACGTAATGTTCGCCTAGCCTTAGCTAGTGATGGGTTTAATCCTTTTGGAAATATGAGCACTAATTATAGCATTTGGCCTGTGATTCTCATTCCATACAATACCCCTCCTTGGACATGCATGAAACAAACTAACTTCATTCTCTCGATGATCATTCCAGGTAAGAAAATGCCAGGGAATGACATAGACATTTACTTGCAACCTTTAGTTGATGAGTTGAAAGTGTTGTGGGATGGTGTTGAAACATTTGATGCTTCATCGAATGAAAGCTTTAAAATGCGTGCTGCATTAATGTGGACAATTAATGATTTTCCTGGTTTAGGTACATTGTCTGGGTGGAACACATATGGTAAGCTAGCTTGTCCTACATGCAATATTGATACTGAACCTTGCCGACTTCATCATAGTAGAAAATGGTGTTTTATGGGTCATCGTCGTTTCCTACATGCTGTTCACAAATTTAGATTGGATAAGGTTCGATTTGATGGTAAATTTGATAAAAGAAATCCACCTGTTAAATTATCTGGCTCAGCTATTTTCAGTCAGGTTGAGAATATCCAAGTTTCATTTGGGAAGACACCGGAGGTGAAAGGGAAAAGAGGACGTGGGCAGCGAAATGCCAATGAAGATGAATCACATTGGAGAAAAAAGAGTATATTCTTTGAACTTCCATATTGGGAGTTTAATGGATTGCGTCATAATCTTGATGTAATGCACATTGAGAAAAATGTGTGTGATAATATTCTGTACACTTTGCTCAATGAAAGTGGAAAGACAAAAGATCATCTTAATGCCCGAAAAGACCTACAATCAATGGACATAAGATCTGGACTTTGGCCAAATGAGAATGGGAAATATCCTTCTGCTATTTTTACTATGTCAAATAAACAAAATGATATATTTCTTAAGACCTTGAAGAATGTGGTTGTTCCAGATGGTTACTCAAGCAACATTTCAAGGTGTGTTGATTTGAAACAGCGTAAGTTGTTTGGGTTGAAAAGTCATGATTGTCATATTCTAATGGAACAACTGTTACCAATTGCTTTGAGGAATGTAATGTCGGGTGTAGTGCGGTTTTAGCCGATCTTTGTTCGTTCTTTCGACAAATATGTTTGAAGGTGTTGAACCCCATTGATCTTGTTACACTTCAAGATCAAATTGTTCACACTCTTTGTCATTTGGAGATGATTTTTCCTCCATTTTTCACAGTCATGGTTCACTTAATTGTTCATCTAGTGATGAAGTAAAAGAGGGAGGCCCAGTGCATTATCGATGGATGTATCCAATAGAAAGGTAAACTTAACATGGCAAATTTCTTTTGTTCACTTTCTTTAAATAAGTAGTACATTGTTTTAGCTGAATCCATAAACTTTTTAATGTGAAGGTACTTAGGTCGTTTGAAGTCTTATGTACGTAACAAGGCACAACCAGAAGGCTCTATTGTTCAAGGTTACTTGGCTGAAGAAATTCTTACCTTTTGTTCAAGATATTTGGATGACACAGAGTCAAGAATCAATCGACCAAGGCGTGTTGATGATCAACCTGATGGTCTTGAACACAATGAAAGTGATACTATGTTCCCAAAAGTTGGAAGATCAGTTGGGGGTTTCTCATATTTTAAATTAACACCAATAGAGAAGTTGCAAGCACATCGTCACGTGTTGGTCAACTGTGTAGCAGTAGACCCTTTTCTTGAGTAAGTAATACATAAAGTTTTACACAAACCTTTTGCAATTCAATTGTCTTAGTATTTTACATTAGTTTATTCTTACTTATAGGGAATTTAGGACAATAACAAAGAGGTTGTTAAGGCATCGGACACGGTTGCAATCAGAGATAGATAAAGTTGTACACAAGGAATTTCCTAGCTGGTTTTAGAAGCACGTGAGTTGAAGTTATGCTATATTTTTTTATTTAATTTTAGAGGTTTAACTAATAGTTAAAACTATGTGTGACAATTCTTGATGCCAGATCTCCAATGAAGGTGCTAGACATCCAGATGAATTAAGGTGGCTTGCACTTGGACCACTTGATCAAGCCAAACGTTTTAGTGCCTACAATGTGAATGGATTTAAATTTAGAACTCTTTCTCGAGAGCATGGGTTGAAAAGTCAAAATAGTGGAGTATTTGGTATGTTTGACACTAGGAGCTACGCAAGTAATCGTGATAATAATGTAGCAGTTGGAGGTGTTCCTTATTATGGAAAATTAGTGGACATTATTGAATTGAACTATAATGGTCAATTCACTGTTACATTGTTCAAATGTCAATGGGCTAATACCATTCTGATCGAGGTATCAAAAGAGATGACTCAGGGTTTACTAGTGTTAATTTTTCTCGTTTAATACATGTTGGAGATCGAGAAAGTGATGAACCATATATACTTGTCTCTGACGCTCAACTTGTGTTTTATGTGGATGATGAGATTGAAAAAGGATGGAGTATTGTAAAACATCTACAACCAAGAGACTTGTATGACATGCGAGAAGACAAAGAAGAAGAACCAATTTATGATCTTGTTCCTTCTCCGCCATCAAACTTGGATAGGTGGTTTCATGATGACAATGGAGATTTAAATTGGCAAGGGATGATAATATAGAAGATGGACCTGTAAATGATGTTGTTGTTGACAATAATGATGAAGCTGAATACTGAGTGGCCTCCTTCTCCGCAATAATGATGAAGCTGGATTGTGGCATTCTACAAGCAACAATTGTTTATATAATAATGTCATTTAGCTAGCGTGATTAGCTCCTCGGTCAATAGTCAGTAGTTCTTGTTCTTCTTCCTTATTGTATAAATTTAAACTTCGCTATTTGATTCTGGAATCCTTACTCTAAACTTGTTGCTTTGACTTCCATTTGGATGTGTATTCTACGGTTAGACATTTTTTATCTATTCTTATTACTGAGTTGTATTCAAATAATTTAGTCAATTAATTTGTTTATTGACAAAATAGATTTTTTTGCATCATGCATTAATGTAGTGACTGTATGGCTTAAAGTGCATTTTTCATGATTTTCCCATTTACAAGTGCAAGGGAATAAAACTATGAGTTGTGCATATGTACATTAGCGGTCTCTAATCAGAAATAAAAGCTCCATGAATAGCTTATTATAATCTGTACCTACTAGGTCACCGTCTTTAACTAAGCTTATTGCATCTATTGCATGCATGCCTAAAATTTTCTTGCAAGTCATATCCGTGTACAGCCTACCTTTTGCCCCTTGTTCTGATGGAAGTTTCTTGTGTCAGCTAGTAATAGGTATTTGTTTTCCCGTTAAAAAATGGAGGATTTGCAGCTAAATTGCGTAGATGTTGAAACTCATTGCAATTTTGATTGTTCATCTACTCAGATAAGGGTTTAGGTCCTTTGGATATTCGCATGCACAAGTAATGCAAAGATGCAATGCAATTGATGCCAGTAGCAGACCCTGAATGGTAAACTTGGCTTACTGAGTAAAGGATTTGGGTTACTGAGTTGCAGACCCCTGAATGTCTTCTAAAGGTAGTAGTAAATCCTGATATGATATTACAAGGAGACTACTGTTCCTTGCCCATAGAATAAATGATAATAAAGTCCTTGCTACAAGGACGTACCAGCATGCACTCATTCAGTGAATCAAGCATGCTTGCACAGATTTCTGTTTCTGATTCCTGCAATAAGAGAATCACAGTAATAAATATCAATAACCACATACACTATTTCATTTTATACAGCAGGTACAAAATTGCAGCAGGTACTATTTCATTTGATATAGCAGGTATAATTTCACAACTATTTCATACTATGTTCTTAGTACTCCTATTATTCATTTCCATGCTGTTTGTCATTTCCTAAAATTGTAATTTTTTCCCTCAAAATTGCAGCCATGCCTAGGAATAAACGCTTTAAAGTTGCACCAACGGTTATAGAGAAATCAACTGCAACTATGCCAGAAACTCATACTAATGCCGGCCCTATCTCAAGAACGAGTTGACACTCATTTAGTTCCACCGGCTCATAGTGATGGTTGTTCAATCCTAGATTCTACTATGGGTGTTCATTCAAGCCCACAAATTGATAGCAGAGCTCATTTGAGTGCACCAACTCAGATTGGAGCATATTCAGTGTCATCCACTCATGGGGTATCTAGTTCTATTCCATCCCACCATTTACATGATCAAGAGGCTAATCCAGAGGATGATCCAGAGGATGAAGATGTTGGTTCGTTTGACGAATGTGGTGACACTACTTCTAGTTTGTAGTAGGAAGAAAAGTTATTGGGTTGTTAATGTTATTGGTAACAAATTTGTTTCCTCATTTTTTCACATTTAATTATAATCAATTTTGAAATCTTAAGAAGTAACAGATTTCTTTCTTCATTTATAATCAATTTCTTTCTTCATGTTAATATAAAATTATTAGTTATATTAGTTTTTGATATTTATTTTGTAATGTTAGGAAGTAACAGATTTATTTTGTAATGTTAGGAAGTAACTTTAACCTCTTGAACCATGTTTTTTCATATTTTTCGTATTTATTTTATAATGTTAAGAAGTAACAGATTTTATTTGTTTTAGATGAGTTGGATGGCATAACTAAAGAGGCACGATATATGGTGTAAGATGTTTGGTCAATTCCTGAGGGTAGAAAAATTATAGTTCCGTGCAATGAGTTTGGGCAAGCCATAGGTGATGCAGGTGGTCTATTGGGTGGCTTCTTGGGAGTTTTAGGAAGTGATTTTAATAAATTTCCCATTTGTTATATCTCTTGGCGTAAGGTTCCTAAATCATATAAGGACACGGTGTATAATAGCATCATACAGGTAAACCAATTTATTTGTCCATGTTTTTTGTAATCTTTGTGACTTTGGTACTAATGTCTTTGATTTCGTATGCAGAAGAAATTTACTATAGTGGATAATAGATTGAAGAATGATATCATGAAACGTATTGGGAAAGTATGAAAAGACACCAGGTATAGCTTGTTTCATGAATTCTATAATAGTACTTTGAGCATGGAAGAAAATGTTGCAAAGCGACCTCCTGGAATTGATGAAAACCATTGGAGATAGTTCATTGAGTACCGCTTGAGTGAGAAAACCCAGGTATTGAGCTTCCCTTGGTGTTTGAGCTTCTCTTAGTGTTTGGATCTAAGGTATTTTTTCTCTATTTT
This sequence comes from Boesenbergia rotunda, assembly GCA_024364735.1. Classification (NCBI taxonomy): domain Eukaryota; kingdom Viridiplantae; phylum Streptophyta; class Magnoliopsida; order Zingiberales; family Zingiberaceae; genus Boesenbergia; species Boesenbergia rotunda. The sequence continues at coordinate 430,124 of JAGFNQ010002045.1, read as the reverse complement.
TGATTATGCAATATAATAGGACATGTGCAAGAAAAATGCTGAAAATCGAAAGAAACAATTATACACCCACACAGGTGGTTCAAAAACAATAGCAAGGAGAAAACATGAAGAAGTGATATACCCTTTAATTGACGTATTGGTTCATTTTGTTTTGTTTAATTATTGACTATATATCAATAATGACATATAGGAACGACAACGTGGAAGCAGCATTAGTAGAGGGGAGTTTTGGGTTATGTTGCATAAGAGAAAGGATGGTTCTTATATTCATGACAATGCTCAAGTCATTGGTGTAAGTTTTGTATTAATTAAAGTTGTAATACCGTAATTTTTTCAAAAAAATGGTACTTCATTTTTAATTAATAATTGATTAAATTTATGTATGCAAGAAAAAATTATGAATATTGAGCGTGAAGATGATTCCTCTAAGGGATTTTCAAAAAATGATTCACTTTCTCAAGCTATAGGGAAGGGACACTCTGGCCGAGTTCGAGGTGTGGGTTATGGGCCATGTCCTACTCAAGTCTTTGGTCAAACTGCATGTTCAAATGCACCTGTTGATCATGGATTGCAAACATATATGACTGAGATGAAGTCTGAATTAGAAGCTTCTCGAGTAAAGGTGCTGAATCTGGAATCAATGATTGAAGCAGAAAGATCTAAAAGACAAGCAATAGAGGGAGCTGTTAAATATATTTTGCAAATGCAAGGAAGCAATTTGCCACCTGAATTGGCTGCTTTGATTAATGTGATGGTATGTATGTTAGCACTTTAAAAATTAGTTAGCTATTAATTGTATTTAATGTTAAAGTATTAAATAGCTTTAGCTGTTAATGCAAGGAATCACTTTTAATCTATATCTTCAGCTGTGATAGTACATATGTAATGCAAGGATGCACTTTTAATCCATAGCTTCAGTTGTAATTGTATTTAATATTAAAGTGTTTAATTGCTCTTGTGTATTATTTAATTGCTCTTGTGTATCCATAGCTTCAGTTGACAATTGTATCTTCTATTTATAATTTTAGGCCCCAGATGAAGGGAGTGCACCAATCTCAGTGGGTGTAAGACCGTCTTCCTCAGCTAGTCATGATGCTCAACACTGTGATGATCGTTCCTACCGAAGTTCAAGTTAATGAATGCTTGATGCTTGATTTCTAACAGAAGTTGACAATGGCATGAATGCTTTTATATTCTGTTTTGAATGGTTTGAGCTGAAAAATCAACCTAAATGACGTTTAGTACATTATGGACATTATGGATTGTAGTAGTTATGCACTTGATGGGTTACAGTCTTACGAAACTCTCAATTCCAAATGTACATAAGTTGTAGCTAGAGATTTTTTGAGCAGAGATTATGGGATTAAGTCATCTTAGATTATTATGGTATTACTGGTCCATACGTTTAGGAATTACAACATTGGGATTTATATATCACACATTATTATGAGCCAGCTTTGTTACTAAAAAATTATTGAAGGCATAAAATCTCTTTTCGAGTTTCTTCTTCTCTGAATCGCGCTACTTGCTATTTGTCTGCAATCTAAGCTTCATTGCTGGGCATGATAGTTTTATTCTACTGGTATTTGCCTGAAATTAGGTTATCTGGCACGTTATTCTACTGGTATTTGCCTGAAATTAGGTTATTTGACACGTATCTGGTTGTTGCAATTGCTACTTTTTTAAAATGCATTGAGAAAGAACAAAATATTCTAGGCACTCCGTGTTAAACTTACTTCTAGTGATAGTTGTTCAGTATCTTTAGTTGTTTATCAGGGTAGTTGATGCTATTAATAATTCCATTGTTGTTATTGATTAATACACTTTTACCAATAACAAGCTATCAAGTCATGTTTTGCTGCTTAATACATCATTTTTTTAGGGGATATACAAACTTTTATGTAGCTAGGATATGATAATAATATCTAAAATACCTTCTAAATTGCAACTTACTATGCAAGCATGGCCTTTAGATACTCTATAAATGAAGACTACAGTAGCATGTGGTTGTCATGTTTATTGTAGAATTGCCACGAAAGCTACAAGGAAAGGCACACTTGGCTGATAGTAGGGGAAAGTTGGCCATTCTTCTTCATGAAGATGATACATCGTTAGCATGTAAGCATAATTGGCAGCTCATGCTGGCAAGATCATTTTCATGGCATACTAGAGACGTGGTGCATTAAATCTGAAGTAATTATAGAATAACTAGAAGGTATTATAAACATCTCAATGTCTGTGCGCCAAGTAGAAATAATTAGATGAGTGTAGACATGGTCCATTACCAGCACTTCTACATTCATATATTTGTGGCCTTGAGAGTTTTGTGATGATAAGAAATATCTATCGTTTTCCTACCATTTAACTTCACATGATTTTCCATGCTAATTTGCACTCATAAGGACCTCTTGATTTTTGGCCTCTTAACTTCAACTTCAAGTTTATTCAGTTTATCATATTAATATGTGGCACCAGTATATATATATATATATATATATATATATATATATATATATATATATATATATATTCAAAAAATTCATGTAGTCATAATTTGCACATGCGGTAGAGGGATTTCAACTTTTCAAGTAGGGTTGTTTGTCTTGATAGTTTGTTGAGAGGTAAATTCCTCGTAATTTTTAAAAATCAATTATGAGCGACTCTGAATCTGAATAGCATGCTAGATATGAATATAGGCAATTGGAAGCTGCAGCATGCAACAGGCGGTGGCGTGGAGGACCAATTCAAATTCCCACTAATAATTTCTTCTTCTTTCATTATTATTACTATTATTATATATCGAATTTGACATGCCGTACGCCCTTTTCATCCGTGATTATCAGCGGTTCGTCTGAATTCAATTCAAACACTTACATTCAATCTAGACATTTAACTTTGTTTCTTTGTTATGGTATTATGCTTATTGGAAAGTATTAGTACTGAATAAGAAGTTACATGCCTCTCATTCCCTACAAAGAACCATACAAATTCTTTCAGTCTTCCAGTTTGTTTCCATACAACTGATCAGTTTCCATACCTCTCCCACGAACTAGTTTTTATGCATTATCATTTCCTTGCTGATTAATTTTGAAGAGATATAACTTGGTTTTCATTATTCATTCAGGTCAAATTTTTACTGATGTGGTTGGAAGCCAATACTATGCTACTCCTCAAGTAATTTGCAAGCATTACAGACTAGAAGCTGAAGTTTGAACTACTGCTGCTATGTTATATATTTTTGTTGAGTGGTGTACCCCCATTTTGGTTTAGATTTCACTTCAAACATTTTTTATTGTTAGTACTTTGTTTTTTGAGCATTTACATTTGTAGACATTCATTTGAATGTATTTAACTACTAGCTATGAAAATTTTCCTTTAAGATTATACAAGTGTTTAACTTGGTTGTCCTTCAAATAAAATATTGAAAAGAAAAATCAAATAAATATTTTCGGTTGAATTTGCCATTTGCGACGGTTTCAAAATCGCCAGTAATTATTTACGGTGGTGTTGTAGCAGTTTCAAAACAGCCGGTAATTTGATTTGTGGCGGTTTTAAAACCGCCGGTAAATCATTTACCAGCGGCTTTGAACCTTTACTAGAAGTTTTTGTGGCGGTTCAAACCGCCACTAAATCAGGTAATTTGGAAACAACCATTAATTTTGCGGCGGTTTTAATATTTCAAAAACTGTCACAAAAAATTCATCAACCTAAATCGAATGATAGTTTAATCGGCGGTTAAAACCGCCGCTATGGAACCACCGCAAAATAACCGCCAATAGAACCGCCGGAAAATGTATTATGGCGGCGGTTATTCCAGCGGTTCAGTCAAACCGCCGCTAAATTGTTTAAGGATGCCGTTATCGGCAGCGGTTTTGTAAACCGCCTGTAAAAGATTTATCGGCGTTTCCAAACCGCCGTAAATCCTAACTAAAACCGCCGCAAAGTACCTTTTTTTTGGTAGTGTTCCCTTGTTCAATGTATCACTAACTTAAGCATATTGTCAAACATTGAAACACTTAGAGGAGGACATCACTGATGCATCTTGCACCAACACTTATGTCTAGTAAGCTTGGTAAGCTTAAGGTTGTGTTGGGACCGGGTGCATGTCGACAAGGATACGGGTTCGTAATACTTAAAATTTTTACGTGCAGCGGAAGAATTAGCATAATAATTTCTCAAATTATTTTAACCATGTATCTAGCATACGACCTTATGATGTGTGGACATGATCATAAATTAAAAACTTTTGCGGAAAAGTAAACTAATTTACTTTGTACCTCGCGTAACTCGAAGAAAGGGACGAGATCCAACCGTAGCGTCCCTTGGAAGCTCCGCCTCTATTCGCGTCCACGCCGAGTTCTCTTCGGGATGACTTCGCAAAGTCACGAGTTTTGTGCCGACGAGAACTACTAGATTCTCTAAAGGCACAACTAGAAGAACAAGAGAAAAGAATGGAAACTCACCAACAAGAAACGAAATATAAATTCCGTGAAGAGAGGAGTTGCGATCCGCTTCTTCTTCTTCTTGCTTGGCTTCTCCTTGGTGTATGTAGCTCACGGCAACCACTTGGATTGCATGGAGCGCTGGCCCTAGCTCTCAAGGAAGGGCGCCAGCCCTAGGGTGCCCTAAGGGGCGCCGGCCCTAGGTGGGAAGGAAGAAGGAGAATAATAGAGAGAGAGAGAGGGGAGCTAATAATCTCTTGATAACTTGATTAGGAATTAAAGGCTTGCCTTTGGTTCCTTTATATAGTAGCATCTCCCTTGCCAAGTCTCCCTCTTAACGGAATTAACGGAATTAATTTTCATAAGAAATTTATCTTATAAATTTTCTTATGAATTATTCCGTTATGCCTAGTTTTATTATAACTAACTTTATAATAAAACAAATACTTCTCTCCTTTAATTATGGAATAAAATTTTTATAAGAAATTTATAAATCTTCTTTATTATGAAAAAATCAATTCATAATTGATTTAATAAAATTAAAATAAACCATCCCATGGATTATTTTAATTTCCATAAAAAGAATAAATTTCTACAAATTTCTTTATATAAATTTCCTTATACAAATTTATTTATCCATAATTTATAAAACAAATCGCGCTAGATTTATTTTATTAATTAAACCAAATAAATGTTGGATCGAGAAAACCGATAGAGGGGGGGTGAATATCGGAAAACTTTCGGATTCGTATAAGAATAGGTACGCAGCGGAAATTAACGAAAAGACACAGAGATGCAATCGATTTACTTGGTTCGGAGCCTGTGTCGACTCCTACTCCAAGGCCCACGGTCGTTGACCGTTTACTTTGGGCAATTCTATATACGCGCAAAATTGTTTACAAAGATTTGATTACAAATAAGTGCAATAAAATAATAATATTAAATTTCGATCTTCGTTACTGACGTCCGGAGTGGATTGACTTGTTCGGAGCAGCGGGACGTCGTCGGCTCGAGTTGGAGAGTTTCCGGAGCAAAGCAAGAGCGTAGAAGATCTTTGAGGCGTTAAAGGAAGTGTTGTATTGAAGCCTTGGTCGAAGGTCCCTTATATAGGGCCTGGGGGCGCCCGGGATGTCGGGGGCGCCCCCCACGTGGCGTTTGATCCGGTTGTAGCTTGGTCGCCGTCAGATCCCCTTATCCTCGGGATCCGCTTTGACCGGGGCGCCCACAGCGCTCGGGGCGCCCGGATTGACCGGGTCAAACTCTATCCTTTGGCTTTGCTTGGTTTCGAGGGGTTCGGGTTCGATGTATGCGCATGGGGGCGCCCGCAGCGCAAGGGGCGCCCGCGAGCAGCGGGGGCGCCCAGAACCACGGGGGCGCCCGCAGCTTGTACTGTCGAAGCGCACCTTTTGATTGTGTGTTTGGTGTTCACCTTGGGGGCGCCCGGGACACTCCGGGCGCCCTGGTCAGCAGTTGCCTCACTCCTTTGAAGCACTCTGAGTTGCAGACTCACATTCCTTCGATCCTGCATCCAGGGTTAGTCCAAAACACAATAACATAATAAATTATTAGATTTATACAGCTTTAGCTGTCTTGGTTCTGACTTTGGTCTCCAAAATGGAGCCCTAGGTCGAACCGACGCCTACTGTTCCCTCGACGGGGAACGCGTCCTCACCTACTCCTCTCGGGAGAATTTACTTGATGCCAACCGTTCCTTTGGTTGGACTTTTGCCTGACGGTCCTTTGTCAGGGCTTGGATGCCGAGCTGTCCTTCGCCCGATGCCTAGCATTCCTTCGCTAGGGCTTTAGTCCCAGGCTGTCCTTCGCCTGGAGCCTAGCAGTCCTTTGCTAGGTCTTAGATGCTGGCAGTCCTTCGCCAGTTGCCTAGCAGTCCTTCGCTAGGGCTTGGATGCTGGCAGTCCTTCGCCAGTTGCCTAGCAGTCCTTCGCTAGGGCTTGGATACTGGCAGTCCTTCGCCAGGTGCCTAGCAGTCCTTTGCTAGGGCTTGGATACTGGCAGTCCTTCGCCAGGTGCCTAGCAGTCCTTCGCTAGGGCTTTTTCTGCACACTCAGTGAACAACGTTAGATCACAAATAAACTTAACTTTGAATCTTTTGCCAATATCAAAACCAGGTTCGATATGGTGCTTCCTGCACCAACAATAAATTGGTTTCTCCCCATTAATGTGGCCGGCCAAACCAAAGAGGGTGGGCACCCTCTTTGGCCGGCCACTTCAAGCCGAACCATCGCGAATTAAACTCATTTAATTCGCCCAATAAGCCTTCAAAAGACTTAGCCAATTTTAGTTTCCGTTGCGCCTCTGATCAACTCAGATTCGACTTATTTCTCTTGATCGGAAAATCCAATTTTCAACTCGTTTTAAATCCCTCGGATTACTCGTAGTGCGTGTGACTAAATAGGCTTTCGATTTATGTTGGCCGTCTATAATTAACCCATTAATTATAGAACGATCATGAGTGGCACCTAGTAGTTCATCATGATCCCGAATTAATCGAAAGATCAACGGTTTGACCTCAGAAGTAATTCCGAAACCCTTCAGCAGCTCTAATGAATTGTGCCCCATTCCCTTCACCATCTTATACCCACTTGGTTCAGGACATGGTCTGTATGTGTCAGTCCCCACTAGGCTGACTACGTCACACCTAGCCCAAGTAGTGTCTTTCTCGTCCTTTGGATTTCTAATTACTCTCATGTATTTAAGAGACTCATACTCTAAACATGATATGCTCTGGCCAGAGGCTTTGAGTAACAATCCGACGATAGGCCTGGGTATACATCTCCTCGCAAGGAGTGGTGAATCCTTTGTAAGCTGTTCAAACATCTTCGGGCACTTCGGCTTATACCCAATCATCCTGGGTCCACACCTCCTTGGAGATGCTTGCTTAAGATGTTAAAGTATAAGTCTCCATGACCAAGATGACTTGAACACCGCAAGTCAAAGGAGCATCGCACTTAAGCCGCAGTAAGAACTTCATTGACATATCTATATAGATTACCATATGAAGTTTTACAGCTAGTCACTCCAATGAACTAGTTCCCTTAACTAGCATCCATGTTTATCTCCGGACATCCCAATGTCACCAGCCAGTGAGAATCAGCTGATTAGAGAATAACCCATGCTAGTCTCAACAGAATTGATAGTGTCCGTTTTTATCAATTCATCGACTAGGGATATTTTCAATACTTCACAATTGCACATTCAGAGATAATCACTAGTTGTGATCCCATCACAAATTCTCTTATGCTGTGAGTTGTATTGCGGACATTCAGTAGATGAGTTTAAGATCCCAATCAAATACACAAACATGTATACTCAAATAGTGAATTATCATTTATTAAAATGATGTTTACAATCATAAGGCGATTGCCTTAGGACACTTCTCTCATATCACTAACAGGTTGGATGTTTCGATATTTGATAATGATGTTTGAATATCGCATGATGTTTGAATATCGTGTGAGTCAAGTGGGTCAAGGTTGACTGGAGACTTGGCATGGGAAATGACCTAGTGGGACTTGGTGAAGTCCAGGTGGATCGGGGAGATCGCACGCTGGCATGGGAAAAGACCTAGTAAGACTTGGCACACCTAGTGGGACTAGGTGAAGTCTAGGTGGATCGGGAAGGTCGCACGCTGGCATGGGAAAAGACCTAGTGGGACTAGGTACACCTAGTGGGAATAGGTGAAGTCCAGGTGGATCGGGGAGATCGCACGCTTTCATGGTAAAAGACCTAGTGGGACTAGGTGAAGTCTAGGTGGATCGGGGAGATCGCACGCTGACAAGGTGGAAGTCTACCGAGAGACTAGACCTAACTCAAAGGTTAGGCAAACCTGGTTGGGAATCAGGTTAAGTCCTAATTGGAAGCTAGGCAGGAGAAATCCAAGTTGATCAAAGGGTTGATTGGACACTTGGTAGAGATGTCCTAATAGGTCACGGTTAACCAAGGTTATGCAAGGGAACCCTAGACTTATACACACAAGTTAAGATTGGGTTCAATCGATTGGGGTTGGTTTCTCACGAATAGAAGCCTTCTTAAATGATTAGGTGATCGATTAAGGAAGGAGTGAATTGATTGGGTAATCGATTGGGAGAAATGAGTTGCGAGAACAGAAGCTGGCTGAATCGATTGGGTAATCGATTCAGCCTCACCTTAATCGATTGGGTAATCGATCAAGGTGTTCTGTAATTGATTGGGCAATCGATTACAGCAGATTTGAATGAGAACACAAAAAGGTACTGAATAAATTCAGCAATCGATTAATGTTGTTCTTAATCGATTGGAAAATTGATTAAGCTTCAAAAAATAGCCGTTGAATGGCTAAGTCTGACGTGGTAATCGATTGGGTAATCGATTAGGAAACCCTAGGCGTCGGGTATATAGGGTTTTCACGCAGGTTTGAAGCGGCATTGCTCGACACCGCTCACACGGTTCTTCTCCTCCTTCCTCGACATTTCAAGAGAAGTCTTGGGGCATAGCGTTGCTGCACTTTTAAGGTTCTAGAGGCGATCTCAAGCTTGATGAAAGCAAGGAAAGCAAAGAGAGCTCATTTGTTGTAAATCTTGTAAAATTTTCTATTGTATTTGCTTCCTCTTGTTGTATTCTTCTTGTAAGCTTGTAAGAGGTTTCTCCACCTCAAGAAGGAGATCTTTCATAGTATATGAGAGAGTGAGGAGAGCGAATCCTTAGATTAGTCACGTCAAGGAGGTGGATACCAAGTAAATCCTTGAGCATTAACATTGCTTGAAGTCTTCCGCCACAACAAATCTACAACGAGCAAAAATTGGAGCTAATAACCCTCCCCCCTCTAGCTCTCCTATCGGTCCTAACAATAACATCGTTGAGGCATATTGAGAACACCCTAGGGATGTCTGCTTCATTTCGGTAGGGATTCGATAGAGAGAACGATGGAAAGAAGAGGAGAAAGGGTGATTTCAAAGGATGATTAGGCACCTCGATGGGTTTCTATTCGCATGGATGGAGAGGTTTATATAAAGTTCATTCAGGCGCCTGAGTAGGGTTTGGGCTCCTGAATAGCATGCACCTGAGTTGACTAGGGTGTCCTGGTCAGCGGTACAACCCCTGGATTTTCAAAACCAGGGGCGTGTCTTGGGAAGGAGCGTGGAGACAAGCGGCGATCGCGTTGTTTTGCAGTCAGGCGCCTAAATCCTTATTCAAGCGCCTGAGTTGGGTCAGATGATGAGGTTTTTTTTTTGCAAAAGAAAAATGTTTAAAGAATCTTTGAAAAAGTAATTTTTTTGAAGGAAAGAAATTTTTGAAAGAGTTTAAGGAATTTTTTGAAAATGAAATTTTTGAGAGAATTTAAGGAATTTTTTTTGAGAATTTTATAATAGAAATTTTGAAACAGAAATTTTGAGAAATTTATAACAGAAATTTTTGAAGAAAAAAATTGAAAAGGTAGGATTGATTTTGCAAGCACAAAGAATTTCAATATCTTAACCCATTTTAATTTGGGCTAACCAACTTAGTGATAAGTTGATTTAGCTGCTTCAATTGGTTGGGCCAGATTTATTTTATATGCTAAACACCTCGCCAATTTCTAAGTGATAAAAAGAGATCCTTATAAGTTTTGTGAGATGCTTTCAATTTTATCTTGAAAATTAGATTAAGTCTAAAATATGATTAAATCTTGAGTTAGATTCAGATTTAAGAATTAGTAATTTAAAAATAAATATCAATATTTGGCTACCAAGTTTTGGCGAGGCGTAGGGGTCTTCTTTGACCTTGGCCTTATTGGATCAACAACCCGTTCCTAGACAAAGCTGCATAAAGAAATAGTATTTTTAAATTCCTTATTCAGAAACTTTGGTCTAATTAGTTGAGGATGTGGCGAGGTAGCTTCGGCTAGTTCCACCAAACTAAGAAGACCAAATAGGAGAGTCTTCCCCTACTTGACTCCCTAGACGGTTTTCCTCACGTACTATCAACTCGTCTCACCCTAATACTAGGTTGTGCAAGCTTCAATCAGATCTAATCCTTAACTAACCATTTCTAATTCTAATCATGATAAATATAAATATAAATATAAATAAATAAATAAATAGGCATAAGGGAAGGTATTCAAGCAAAAAACTATCTAACCACATGAATAGTTCTTATATTGTCTCCCCCGGATCATATCCCCGATATCGTCTATCTAAGTAATAGATATGATCCTTTCGAATCCAATATTGATTTGGTCTGGCTTGATTTGTCAAGCATAGTTTAGGGACCCATGCTTGGACTCGGTACTAGGGCGGTTAATTACTAAGAAGTAAGACCTAACTCGTGAACTAGTTTTAAATCCAATTCCAGATCGATTTAGAACATATTCCTGTTCTCCAAGAATCATATCAAGATTCTTAGAACCCAGGGTAAATTGTTCCAAATTTGCTCTGAGTTCTTTGACTTGAATTTTTAGGGCAAAATTCTCTTCCTCAAGTCTTTGGACTTAAGTAGAGGTTTCTTCCTGAACTTGCTCAGTCAAAGGACTCGAGCTGGTCTCTTCCTTAAGGAGTTTTACCTCCTCTCGGAGAGACCTGACTCGGTCATTAGACTTAGCCAGTTTGCGAGATAAGTATGAAATTAGCTCATAACGATCCAGTTCGGAAAAACCTGTTACATTAAGCCAGCTCGTTTCCGACAGTGAGACGGTTCTGTGCTCTATTTCTTCATCTGATTCGGAGTCGCTGTCGATCTCATCTTTAGCCGTTAAGGAGAGGAGGTTGGAGTATGTTGGTTCATCCTCATCCGATTCTAAAGATGACTCGTCCCAGGTAGCCTACAACACCTTCTTCCTCCGTAGCTTCTTTGTATCCTTCGCGTTTGGATACTCGGATTTGAGGTGCCTCTTCTTTCCACACCAATAGCAGGTGAGGTCCACCTTGTTGTTTAGTTCAGCCTCATCATCCTTTGGCTATCCCGTTTTCTTCTTCCTTTGGCTTTCCGAGCTTTGAATAGTTTCATAACGACATTTACAAGCTCCAATAGCTCTTCCTCTTCGGATTCTGAGTCAGAATCTGGTTCCGGTTCAGGTGTCTTCATCTTGATTTTTCCTGCAATCAAAGCTACATCTTTCTCTACAAGCGAACCGTTAATTAGTTCATGTAACTCAAATTTGAAAAATAATTCATCTAGCTTTATTTTTGAAAGGTCCTTAGATACATTGTAGGCATCAACCATAGACGCCCACAGTGAGTTTCTAGGGAACGAGTTTAATGTGTACCTGATCAAATCCCTATTCTCAATTGGGTGTCTAATGATGTGGAGTCCGTTCATAATCTCCTAAATTCAAGCATGTAGGTGGGAAGCTGTTTCTCCGTCCTAAATTTTTAGGTTATCAAGTTTATTCAACAAGAGATCGCGGCGGCCTACCTTAGTGTCGAGTGTTCCTTCATGGAGTTCTGTGAGTTTACTCCATAGTTCTTTTGCGTTGTTGAAGGGACTGACGCGATTAAGCTCCTCCTTTGTAAGTCCGCATTGGAAGATTTGTGTCACTTATGCGTCAGCTTTGATTTTCTTTTTATCAGCGGCATCCCATTGTTCATAGCTCAAAATCATCCCTTGCTTGTCTCTCGGAAGGTCGAATCCGGTTTGGATGATTATCCACATATCCACTTGAGTTTTCAGGTGGACTTCCATTCGGCTCTTCCAATACACGAAGTCTTCCCAGAGGAGAGAGGGGGGCAAGCAGTGCTGTAGCCCTCTTGCAATGCCATAAGAATAGTGGAGAGAATTTTCTGAACTTACAAAAACAAAAAAAGCAAAATGTACCAAGACTTTTTGTCTTGGATTCGCAGTGTAGAATAAAATAATAAAAGAAATGCGACTAAAGTGAGTTTCGAAAAGAAAGTAAAATTGTAACGCCCGCCCTTATATCTACTCTCGGGGCGGGGTTACGTACAATCATTCATTCATATAATTATTTTCTTTTCTTCTAGCATAAAATTAAAACAAACAACAATGCAAGGACTAAGTGCTAAGCATGCTAGTCAGTGCATGTCAATCAAATATCATGCTTGAATCATTAGAACATCATTGGAAATATTGTAATCAATAGTTATTCTATAACATGATAGGTTCACATATTATTTCAAGCTCACAACATAACCAACCAAAATCAAGTATAAGAGAATTCTATGTGTAATCATTATCATGCAATATCAAACCTAATCACTAGCATTCATTGTTGAAGAAAACATCATCATAAACATAGTAATGTAGATATAAAGATCATTCTTTCCCGAGCCACCACCCCACACATCTTCAGCCTCCTGCCTCTTCCTTTAGTTTAAGTGTTCCTTACCCTTATCTGCAGCATAAGACAACACATAAACTAGTAAGCACAAATGCTTAGTAAGGATCCTGTCCTACTCGCAAAATCCATACGCAAGCATACAACATGTACACATAATAAATCATAAGCATGAGTTCATCAAAGCATACTAAACATCCAAGTTTCTAAGCATGCAGTATAAAGTACCTTAAGCATACCCTTCACATATAATAAATGTTTTCAATGAATGTTTTCAAAACAATTCTATAAAGGTATTACTTAAAAATACATCCATATCATATTGGGCCCGGTTGTGTACCACATATCGCGCGTTACCTATTTCGCGTTCCCTAATGAATTGGGGTAGCGAGCCACCAACCCATTAGAGCAGGACCCTTCCGTCCTACCGGAGCCATGACCTTACGTTAACATGCACCCCGGATTTGTTTAACGACCCCCTTCCGAGTCGGGTACACAACTTCCAAAGTAAAATACTTATCATGCTTTTACATATATGCTAAGGAGTACTCCAAATCCACTCTTAAGGGACACACCACTCTTCAAGGGTGCTCATGATCCCGTAGGGACACACTGTTGGTGCAGAAAGCACCATATCGAACCTGTGTTTTGATGTTGGCAAAGGATTCAAAGTTAAGTTTATTTGTGATCTAACGTTGTTCACTGAGTGTGCAGAAAAAGCCCTAGCGAAGGACTGCTAGGCACTGGTAAAGGAATGCCAGGAAAGAAAGCCCTAGCGAAGGAATGCTAGGCACTGGCGAAGGACTGCCAGACAGGAAAAGCCCTAGCAAAGGACCGCTAGGCTCTGGCGAAGGACTGCCAGAATGGACAAGCCCTAGCAAAGGACTGCTAGGCAACTGGCGAAGGACTGCCAGCATCCAAGCCCTAGCGAAGGACTGCTAGGCAACTGGCGAAGGACTGCCAGCATCCAAGACCTAGCGAAGGACTGCTAGGCTCTAGGCGAAGGACAGCCTGGGACTAAAGCCCTAGCGAAGGAATGCTAGGCACCGGGCGAAGGACAGCTCGGCATCCAAGCCCTGACAAAGGACCGTCAGGCAAAAGTCCAACTGGAGGATCCGGTTGGCACCAGGTAAAACTCTCCCGAGAGGAGTAGGTGAGGACGCGTTCCCCTAGAGGGAACATTAGGCGTCGGTTCGACCTAGGGCTCCATTTTGGAGACCCAAAGTCAGAACCAAGACAGCTAAGGCTGTGAAAAATCAACTTAGTATTTGCTATTTTGGACTAACCCTGGATGCAGGACCGAAGGACTGCGTTTCTGCAGCTCGGAGGGCCTCAAAGGAGTGAGGCCGCAGCTGAGCAGGGCGCCCCGGATGTGTCGGGCGCCCCAGAGTCAACCCAAAGTCAGCAGAGAAGTAAACCTCCGACAACACAGCGTTGGGGGGCGCCCCGCGCATGTCGGGCGCCCCTCTTGTCGCGGGCGCCGCGCAAATCGGGCACCGCGCAGATCGGGCGCCCCGCGTGTCTCGGGCGCCCACTGTGCCACGCCACTGAAGGCGGCTGCAGCTCACCCTCGCGAAGCCTCGGTGATAAAGTTTGACCGGTCAATCGGGCGCCCCGTGCGCGTCGGGCGCCCCAGTCAAAAACAATCCCGAAGATAACGAGATCAGCTTTGACTAGAGCATCGCCGGATCTGCAGCCACGTGGAGGGCGCCCCGAGCATGTCGGGCACCCCCTGCCCTATATAAAGAGGGCCTCGACCCTCTTCAAAGAACAATCAATTGCTTCGACGCTTCTGCTCTCTTCTGCTTCCGCGACACGCTTCAGAAATCTTCCAACTCAAGCTGACGACGTCCTGCTGCTCCGAAACTTTGATCTACACCGGACGTCGGTAACGAAGAGCTCTGTATTTAAAGTTTACTATTCTGCCTTATTGTAAAATCTATTTGTAATCTTTGCGAACTTATAGAATTGCCCGCAGAAAACGGTCAACGATCGTGGGCCTTGGAGTAGGAGTCGACCTAGGCTCCGAACCAAGTAAAACCAGCTGTGTTAGCGTTGTTTTACTCTATTTTATTCCGCTATGCACTTGCTCTTTTAAATCCGAACGAATTGCGACATTCACCCCCCCTCTCTCGCATTTCTCGATCCAACACACACCACACAACATAAGGGTGCTCTTGATCCCAAACTTAGTGGAGTATCCTTTCAAGCATTTTATTATACATATCACATGCAATTCATAAAGGGTGCCCCATGGGCTATAAAGAATGCTCATACATACATCATATTTCAACCACTTAAACATACTTATATATGACAAAATTGGTCACATCAATCATATTCATATCATAACCTGCTTCATGGTTTAATTTAACCCTTCCTAACCCTAAACCTAGGGTTTGGCCGAAAATCAAAGGTAGGGTAGCTTAGATTTTTGACATCAAACATCTCATACAAGCATCACATATATATACATCATGTATCATACTAAGCATAACATACATCATGGAGTAATCAACCTTCACAATCCCTAATGTTCATGCCTTGGCCGAATATCACATGCTAAGGAACCTTAAGATTTCCAATCAAGCTTTTCATTTAGACATCACATGCATATACATATCATCTTACTAAACATAATCATGTCTCGTAGGGTAGTTTAACCTTCATATACATATCATGCATCATATTAAGCCTAGAATACATCCTAGGATAATCATGTACCCTAAACCCTAATTTTTCTAGGGTTGGCCGGAAGTCAAGGGTTGGGGAACTAGGGTTCTTGAACTTAGGTTTCACACAAACATTTACACAAACACTTTGTCTACACTACTAAACATGGATACATCATAGGAAATCATACAACCCTAAACCCTTTTTGCTTCATGATTTGGCCGAAACTTTATAGGGGGTTCAACCCTAATTCTTGTCATCACAACATGTAGGGAAAACAACATATAAGTATACCCTAAATTCCAAGGGGTCTTCCTATGCAACAAGGAGTAACCAAGGCCTCCTCTTTGAGGTTGGCCGAAACCTATACAAGGCAAAACCCTGAAATTTTGTTCATAACATCATGAAGGAAACAACATATACATATACCCTAAGTTCCAAGGGTCTACTCATGTAACAAGAAGTAACCAAGGCCTCCTCCAAGGGGGTGGCCGAAACTCACTAAAGGGAAATAATCCCCATTTTTCGAAAACTACAAGGAGAAGAAGTCATACAATAACCATTACACTGCAGGCGAGGGGATACTTACATCCTTTCGCTTGAATTTCTCCTTCTCTTATTCCTTAGGGTACCCTTAGTTGAAGGAGAGGTGAGAATTTCCCTTGTTAGACTTCCCTAGCACTCTTGGCCCTAGTAGAGGGCAAAATCCTTGAATGATTCTTCTTCCTTCCAATTCCCTAGGGTTAGAACCCTAGGGTTGTGTTTTTTTGAAAATTGAAAAGCAGAAGGGAGGCTTAGGTTTCGGTTTTGGAGTGGGGAGAGTGAGGAAGAAGAAGAGAGGAAGTTATTCCAACCTCTTCATCTCTTATTTATACTTTTCTCATGAAGAGACATGTCTCTTCACTTCCCTAGCTTTAACAAGCATGTTTCTTATTCTCTCAACATGAAACATGGCTTGGTTCATTGGTTATGACATGACTAGTGCAACTAGGAGGTTCAAGGTTCAATCCTTGCTTCCTCCTTTCTACATCTTCTTTTTATTACATTTTGCACTAATCCATATCGAAGCCCATTAAACCAAGCCCATCATAACATTTCATAATAATAATGTTTCATGAATTCATAATATTTCATATGGGAAAATTTTGGGGTGTTACAATCCTCCATACCTTATAAAAAGTTCGTCCCGAACTTTAAAATAATTCCGGATACTTTAATCGTATTGCCTCCTCTCGTTCCCACCTGGCTTCTTCGAATTGTTCGTTCCGCCACAGAACCTTTACTAAGGGTACTTCCTTATTCCTTAGCTTTTTGACTTCCCGGTCTAAGATCTGAATAGGTCGGCGTTCGGAACTTAGGTTCTATTGATCTTGTACTGGTTGGGGCTCTATCATCTGATTCACATCAGAGGTACATTTCCTGAGCATTGATACATGGAAGAGATTGTGGATAGCCGACATTTCTGGCGGTAACTCCAGTTCGTAGGCCACTTTGCCTACCCGTCTCAAAATCTGATACGGTCCCACATATCTCGAACTCAGCTTACTTTTCTTCCCGAATCTCATTACCCCTTTCATAGGGGCCACTTTCAGGAATACTGAATCCCCAACCTCAAACTCTAATGGTCTGCGTCGCTTGTCAGCGTAGCTTTTCTGCCGACTCTGAGCAGTCTCTATCCTCTGGCGGATATTCTTTATAGCCTCAGTGGTTTCGTCTATAATATCCGTCTGGAGTCCCATCTCCTTCTTTTCACCACTCTCAAGCCAGCATATAGGAGATCTGCATTTCCTTCCGTATAGTGCTTCGTACGGTGCCATCCCGATAGTAGCCTGATAACTGTTGTTATAAGCAAACTCTGCCAAGCTCAGGTATCGACACCAGCTTCCCTTGAAGTCCAAGGCACAAGCTCGTAACATATCCTCTAATATTTGATTCACTATTTCAGTCTGCCCGTCAGTCTGGGGGTGGAAGGCTGTACTGAATTTCAGCTTCGTGCCAAGAGCCTTCTGCACGTGTCCCCAAAAATCTGAAGTAAATCGACCATCCCGATCAGAGATAATGGTCTTGGGAACCCCGTGTAGTCGGACAATTTCCTTGACGTACAGTTGAGCCAACTGCTCTACTGAGTAGGTCATCCTGATAGCCAGAAAATGGGCAGACTTGGTGAGTCTGTCCACAATAACCCATATACCATCATATCCATTCGTCGTTCTAGGCAGCCCAGAGATGAAATCCATGGAGATGTCTTCCCATTTCCACTCGGGGATAGACAGAGGTTGCAAAACCCCTCCAGGCCTCTGGTGTTCTGCTTTGACCCTCTGGCAGGACAAACACATACTGATATAGTGGGCTACATCTCGCTTCATACCGGACCACCAAAACTTGCTCTTCAGATCTTGATACATCTTGGTAGACCCAGGATGCATCGCATAAGGCGTTCCGTGAGCTTCCTCAAGGATTCTTGTCCGTAAATCGGAGTCGTCGGGAACACATAATCGATCCCGAAGATATAAGACCCCGCTGTCCGAAATCCGGAATCCATCGTCCTTGCCTTCAAGAACCTCTTGCCTGATCCTCTGAAGGCTCGGATCATGATTCTGCTTTTCCAGAATATCGTCGAATAATGTCGGCGCAATCATCAGGGTGGATAACTGTCCTGATATGATTTCAATTCCGTAATTCATAATTTCTTCCCCTAAGGGTTGTGACAGAGTTGCTAAAGACATCAGAGTAGCACATGATTTTCTACTGAGGGCATCGGCTACCTTGTTGGCTTTTCCCGGATGGTACAGGATCTCACAGTCATAATCCTTGACCAATTCAAGCCATCTGCGATGTCTCATATTCAGATCTTTCTGAGTGAAGAAATACCGCAGACTCTGCTGATCTGTATAAACTTTACACTGAGTTCCGTATAGGTAGTGCCTCCATATTCTCAGTGCAAAGACCACCGCTGCTAACTCTATGTCATGGGTAGGGTAGTTTCTTTCATGCTCCTTCAGTTGCCTAGAGGCATAGGCAATCACCTTCCCATTCTGCATAAGCACAGCTCCGAGTCCCAGTTTGGACGCGTCGCTGTACATATCGAAACCCATATCGCTCTCTGGAAGAGTCAATATTGGAGCGCTAGTCAGCCTCCTTTTCAGTTCAGTAAAGCTCTTCTCACATTCCTCGGTCCATACATATTTCTTATCTTTCTTTGTAAGAGCTATCATAGGGGCTGCAATCTGAGAGAAGTTCTCTACGAATTTTCTGTAATAGCCTGCTAACCCGAGGAAACTTCTGATTTCACTGGCATTCTTGGGTCTAGTCCACTTACTCACGGCTTCGATTTTAATTGGGTCCACCATTACTCCTTCCTTGGAGATCACATGTCCCAAGAATGATACTTGGAGCCAGAACTCGCATTTGGAAAATTTAGCATACAGTTGTTCCTTCCGAAGAATCTGTAGTACTATACTCAGGTGCTCAGCATGTTCTCGGGAGTTCTCGAATATATAAGGATATCGTCGATAAAGACGATCACAAATCTGTCGAGGAATGCCGAGAATACCCGATTCATTAAATCCATAAACATAGCTGGCGTATTGGTAACTCCAAATGGCATAACTATGAACTCATAATGTCCGTATCTGGTTCGAAAAGCCGTCTTCGGTATATCCTCCTTTTTCACCCTGACTTGGTGATAACCATATCTCAGGTCAATCTTAGAGAAAACTGTGGCTCCCTTCAGTTGATCGAACAGGTCATCTATCCTGGGTAGAGGGTACCTGTTCTTGATAGTCACATTGTTCAGCGCCCGATAGTCGATACACATTCGCATCGACCCATCCTTCTTTTTCACGAACAGTACGGGAGCTCCCCAGGGGGAATGACTAGGGCAGATGAGTCCCTTGTCAAGAAGCTCTTGTAACTGTCCCTATAATTCCTTTAATTCCGTCGGTGCCATACGGTACGGTGCCTTAGAAATGGGGTTAGTACCAGGAACCAACTCAATTGCAAATTCTATGTCTCTTTCAGGTGCTAACCCTGGTAAGTCATCGGGAAATACCTCTGGGTAATTGCATACGACTTTGACGTCTTCTAGCTTCGGGCCCTCTGTAGGACTGGTATCAACCACATGAGCTAGAAATCCAGAGCATCCCTTTTCTAACATCTTTCTTGCTTTCAGAGCCGACAAGAATTTGCTTGTCCTCTTCTTCGGCTCTCCGATAAATTCGAATAGAATTTCCACCTCAGGTCGGAAGATAACTCTTCGTTTACGGCACTCAATAGAGGCGCCATATTTGTTCAAGAAATCCATGCCCAATATCACATCATAATCTGACATATCAAGCACTATCAGATTGCAGTAGAGTTCCCTATCTGCGATTCTGATTGGTGCGGCACGTAGCATTTGGGTAGAAGGCATCACCTCACCCGAGGGCAATGTTGTCAGAAATTTGTAGTCTAAATCTTGCAGTGACATATCCTTTCTTTTGGCATATTGCATAGAGATAAACGAATGTGTTGCCCCAGTGTCAAATAAAACAGTAGCATACTGACTGTAAATAAATATCTGACCTGTGACAACGGTAGAGGCAGTCGCCACGTCTTCTTTCGTAAGAGAGAAAACCCTGGCATTGGTCGTGGCAGGCGGGGCCTCTAATCTCCCCTGACATATATGAGTACCATCTATAGCTGCCTGCATCAGGTGTAACTGGGGAGGAGCACCTTTGTACTGAACATACTGCGGCTGAGGTGTTTTGGCTGCAGTAGGACACTCTCTGGCCATGTGTCCTTCCTTTCCGCAAGTAAAGCATCTCCTGGCGCCTAAAAGGCATGTCCCTTGGTGCATCTTCCCACAAGTGGCACATTGGGGATATTTAGGCTTCTTGCCTAAATAACCACTGGCAGATTTATTCCATGGCTTTCTCTTTCCGTTGTGGTTCTTTTTCCAGTGGGGGTTGCTATTCAGAGGTTTCTGACCTCCCGACTGATTTTGATTCTTGCTGGCGGTCAGTGGTTGGCTCTGCTGGTTAATATTCTTTAGATAATGCTCGGTAATAAGGGCGCTGCTGAACAGCTCCTCTGCAGTCTGGGGCCTATTAACGCCGCCAGCTACATTCAAGGCTATTTCGGGCCTGAGCATCCTGAGCATTAATCTGACCCTTTCTTTCTCTGTACTGACCAATTCCGGACATAATCGTGCAAGTCGGTTAAATTGCTTAACGGCATCGTTGACTGAGAGATTTCCTTGCCGGAATTTAGTGAACTCATCAAAGTGCCTGTTTGTGACTCGCATATTAAAGAATTCTTCCAGAAACTCGGACTCGAAGTCCTTCCACTTCATCTGGTCCACTGACCTTCTAGCTTTTACCCGTTCCCACCACATCCTGGCGCCAGTGAGGCAGAATGAGACACATTTAATTTTCTCATGCTCGGGCCAGTCTAATAATTCCACTGTACTCTCAACTGTCTTGAGCCAGGCCTGGGCGTCCCAGGGCTCGCAGGTGCTAGAGAACTTTTCCGGCTTCAGTCTCTGCCACTGAATCAGATAGGCCTCCTGTCGGACTCCTCAGGCCGGAGTGTCCGGGGGTGCCTGTGCAGTCGGAGGCTCAGTAGGTATCACATTCTGACTTTCCTGCGAGGTTGCAGTGTTCCCCTGCTGGGTCATCAGAGTGTTTATTATCTGCTGTTGTTCAGTGACCTGACGCTGTAGGTCCGTGATCACTTGCATCATGTTAGGTGGGGGTGCGGTCTCATTACCCCGATTGCTACGTCCTCTAGCCATATCTATCATACAGGTGATAAATAAGCTACATAAGAATTAACGCTACTTTCTCTTGTTATGCAAGCATAAATCATCTCTATATATCATTACTGTACATGAAATAAAGTAAAGCGAGGTTAGGATCTCTTACTTGGAAGCGGCAGGATGAAGCTTGATGTGTGTGTGGTGGAGGGGAAGTCTGCTCTGATACCAACCTGTAACGCCCGCCCTTATATCTACTCTCGGGGCAGGGTTACGTACAATCATTCATTCATATAATTATTTTCTTTTCTTCTAGCATAAAATTAAAACAAACCACAATGCAAGGACTAAGTGCTAAGCATGCTAGTCAGTGCATGTCAATCAAATATCATGCTTGAATCATTAGAACATCATTGGAAATATTGTAATCAATAGTTATTCTATAACATGATAGGTTCACATATTATTTCAAGCTCACAACATAACCAACCAAAATAAAGTATAAGAGAATTCTAAGTGTAATCATTATCATGCAATATCAAACCTAATCACTAGCATTCATTGTTGAAGAAAACATCATCATAAACATAGTAATGTAGATATAAAGATCTTTCTTTCCCGAGCCACCACCCCACACATCTTCAGCCTCCTGCCTCTTCCTTTAGTTTAAGTGTTCCTTACCCTTATCTGCAGCATAAGACAACACATAAACTAGTAAGCACAAATGCTTAGTAAGGATCCTGTCCTACTCGCAAAATCCATACGCAAGCATACAACATGTACACATAATAAATCATAAGCATGAGTTCATCAAAGCATACTAAACATCCAAGTATCTAAGCATGCAGTATAAAGTACCTTAAGCATACCTGTAACGCCCGCCCTTATATCTACTCTCGGGGCGGGGTTACGTACTAGACATTCATAAAATTTTAACATAACATAAGAACAAAAGTTCGAGGACTAAGCATGCTTGTTTAAAACTATCAAAGTTATTCCATACATGATAAGTTAACCAGTAATTCAACTCACAGCATAATCAAACCTAATCAAGTATAAGAGTAATCACTAACATTCTTTATCAAGAAACATTAACATAAGCATATTAAAGTAGATATAGAATCATTCTTTCCCGAGCCACCACCCCACACATCTTCAGCCTCCTGCCTCTTCCTTTAGTTCAAGTGTTCCTTACCCTTATCTGCAGCATAAGACAACACATAAACTAGTAAGCACAAATGCTTAGTAAGGATCCTGTCCTACTCGCTAAAACCATACGAAAGCATACAACATGTACACATAACAAGACATAAGCATGAGTTCATCATAACATACTAAACATCAAAGTTTCTAAGCATGCAGTATATAGTATTTTAAGCATACCCATCACATGTAATAAATGTTTTCAATGAATGTTTTCAAAACAATTCCATAATGGTATTACTTAAAAATACATCCATATCATATTGGGCCCAGTTGTGTAACACATGATGCGCGTTCCCTAATGAGTTGGGGTAGCGAGCCACCAATCCCATTAGAGCAGGACCTCTTACGTCCTACCGGAGCCATGACCTTACGTTAACATGCACCCCGAATTTGTTTAACGACCCCTCTTACGAGTCGGGTACACAACTTACAAAGTAAAATACTTATCATGTCTTTACATATATGCTAAGGAGTACTCCAAATTCACTGCTCAAGGGACACCCACTTTTCCAGGGTGTTTCTGATCCCATAGGGACACACCTCACACACATAAGGGTGTTCTTGATCCCATACTTAGTGGAGTATCCTTTCAAGCATTTCATCATACATATCACATGAAATCTCATAAGGGTGCCCCATGGGCCATAAGACATGCTCATTCATACATCATAATTCAACCACTTAAGTATACTTATATAGATGACAAGATTGGTCACATAAATCATATCCATGTCATAGGAAGGGGTAGCATGCTTCATGAGTTAATTGAGTTCTTCTTAACCCTAAATCTAGGGCTTGGCCGAAAGTCAAGGATAAGCTAGCTTAGGTTTTTGACATCAAACATCCCATACAAACATCATATATATATACATCATGTATCATACTAAGCATAGTATACCTCATGGGGTGATCAACTTTCACAAACTTAACATATATCATGCCTTGGCCGAGAATCATGCTAGGGGAAAAACTTTAGTTTTCAAATCCAACCTTCCATTTAAACATCACATGCATATACGTGTCATCATCCCCAACCATAAGTATATCACTAAATATGCAACCCTAAACCCTAATCCCTCTAGGGTGGCCGAAACTTGTAGGGTAGGTTCATTAGGGTTTTTGGAAAACAACCTTCATACAAGCATTTACACAAACATCTCACATACATATCATACCACTTATTAACCATAGATTTCATCATAGGTTAAATATGCAACCCTAAACCCAAATCCCTCTAGGGTGGCCGAAACTTGTAGGGCAGGGAAAAAAATTGTATTTTTTTGTAACCAAACATTTATACAACCACATTGTCTACACCATCATTTATTACACTAAACATAAAATACATCCTAGAGAAATTCAACTCTTAATCCCCTAAATCCCTTACCTTGGCCGAAACTTACAAAGGGTGAATACCCTAGTTTTTGTTCATAACAACATGAAGAAATCCACATACATATATACCCTAAGTCTCAAGGGGTCTTCTCTTGTATTAAGGAGTAACCAAGGCCTCCCCTTAAGGGGTGGTCGAAACCTACAAAGGGGAAAACCCCCATTTTCGAAAACCACAAGAGCAAAAGAATCATACACAACTATTACACTGCAGGCGAGGGGATACTTATATCCTTTCGCTTGAATTTCTCCTTCTCTAAAATCTTAAGGTGCCCTTGGTTGAAGGAAGGTGAGTGTTCTCCTTCCTAGCACTTCTATAGGACCCTTGGCTCTAGTAGAGGGCAAGGTCCTTGTAGAGTTCTTCTTCCTTCCAATTCCCTAGGGTTAGAACCCTAGGGTTGTGTTTTTTTTTCGAAAATGAGAAGGGAGAAGGCTTGAAGTTTCGGTGATGAGAGTGAGGGAGAAGAAGAAGGAAGTTACTCCGACTTCTTCCCCTCTTATTTATACCTTTTTCTCATGAAGAGACATGTCTCTTCACTTCCCTAGCTTTAACAAGCATGTTTCTTATTCCCTCTAAATAAAGTATGGCTTGGTGTGTTGGTTATGACATGATTAGTGCAACTAGGAGGTTCAAGGTTTAATCCTTGCTTCCTCCTTTCTATCTTTTCTTTTTATCACCTTTTTGCACTAATCCATATCAAAGCCCATTAAGCCAAGCCCATCATGAAATTTCATAATAATAATTATGTATCATGAATTCATAATATTTCCTAATATTCCATAATAATATTTCATGAATTTCATAATATTTCATATTCATGAATTCATAATATTTTTGGGGTGTTACAGTCCTCCATACCTTATAAAAAGTTCGTCCCGAACTTTAAAATAATTTCGGATACTTTAATCGTATTGCCTCCTCTCGTTCCCATGTGGCTTCTTCGAATTGTTCGTTCCGCCACAGAACCTTTACTAAGGGTACTTCCTTGTTCCTTAGCTTTCTGACTTCCCGATCTAGGATCTGAATAGGTCGGCATTCGGAACTTAGGTTCTCTTGGTCTTGTACTGGTTGGGGCTCTATCATCTGATTCACATCAGAGGTACATTTCCTGAGCATTGATACATGGAAGACATTGTGGATAGCCGACATTTCTGGCGGTAACTCCAGTTCGTAGGCCACTTTGCCTACCCGTTTCAGGATCTGATACGGTCCCACATATCTCGGACTCAGTTTTCCTCTCTTCCCGAATCTCATCACCCCTTTCATAGGGGCTACCTTAAGGGGTACTGAATCCCCAACCTCAAACTCTAGTGGTCTACGTCGCTTATCAGCGTAGCTTTTCTGCCGACTCTGAGCAGTCTCTATTCTCTGGCGAATATTCTTTATAGCCTGAGTGGTTTCATCTATAATATCAGTCTGGAGTCACATCTCCTTCTTTTCACCACTCTCATGCCAACATATAGGAGATCTGCATTTTCTTCCGTACAGTGCTTCGTACGGTGCCATCCCGATAGTAGCCTGATAACTGTTGTTATAAGCAAACTCTGCCAGGCTCAGGTATCGACACCAGCTTCCCTTGAAGTCCAAGGCACAAGCTCGTAACATATCCTCTAATATCTGGTTTACTCTTTCAGTCTGCCCCTCAGTCTGGGGGTGAAAGGCAGTGCTGAATTTCAGTTTCGTACCGAGAGTCTTCTGTACGTGTCCCCAAAAATCTGAAGTAAATCGACCATCCCTATCAGAGATATTGGTCTTGGGAACCCCGTGCAGTCGGATAATTTCCTTGACGTACAGTTGAGCCAACTGCTCTACCGAGTAGGTCATCCTGATAGCCAGAAAATGGGCAGACTTGGTTAGCCTGTCCACAATAACCCATATACCATCATATCCGTTCGTCGTTCTAGGCAGCCCAGAGATGAAATCCATGGAGATGTCTTCCCATTTCCACTCGGGGATAGACAGGGGTTGCAAAACTCCTCCAGGCCTCTGGTGTTCTGCTTTGACCCTCTGGCAGGTCAAACACATACTGATATAGTGGGCTACATCCCGCTTCATACCGGACCACCAAAACTTGCTCTTCAGATCTTGATACATTTTGGTAGACCCAGGATGCATCGCATAAGGTGTTCCGTGAGCTTCCTTTAGGATTCTTGTCCGTAAGTCGGAGTCGTCGGGAACACATAATCGGTCCCGAAGATATAAAACTCCGCTGTTTAAAATCCTAAATCCATCGTCCTTGCCTTCGAGAACCTCTTGCTTGATTCTCTGAAGACTCGGATCATGATTCTGCTTTTCCAGAATATCGCCGAACAATGTCGGCGCAATCATTAGGGTGGACGGCTGTTCCGATATGATCTCAATCCCGTAATTCATAATTTCTTCCCCTAAGGGTTGTGACAAAGCCGATAAAGATATCAAAGCAGCACATGATTTTCTACTGAGAGCATCGGCTACCTTGTTGGCTTTTCCCGGATGGTACAGGATTTCACAGTCATAATCCTTGACCAATTCAAGTCATCTGCGCTGTCTCATATTCAGATCTTTCTGGGTGAAGAAATATCGTAGACTCTGGTGATCTGTATAAACTTTACACTGAGTTCCGTATAGGTAGTGCCTCCATATTCTCAGTGCAAAGACCACCACTGCTAACTCTAAGTCATGGGTAGGGTAGTTTCTTTCATGTTCCTTCAGTTGCCTAGAGGCATAGGCAATCACCTTCCCATTCTGCATAAGCACAGCTCCGAGTCCCAGTTTGGACGCGTGGTTGTACATATCGAAACCCATATCGCTCTCCGGAACAGTCAATATTGGAGCGCTAGTCAGCCTCCTTTTCAGTTCAGTAAAGCTCTTTTCACATTCCTCGGTCCATACATATTTCTTGTCCTTCTTTGTAAGAGCTGTCATAGGGGCTGCAATCCGAGAGAAGTTCTCTACGAATTTTCTGTAATAGCCTGCTAGCCCGAGGAAACTTCTGATTTCGCTGGCATTCTTGGGTCTGTTCTAGTTACTCACAGCTTCGATTTTAATTGGGTCCACCATTACTCCTTCCTTGGAGATAACATGTCCCAAGAATGATACTTGATCGAGCCAGAACTCGCATTTGGAAAATTTAGCATACAGTTGTTCCTTCTGAAGAATCTGTAGTACTCAACTCAGGTGCTCAGCATGTTCTTCGGGAGTTCTCGAATATATAAGGATATCGTCGATAAAGACGATCACAAATCTGTCGAGGAATGCCGAGAATACCCGATTCATTAAATCCATAAACATAGCTGGCGCATTGGTAACTCCAAATGGCATCACTACGAACTCATAAAGTCCGTATCTGGTTCGGAAAGCCGTCTTCGGTATATCCTCCTTTTTCACCCTGACTTGGTGATAACCAGATCTCAGGTCAATCTTAGAGAAAACCGTGACTCCTTTCAATTGATCGAATAGGTCATCTATCCTGGGTAGAGGGTACCTGTTCTTGATCGTCACGTTGTTCAGCGCCCGATAGTCGATACACATTCGCATCGACCCATCCTTCTTTTTCACGAACAATACGGGAGCTCCCCAGGGAGAATGACTAGGGCGGATGAGTCCCTTGTCAAGCAGCTCCTGTAACTGTCCCTATAATTCCTTTAATTCCGTCGGCGCCATACGGTACGGTGCTTTGGAAATGGGGTTAGTACCAGTAATCAATTCAATTGCAAATTCTATATCTCTTTCAGGTGCTAACCCTGGTAAGTCATCGGGAAATACCTCTGGGTAATTGCATACGACTTTGACGTCGTCTAGCTTCGGGCCCTCTGTAGGACTGGTATCAACCACATGAGCTAAATACCCAGAGCATCCATTTTCTAACATCTTCCTTGCTTTCGGAGCCGATAAGAATTTGCTTGTCCTCTTCTTCGACTCTTCGATAAATTCAAATAGAATTCCTCCAAAAATTCGGACTCGAAGTCCTTCCACTTCATCTAATCCACTGACCTTCTAGCTTTTACCCGTTCCCACCACATCCTGGCGTCGCCAGTGAGGCAGAATGAGACACATTTAATTTTCTCATGCTCGAGCCAGTCTAATAATTCCACTGTGCTCTCAACTGCCTTGAGCCAGGCCTGGGCGTCCTAGGGCTCGCAAGTGCCAGAGAACTTTTCCGGCTTCAGTCTCTGCCACTGAATCAGATAGGCCTCCTGTCGGACTCATCGGGCTGGAGTGTCCGGGGGTGCCTGTGTAGTTGGAGGCTCAGTATGTATCACATTCTGACTTCCCTACGGGGTTGCAGTGTTCCCCTGTTGGGTCATCAGAGTGCTTATTAACTGCTGTTGTTCAGTGACCTGACGTTGCAGATCTGTGATCACTTGCATCATATTAGGTGGGGGTGCTGTCTCATTACCCCGATTGCTACGTCCTCTAGTCATATCTATCATACAGGTGATAAATAATCACATAAGAGTTAACACTACTTTCATTGGTTATGCACGCATAAATCATTTCTATATAATCATTACTGTACATGAAATAAAGGAAAGTGAGGTTAGGATCTCTTACTTGGAAGTGGCAGGATGAAGCTTGATGTGTGTGTGGTGGAGGGGAAATCTGCTCTGATACCAACCTGTAACGCCCGCCCTTATATCTACTCTCGGGGCGGGGTTACGTACTAGATATTCATAAAATTTTAACATAACATAAGAACAAAAGTTCGAGGACTAAGCATGCTTGTTTAAAACTATCAAAGTTATTCCATACATGATAAGTTCACCAGTAATTCAACTCACAGCATAATCAAACCTAATCAAGTATAAGAGTAATCACTAACATTCTTTATCAAGAAACATTAACATAAGCATATTAAAGTAGATATAGAATCATTCTTTCCCGAGCCACCACCCCACACATCTTCAGCCTCCTGCCTCTTCCTTTAGTTCAAGTGTTCCTTACCCTTATCTGCAGCATAAGACAACACATAAACTAGTAAGCACAAATGCTTAGTAAGGATCCTGTCCTACTCGCTAAAACCATACGAAAGCATACAACATGTACACATAACAAGACATAAGCATGAGTTCATCATAACATACTAAACATCAAAGTTTCTAAGCATCCAGTATATAGTATTTTAAGCATACCCATCACATGTAATAAATGTTTTCAATGAATGTTTTCAAAACAATTCCATAATGGTATTACTTAAAAATACATCCATATCATATTGGGCCCAGTTGTGTACCACATGATGCGCGTTCCCTAATGAGTTGGGGTAGCGAGCCACCAATCCCATTAGAGCAGGACCTCTTACGTCCTACCGGAGCCATGACCTTACGTTAACATGCACCCCGAATTTGTTTAACGACCCCTCTTACGAGTCGGGTACACAACTTACAAAGTAAAATACTTATCATGTCTTTACATATATGCTAAGGAGTACTCCAAATTCACTGCTCAAGGGACACCCACTTTTCCAGGGTGTTTCTGATCCCATAGGGACACACCTCACACACATAAGGGTGTTCTTGATCCCATACTTAGTGGAGTATCCTTTCAAGCATTTCATCATACATATCACATGAAATCTCATAAGGGTGCCCCATGGGCCATAAGACATGCTCATTCATACATCATAATTCAACCACTTAAGTATACTTATATAGATGACAAGATTGGTCACATAAATCATATCCATGTCATAGGAAGGGGTAGCATGCTTCATGAGTTAATTGAGTTCTTCTTAACCCTAAATCTAGGGCTTGGCCGAAAGTCAAGGATAAGCTAGCTTAGGTTTTTGACATCAAACATCCCATACAAACATCATATATATATACATCATGTATCATACTAAGCATAGTATACCTCATGGGGTGATCAACTTTCACAAACTTAACATATATCATGCCTTGGCCGAGAATCATGCTAGGGGAAAAACTTTAGTTTTCAAATCCAACCTTTCATTTAAACATCACATGCATATACATGTCATCATCCCCAACCATAAGTATATCACTAAATATGCAACCCTAAACCCTAATCCCTCTAGGGTGGCCGAAACTTGTAGGGTAGATTCATTAGGGTTTTTGGAAAACAACCTTCATACAAGCATTTACACAAACATCTCACATACATATCATACCACTTATTAACCATAGATTTCATCATAGGTTAAATATGCAACCCTAAACCCTAATCCCTCTAGGGTGGCCGAAACTTGTAGGGTAGGGAAAAAATTGTATTTTTTTGTAACCAAACATTTATACAACCACATTGTCTACACCATCATTTATTACACTAAACATAAAATACATCCTAGAGAAATTCAACTCTTAATCCCCTAAATCCCTTACCTTGGCCGAAACTTACAAAGGGTGAATACCCTAGTTTTTGTTCATAACAACATGAAGAAATCCACATACATATATACCCTAAGTCTCAAGGGGTCTTCTCTTGTATTAAGGAGTAACCAAGGCCTCCCCTTAAGGGGTGGTCGAAACCTACAAAGGGGAAAACCCCCATTTTCGAAAACCACAAGAGCAAAAGAATCATACACAACTATTACACTGCAGGCGAGGGGATACTTACATCCTTTCGCTTGAATTTCTCCTTCTCTAAAATCTTAAGGTGCCCTTGGTTGAAGGAAGGTGAGTGTTCTCCTTCCTAGCACCTCTATAGGACCCTTGGCTCTAGTAGAGGGCAAGGTCCTTGTAGAGTTCTTCTTCCTTCCAATTCCCTAGGGTTAGAAACCTAGGGTTGTGTTTTTTTTTCGAAAATGAGAAGGGAGAAGGCTTGAAGTTTCGGTGATGAGAGTGAGGGAGAAGAAGAAGAAAGTTACTCCAACTTCTTCCTCTCTTATTTATACCTTTTTCTCATGAAGAGACATGTCTCTTCACTTCCCTAGCTTTAACAAGCATGTTTCTTATTCCCTCTACATGAAGTATGGCTTAGTGTGTTGGTTATGACATGATTAGTGCAACTAGGAGGTTCAAGGTTTAATCCTTGCTTCCTCCTTTCTATCTTTTCTTTTTATCACCTTTTTGCACTAATCCATATCAAAGCCCATTAAGCCAAGCCCATCATGAAATTTCATAATAATAATTATGTATCATGAATTCATAATATTTCCTAATATTCCATAATAATATTTCATGAATTTCATAATATTTCATATTCATGAATTCGTAATATTTTTGGGGTGTTACAGTCCTCCATACCTTATAAAAAGTTCGTCCCGAACTTTAAAATAATTTCGGATACTTTAATCGTATTGCCTCCTCTCGTTCCCATGTGGCTTCTTCGAATTGTTCGTTCCGCCACAGAACCTTTACTAAGGGTACTTCCTTGTTCCTTAGCTTTTTGACTTCCCGATCTAGGATCTGAATAGGTCGGCATTCGGAACTTAGGTTCTCTTGGTCTTGTACTGGTTGGGGCTCTATCATCTGATTCACATCAGAGGTACATTTCCTGAGCATTGATACATGGAAGACATTGTGGATAGCCGACATTTCTGGCGGTAACTCCAGTTCGTAGGCCACTTTGCCTACCCGTTTCAGGATCTGATACGGTCCCACATATCTCGGACTCAGTTTTCCTCTCTTCCCGAATCTCATCACCCCTTTCATAGGGGCTACCTTAAGGAGTACTGAATCCCCAACCTCAAACTCTAGTGGTCTGCGTCGCTTATCAGCGTAGCTTTTCTGCCGACTCTGAGCAGTCTCTATTCTCTGGCGAATATTCTTTATAGCCTGAGTGGTTTCATCTATAATATCAGTCTGGAGTCCCATCTCCTTCTTTTCACCACTCTCATGCCAACATATAGGAGATCTGCATTTTCTTCCGTACAGTGCTTCGTACGGTGCCATCCCGATTGTAGCCTGATAACTGTTGTTATAAGCAAACTCTGCCAGGCTCAGGTATCGACACCAGCTTCCCTTAAAGTCCAAGGCACAAGCTCGTAACATATCCTCTAATATCTGGTTTACTCTTTCAGTCTGCCCGTCAGTCTGGGGGTGAAAGGCAGTGCTGAGTTTCAGTTTCGTACCGAGAGTCTTCTGTACGTGTCCCCAAAAATCTGAAGTAAATCGACCATCCCTATCAGAGATATTGGTCTTGGGAACCCCGTGCAGTCGGATAATTTCCTTGACGTACAGTTGAGCCAACTGCTCTACCGAGTAGGTCATCCTGATAGCCAGAAAATGGGCAGACTTGGTTAGCCTGTCCACAATAACCCATATACCATCATATCCGTTCGTCGTTCTAGGCAGCCCAGAGATGAAATCCATGGAGATGTCTTCCCATTTCCACTCGGGGATAGACAGGGGTTGCAAAACTCCTCCAGGCCTCTGGTGTTCTGCTTTGACCCTCTGGCAGGTCAAACACATACTGATATAGTGGGCTACATCCCGCTTCATACCGGACCACCAAAACTTGCTCTTCAGATCTTGATACATTTTGGTAGACCCAGGATGCATCGTATAAGGTGTTCCGTGAGCTTCCTTTAGGATTCTTGTCCGTAAGTCGGAGTCGTCGGGAACACATAATCGGTCCCGAAGATATAAAACTCCGCTGTCTGAAATCCTAAATCCATCGTCCTTGCCTTCGAGAACCTCTTGCTTGATTCTCTGAAGACTCGGATCATGATTCTGCTTTTCCAGAATATCGCCGAACAATGTCGGCGCAATCATTAGGGTGGACGGCTGTCCCGATATGATCTCAATCCCGTAATTCATAATTTCTTCCCCTAAGGGTTGTGACAAAGCCGATAAAGATATCAAAGCAGCACATGATTTTCTACTGAGAGCATCGGCTACCTTGTTGGCTTTTCCCGGATGGTACAGGATTTCACAGTCATAATCCTTGACCAATTCAAGCCATCTGCGCTGTCTCATATTCAGATCTTTCTGGGTGAAGAAATATCGCAAACTCTGGTGATCTGTATAAACTTTACACTGAGTTCCGTATAGGTAGTGCCTCCATATTCTCAGTGCAAAGACCACCGCTGCTAACTCTAAGTCATGGGTAGGGTAGTTTCTTTCATGTTCCTTCAGTTGCCTAGAGGCATAGGCAATCACCTTCCCATTCTGCATAAGCACAGCTCCGAGTCCCAGTTTGGACGCGTGGTTGTACATATCGAAACCCATATCGCTCTCCGGAAGAGTCAATATTGGAGCGCTAGTCAGCCTCCTTTTCAGTTCAGTAAAGCTCTTTTCACATTCCTCGGTCCATACATATTTCTTGTCCTTCTTTATAAGAGCTGTCATAGGGGCTGCAATCCGAGAGAAGTTCTCTACGAATTTTCTGTAATAGCCTGCTAGCCCGAGGAAACTTCTGATTTCGCTGGCATTCTTGGGTCTGGTCTTGTTACTCACAGCTTCGATTTTAATTGGGTCCACCATTACTCCTTCCTTGGAGATAACATGTCCCAAGAATGATACTTGATCGAGCCAGAACTCACATTTGGAAAATTTAGCATACAGTTGTTCCTTCTGAAGAATCTGTAGTACTCTACTCAGGTGCTCAGCATGTTCTTCGGGAGTTCTCGAATATATAAGGATATCGTCGATAAAGACGATCACAAATCTGTCGAGGAATGCCGAGAATACCCGATTCATTAAATCCATAAACATAGCTGGCGCATTGGTAACTCCAAATGGCATCACTACGAACTCATAATGTCCGTATCTGGTTCGGAAAGTCGTCTTCGGTATATCCTCCTTTTTCACCCTGACTTGGTGATAACCATATCTCAGGTCAATCTTAGAGAAAACCGTGGCTTCCTTCAATTGATCGAACAGGTCATCTATCCTGGGTAGAGGGTACCTGTTCTTGATCGTCACGTTATTCAGCGCCCGATAGTCGATACACATTCGCATCGACCCATCCTTCTTTTTCACGAACAATACGGGAGCTCCCCAGGGAGAATGACTAGGGCGGATGAGTCCCTTGTCAAGCAGCTCCTGTAACTGTCCCTATAATTCCTTTAATTCAGTCGGCGCCATACGGTACGGTGCTTTGGAAATGGGGTTAGTACCAGGAATCAATTCAATTGCAAATTCTATATCTCTTTCAGGTGCTAACCCTGGTAAGTCATCGGGAAATACCTCTGGGTAATTGCATACGACTTTGACGTCGTCTAGCTTCGGGCCCTCTGTAGGACTGGTATCAACCACATGAGCTAAATACCCAGAGCATCCATTTTCTAACATCTTCCTTGCTTTCGGAGCCGATAAGAATTTGCTTGTCCTCTTCTTCGGCTCTTCGATAAATTCAAATAGAATTCCTCCAAAAATTCGGACTCGAACTCCTTCCACTTCATCTGATCCACTGACCTTCTAGCTTTTACCCGTTCCCACCACATCCTGGCGTCGCCAGTGAGGCAGAACGAGACACATTTAATTTTCTCATGCTCGAGCCAGTCTAATAATTCCACTGTGCTCTCAACTGCCTTGAGCCAGGCCTGGGCGTCCTAGGGCTCGCAGGTGCCAGAGAACTTTTCCGGCTTCAGTCTCTGCCACTGAATCAGATAGGCCTCCTGTCGGACTCCTCGGGCTGGAGTGTCCGGGGGTGCCTGTGCAGTTGGAGGCTCAGTAGGTATCGCATTCTGACTTCCCTACGGGGTTGCAGTGTTCCCCTGTTGGGTCATCAGAGTGCTTATTATCTGCTGTTGTTCAGTGACCTGACGTTGCAGATCTGTGATCACTTGCATCATATTAGGTGGGGGTGCTGTCTCATTACCCCGATTGCTACGTCCTCTAGTCATATCTATCATACAGGTTGTAACGCCAGACCTTATATCTACCCTTAAGGCGGGGTTACGGGTCCATACATCCATATCATTTATCAAGGTAAGCATGTATATCCAAACAAAACATATCCAAACAAAACAATTACAATACATGAACTAGTAATAAGCATGCTTATTGAAGACTAATTTACCAAGCAAGGTTTTTCATTTCTTTTATATCTACATGCATTTACAACCTAATATGAAGATCATTTAACCCACTATAGCATGGAATCTCAAGTAAGAATATAGCAAGAGTTATCTAGTCTTCGATACATGCAAAAGAAGCATATACAAAAGAAACATTCATAAGCAACCGAAAATAGTAAACATCTAGCATTTTTCTGAGCATGCATACTATAAGAATTAGACATTAATAATAGTATTATCTATCATGACCTAGGTTCCATATCTCTAACAGTAGAGTAGTCACAATCATCATATATTCAGAGTATAGTAACACAATTTCAATCTTTTATCGGAAGCAGTTAGATTCTAGACAAACTAAGGTAGATAGAATCTTTCATCCTTTCCCGAGCCATCACCACACACATCCTCTAGCCTTCCCTCTGCCTCTTCCTTTAATCCAAGTATTTCTTACCGCTATCTGCAGCATAAGAAAACAACATGAACTAGTAAGCAAAACATGCTTAGTAAGAATCCGGGCCTACTCGCAAAACCATATCGATACATCATATCATGTACTCAGTAATCAAGATAGAACAAGATTAAGCATCATAAGCATCTCATCAAAGCATCATAAACATCACATCAAATATCTTCAAGTACTTTACGGAACAAGATTATCACATGATGAGAAAAGTATGCTTTTCAAAAGGTTCCATAATGGTAAGTACTTCAAAATATCATATCATCATCTAGGGCCCAGTTGTAGTACCACCTCATGCGCGTTCCCTAATAAATTGGGGTAGCGAGCCACCAATCTAATTAGAGCAGGACCCTTCCGTCCTACCAATGCCATGACCTTCAGTTAACATGCACATTGGATTTGTTTAACGACCCCCTTCCGAGTCGGGTAGACAACTTTCAAAGTAAAGTAATTTATCATGCAATTACTCATATATATCTTTATATGCCTAAAGGTACTCTTAGTCACATCTTTAAGGGACACACCACACATTCGGGTGCTCTTGATCCCCTAGGGACACACCACGCATTCGGGTGCTCTTGATCCCAGTTTCAATAGAGTATGTCTTTTTAAGCATATCATCAAACACATCATGTTCATATCATCAGGGTGCCCCATGGGCTATAAGGCATGCTTTTATACCTAACAAGATAGGTCACATACATTATACTCATATCATATAATTAGTAGCATGCTTCGTGATTTCATCAAGTACTTCCCAACTCTAAGACTAGGGTTGGCCGAAAGTTACCAGTAAGGAATTTGGTTTTCCCACCAAGCATTCATTCAAGCATTCTTACAAACACTTCACTTATATCATTAAGCATGGATATATCATAAGGAAAATCATTCAACCTTGAACCCTAATTCCCCTAGGGTTGGCCGAAACCTTGTAGAGTAGGCTAGGCTAGATTTTTTTTGACATCCAAACTTCACACACAATTATACAAACACCTTGTATACAATATTATTCCATACCCTAAGCATGAATGTTTTCTAGGATAACTCAACTCTCACTAGCCCCTTTTTCAATACCTTGGCCGAAAACCCATACAAGCCCTAAACCCTAGCTTTTGTTATCACAAAAATGAAAGGACACATCATATAAATATACCCTAAGTTCCAAGGGATCTTCACATGCATCAAAGGGTAACCAAGGTCCTTCCCTTGGGTGTTGGCCGAAACCTATACAAAGGCATAACCCTAGATTTTTGTTCACAATATTTTGGATAAACCACATATACATATACCCTAAATTTCTAGGAATCTCCGCATGCAATAAGAAGTAACCAAGACCCATGAAAGGGTGGTGGCCGAAAGTCTTATAAGGGAGAACTCCCTTTTTTTCAAAATAAGAACACAATGGAAACATGCACAAACCATTATACTGCAGGCGATAGGATACTTACATCCTAGCGCTGGATTTTAACCTTCTTTAAATCGTAGGGTACCCTACACTTGAAGGGTATGTGAAAGCCTTTTTCTTCCAATTTTCCTCTAAGACTCTTTGGTCTTGCTAGAAGGCAAAGACACTTGGGCTTTCTTCCTTGCAATTGCCCTAGGGTTAGAACCCTTGGATGCTATTTTTGAAAATGGAAGAAGTGAAGGGAGATGATGGAGGTTTCGGTTGGGAAGAAGTGAGGAAGAAGAAGAAGAAGAAAAGGAAGTTATTCCAACTTCCCATATTTATACTTTTCTCATGAAAAGACATGTCTCTTCACCCTTAACACTTAACAAGCATTTTCCTTTCTCCTTCTACATGAAATATTGCTTGGGTTCATTGGTTATGACATGGTGAGTGCAACTAGGAAGTCCAAGGTTCAATCCTTGCTTCCTCCTTTCTAGCTCTTCTTTTTATCACAATTTGCACTAACCCATGTCAAAGCCCATTAAACCAAGCCCATCATGAAATTTCATAATATGAATAATATTTTATGAATTCAGAATATTTCATAATATTCCAAAAATATTATTTCATAATATTTTAATATTCCATATTCATGAATATAATATTTCATGCTAATATTTCATGATAATAATATTTCATGAATATAATATTTCATGCATTCATAACATTTCATAGCATGTGATTGCATGAAATTCATATCATTTCATTATAACCATTTTCATACATTGTCATGATTTTACATTGACAAATTTGGGGTGTTACAATCCTCCCCCTCTTATAGAAAGTTCGTCCCGAACTTAAAACAGTTCCGGTACTTTGATCGCATCGTATCTTCCTGTTCCCAGGTGGCTTCTTCGAACTGCTTGTTCCGCCACAGAACTTTACTAAGGATATTTCCTTGTTCCTTAGCCTTTTAACTTCCCGATCGAGGATCTGGATCGGCGGCGTTCGGAACTAAGGCTCTCCTGTTCTTGCACTGGTGGGGGTTCTATAATTTGACTCGCATCAGGGGTACACTTCTTGAGCATCGACACATGGAAGACGTTGTGAAGCCGCCATCTCTGGCGGTAACTCCAGTTCGTAGGCCACCTTGCCTACTCGTCTCAAAATCTGGTAGGGTCCCACGTATCGGACTCAGTTTCCCCTTCTTTCCAAATCTCATCACCCCTTTCATAGGGGCTACCTTCAGAAATA